>OY728151.1:1911982948-1912607948 GCA_963277665.1 Viscum album
ATCCGAGAACCATCTAATATCATACACACCTTACTCACCCTCTTGTGGACCAACCACTACATGTCCATTCTAACCATACAACAGGACACATCATATTCATTAATCAAGAATATTCCTTGTAAATCATATTACAAATTAACCACAAATCACGAGTTATTAATAATTTATATGATAAGTATACAAATGAATTTAATTTTTTCATAAAATTATACCACTGACATACAACTCTTATTAAAAATGTATAGTCATCCGAATAATCCTTAATTTTGAAGCTAATGTAAAACTACACAAAAAAACAATTTTTTTCAAAAATTCAATTAATCATCAAGTCTACATTTCAAGACTATATAACCAACCATCAATTATCATACAAGATAGAATACAAAATATATAACTACCTAAAAAATATTAACAATCTCTGGCCAACAACCCTCAAATAATTCATTAATAATAAAGACTTGTAGACCTATATGTGTATATGTTAATAATTAGTGTCTCTCAATTTCCCATCATTCAGTACTAGTCATGTATAATGATGGGTAACTAGACCCTACCACATATATCATTGTTGAAACATATCAAAAGGGTCACATATCATGTGGAATAATTCATTCACCCATATCAAGATAAGGTATACAACACACGAGTTGAATATATATCTAAATGTGGTAAATAAAACATATACCTACATGGTTAAAAACTATCATCCATCAACATTCATAGTTTTTAATCCACTTTTAAAATCCTCATACTATATTACATAAAGACTACCCTGATATTACTGTTGGAATAATGAAAAACTAACACTCACCAGGAATCTATATACAATAATATCCCCTCACGGTTTCAGTTCCCTATAGATGTTTATGTGTCTATAAGAATCATAAAAAGGGACCTGGAAACATCATTTAAAATGAATGTATCAAATGCTTATGTTGAACTAAAATATCCAAAAGGTTACACATAGTATTGTATATATTATTTATGTCATATCTTATGAATTTGGTTTAATTAAGTTGAAACGCATTTCATTCTCTACAAGAAAAAATTTTATATGTTGGTTATGACATATTAAATAACTAAATCTATACTAGAATACCCTATGAGGGGTTTATCACTTAGAATAATATACCATATAATACAATTTAGGTCACTGAACCTCCCATTCATTAGGACTAAGTCACTAGCCTCATAAAAAAATGTAACATTTTAGGACAACCTAGCCTCTTCTTGGGGGAAAATATATGTACATGTTAGATTAATTGATTATAGTTCAACCATGAACACATATGGGAAACCATTGTTTATATTTTTTTATGATGTTTAAATAACTGAAATATATCCTTAATATAATCACACACTATAAAGATTATAACATGTTGTCACTATGTGAAAAATATGATGCATGAACATCCTTCTTCCTTTTCTCATTAAGAGTAAAAATCAGACACTATCCCCATGATATTGTGTGATGAGATAAAAATCCCAAAAAGGAATCATTTGATTGTTCAAGATTTCTAAATCTATAATAAGTAATAAATTTACACAAAATGTGGATCACTCAAGGGGAGAATCATTTTATACAACAACATCACATTTTATGAACTAAAATCCCATATCGCTATAATTATTGACTTGTTACAAGAATATATTTTCCACTCCATGAATTTGATATACATTATAGGAATGAAAAAATTACTAAAAGTACTATCTACAATAAAGGAAATAGTAACCATATAGGAAATAAACACCTTTGATAAAAAATTTTAACATCATAAGCCCAAAATACAATAATGCATTGCTCTGAGCTATATCACAAAATGGCATCAATTGTTCCTCGGTATAGGTTAGTGGCTGTTAACGTGAAAAATGGCCTGATGTATGTTAGGGGAATGATTATTTCTTCATTTAATTGTAATCAAAAAATAGAAATCATTAAACTATGTAAATTGATTGTACCAGATGTAAATAAAAAATATAATAATGTTTTAATAATAAAGGAAATTAAATAAAATCCAGAACAACCATGTCATACCTACAACATAGTTCAACCCTTAGTTTGGCCATAAATTTTAGAGTATATAATATAAACTAAAAAATAATTAAAGGAATATTCTATTAAATTTCATCTAGAAAACATCATTATTCTCTAAGAAACTTCTATTTTACATCCGCATGAATATAATAATCCACAAGTGTGGTTACACACGACTATGAAACCCTATGCCTCATCCATATCCATCTGGATTAGTGTTCAACCACAATATTGATATGTGGCTTACATACATAATGAGGTGCATGTACCTAGAGTGATAAATAATCTTAGCAATCTACACCCAATTGTGAACCTATAGTTTTATATTACATGTTCATTCTAATATAATATGCTAATCATAGATTATAAAAATCCTATAATGATTTATATAATTTAAGAATAATGAATTTGATAGCATAGTCGATCCCACCACCATTTTCCCAATCAACATGGAAATCATAAATTTTTTAAATATATATAAATATATTTATATGTATGTATATATTCACACAAACATTGATGTATATATATATAGTGGAGATAAATAATTACCTAAACGATGATATAGAAAATCATTGGGTCCAAAATCATGAATGACTAGACATGTTATAAATAGGGCATTGAGAAAGATGTCACTCCACTCATGTCATGTATAATTTTTAAACCATTGATTTCATAATCATTATCATCATTACTTACTTCACCATGTGTTGGAAATGCATCTGTGAAAGTTATGTCACCCCAAGGGGATGCATTTCCATTCCTTTGGATCATCCATACTTAGCTACAATCACAACGGTGAATGATTCCATGTAATTTATTTACATTATGTAAATATGTAACTAATATAGTTTTCATTACAATAATTCCATGAAAATCCATCACGATGTATGATCCCTATGACTCGGACCATATGAAGACATGAAAGTGGATATCTAATATACCCTAAGCACGAGGACCCTTATGTTATATTTAAAAGGAATTATCTATAAATACATATGAATACTTGACATAAATTTATATAAATGAAAAAAATAATCCTAGAAATTTTTTGTGCTAGACAAATGTAATGTCACATTCACCGGACAATAGGGATTATTGTATGTGTCACGTGAGTGAGCGTAATAATCATCACAGTAAATAATTATATGGATCCCAATGTCTCACACCTTAGTTAATTTAATGATCAATGAAATAGTAATCATCCCCACCTATAGGGACCGTGTAATCATCCTAATGTGCATCAATTACGTGGAGTTCCATAAACAACATCATGGTCAAGAAAAAGATAAGGGAGTTTGTAATCATTCTCATCACTTAAGAGAACATAGTCATCCCCAAGACTCTCTCATAAGAAATATCATGGATTGTAGATCTAAGTATCCCATTATTTATATAAAACATTAATAAAATCATACAATGATCATAATTAACTATGTGTGGGTATTCCATGAAACAATTATGAACTTAAGAATGGTCGAAATAAGTGCATATCAGCATCCAAAATCAATGATAACATTGTGTTTTAATCTTAAATTGAGATCAAGGATGCACATATGGAAATAATTGATACGTCATGAGTATCCAAATTCATATGTCAATGAATGTTTTATGGTGGATGAAAATTTAAACCCACCACTACTACTATACCCTCATAGATTGTATGCTCTGCACATGTTTTAAGGTGACACCCATGACCATCTCTACCAAAACCCATCATACTAGCTCGGGGTAGGTAAGACAATGGGTCACCCATAGGGTCCCTTATTTGAAAAAAATGTATATGAATATTAATGTTTATCCATAGGGTCTATACATATGTGAATTAATCTCTCTTGGGAACAATATAAATAATTATATTCCAAAGGAATCTTATGGGATCCACAAAAAGAATTATGTAAATAAATATAACCTACACAAGAACCCAAATGATAAAACATAATTATGGGAATCCTAATATAGATCCATATAATGATATATTAAGGTATATTCCTAGAAAAATGGTCCCATATAAATATGAATGAGGAAGAGAGATTATACATGGGATTTCCTAGTCTATTATATAGGAAAAGACATCCCATAAGGTACCCTTCGATACTATAATAAGGTAGAGGATTCCAACATGGGATCCTCAATGTAAAAAATATATGATAGCCTTTTGACACATAAGGTAAATTAAAATAGAAACAAACAATATAGATGTATCAAATCCAAAATCAAATAAATGGTCCCATGCTAGGTATGTGAATACACACAACCACAATATCTCAATATGTAGAGTGAACTGAGTCGAATTTTGGAAAAAGAACCTGACTATTTTGTATTCTTCACCTCAATGCCCCTTCTAGGGGTCCTTTAATAACTCCTAGGATTCCACCAATAAAATATACATGAAAAATTATCATAATGTAGTAATCATGTTTTAAATTCTAGCTCTTTGTTGTGATGATATGTAAAAACCTCAACAGTTTAGCATTGGAAGAGCACACAACATGTATACACTGGTACACAATATGTATCCCCAAACACTCACTTGGGAATCTAATTCAGCCTGACATGTATTATAATGGAAATCTACATGTAATTTATACCATATAAATTGTTTTTATCCTACACGGGGTACCTTCCCTTGTACCACACATGGACATTAAATGCATTCTTCATAGTCGCATACTTCTGCACATTGTGAAACCCACTAGGGGTCATGTTGTGTACATTATATTGACATGTTCCGGAACATGGGATTTCCAATGAGGTACTCAGTTACATGGCTGAGTAAAAATAAAAATCATATACACCATATAAAGAGAATCTATATCGAAATATATTATTTTCCATGAAGAAGAAAATAAAAAATCATATTTTCTAGAACTACACACCCTGTGATTGAGATTTCATTATGGGAAACCCCTACATTCATCATGAAACAGAGTTTTAACTCCCAAATAGTCCATAGATCTATCAAAAAGGTATAATAGTTTTTAATAATAATAAATTTAAAATAAAATTCAATATATCCAAGGGGATACATGGGAGAAAATTGAAAATGGACTACCTTTGGGAGAAAATTACCAAATCATTTCATGTATCCATGATCCATAACTACCCCATAATGACTTGAACCCTACCATGCCCCATGGAAACAAATCCATTTATACCCATCTATATTTTTCAAATGATCACCACCTCTAACATATTATTAGTCTTCTATAGTTAGGTTATGCCAACCCATCATATTAGATAATCCATGGGGAGTTTAATGAATGAAAAGAGTAAAAAGTATTTGATGAAAAATACATGAGAAGGAAAATAGGGTCTGGGCTTGGCCCTAATAACCAAAATGAGTTTATGAAATTACTAGGAAAAAATCCTTATTCTTGAATAAATAATAAAGAAGTAATATCAATCATATTATCCATTAATATGATATGGTTAAATGAACCCACATGATTAAACTAATAATTACTAAATTAAATAGTAATTTTTTAAACTTCCACTTAATTTCAAATGGATCATCATTCCACAAAAATATAATATTATGGTAAAAATGATATTGTGAAACAAACATAGTGGTTAATAAAATTATCTGAGAGAATTGTCTTAGATAAAATGTGAATTTTATCCCTCATGAGCATCTAAAAAATTTAAAATTTACGCACAAATTCTAATCTGAAATAATATGGGTCCTACAGGGTTATTGAAGCATATTATTGAAAAAAAATAAGCTTTAGTGAGGATGATACCATTCCACTATTTGTACACAAAAATGATATTATAAATATTATTTACCCCAGTGTCCACATTATCTAAAAATCATGGGTTCCTCCGTGAAAAACTGCTACGAATTCCCAACCATGCCATCCTGAAAGTAAGTCATACAACCATTTCGTGGAACTAAAGGAGGTCTAGTTGATTCATGCTATTATGATAAACTATGAGACTAATAATTCAATCTCACTATCTTTATAGGACTCCCAAAACAAACTTTTGGGGAAAAATGACCTCTCATGAGCCTTAAAATAGCAACTATGTCAAGTACAATACTCCACACTATGCCTAAGACATCAGTATAATAAGTGACATTCAGCAAAAAATCATGATATTTAGTATGTTATCAAATAAAATAACAAAATTTTTGTCATTTAGTTTTCCATTTATCACCAACTCTGGTAAATATTAGAAAATATCATAAAAATGGATTCCATAATGTATCAACATATATTAACCCTTATAAACGATGATAATGTCCTAGAATTTCACCATGACCATATATTGTAGATTAGTATAATATTAAAAGAGACATTGATTGATTCCCACTAGAATAACTCATGTTTCTACATCATCACCATAAAATCCAACAATATTTTACTAGGATCATCTTATGTAATAGGTATCACACTTCTCTTTTATAGCTTTAGTTGTTTCAAATATTTCAAAAATCATCAAAATATTTGTCAAAAAATCCACAACCTTATTTTGGTCATTTTAACCATATAATAAATGTGTTTTTTATATGAATCCCTTGTTCCTGATCTCTCAATTCATTACTATGATGTTACACAAATTGATCTAGAATGGGGATTGTTATAGGTACTTATCAACAAGACTGGTTTTTAGAAACACATATCAAAATACGATTCTAGTATATTGTAAGATTATAACTATGTGGCCCAATATAATCTAACTCATGTGGAATATTCTAACGTCATATTGGAGGTATGTTGTTACACATCATCAAAAAAACACTGAATTATAAATAAGGGTAAACATATCGTAAATGTGACCTAGTGTTACAATGTTTTCAATCATAAATATGGACTTGAAAAAGACTCGAATCAATTCAAACATTCCCATGGAATCATATACCAAACCCCTATTTAGAATTAATAGCCTTTTGATGATAGCGAGATATAAACTCAATCACAACTAACTCCAATTTCCCAAAACCTTGCCACATGTCAACCTTTGAAACTAAACAAATACAAAACAACATAAATGAAAGATTCAAAACACGAATCCTTTGAAATAACTTTTTAACAATCCATTCTTTATACATTGGTACAATGATACCTAGACTGGTCCCCAAATCCTATCAATGACATTCCTGATCCCCATAGGTTGGCGGCATGCACCTTATATATTACATGAACAATAAGGGGAATTTTTTTTTCAAAAATCAATAGAAGGTAAATGATATAAGTTAGTATTTCATCCCCACTCAAAGAAACAATAATAGAATAAAATATAAAATTAATTCCCAAGTTGTACATCATTGGAAGTAACAAAATTATTTAGTATAAGGAAACACTTAATAACGATTTTTATAGGAACATCACATCTCCACTGGGGAACTATATTAATCTATATCCAATAAATCACGTACAGGAACCACCTCTAAAGAGTAATTTAGATTTTAATTGAATTGAAATATGATATTATAAAAAAACAATATGTAAATGGTTGTGAGTGAAAAAAATATATCATAATAATACCACCATTTACTAAAAAATCAATTCCATAACAATAAGGAAATAAGATTTCAATTTAAATAAAATAAGGCATGGAAATTAATTTTCATAATTTCAAAATAATTTGTTTTCAATCAAAAAGATGATAGATATATCAAAATATGATTAAATTAATTTTTTATATAAAATTTATTATTATCATTTTTCTAAAATTAATCATTTATATACTATGGAACATATATTAATGTCAAGAAACACAATGCACCGTGATCGTATGCCATAAGTTTTGTTTGTTTCTGGAAATAGAATCCTCAAAATTTTCAATCATCATGAAGACTCAAAATAGGTTTCCAGAATCAAATTAAAACTCCATCATGGGTCCCATCATGGGAAATTAATCTATACCCAATTTTGGGACACATCATATGAGGTCATGCTGAATTTGGTATAGTTAGTGTTTTCATCATGAATCCATTACAAGGGATTCAAAGTCCAAAAATGGTTTTTGTAATCACCACAATATACCAAGGCTAACATATTCCTCAAAAAACGTACTACATCTTTGGAAAATAAATTATTTCAAATCATTTCATTATTGACAGTTCAATTTTTGAAATATATGTTTCAACATGCATTTTTTTTCAAAATATAAACATTTGTTTTAAAACAATTCATTCCTTTCCAAACATCATCAATTTCAACCAATTATTAACAATGATGAAAATAAAATCCTTTAATAAAATCTCTTTTCAATTCAATAAATAAATTTTATCTAAATAAACTAAATAATTGACATCCTGTTGAAATTGGTGATTTTTAAATATATCACCCCCTTTCATGGAAACATAAAATCAACTCAAATTCATGTTATTTATTTATTAAAAAAATCCATTTCAAATAAAATAATGAAATTAATAAATCAGAATATGTAAAAATACTTATGGGAACACCTACCTTTAATCAGGATATTAACTCAACACCACACCCACAATTGAATGCCCCAATGAGAAATGATGTTATATGAGATTAATAAATATAACCAAGAATTAGGATCCATTAAAATGGATATTTGATCAATCAGTAGCAAGATGATTTATCAAACTCATATGAGGAGAAGTGATATGACATATAAAAAATATAATGTGTAGATCAAATTACCTAAAATGGATTATATCTTCCACAAGAACATCGATTTTTAATAGAAGAGTCATGTGTAGCCATGTATTACTCTATATAGACTCAAAAAGAAAAAGAAGCTAACTATGATCAAATGGGGATATTAGGTATCCTCATTGGGGGTCCTATAATATGTAAATAAATTTTTTGGTGATTGAAAACCCCATGCCTAAGGTTTTCATGGTAGGGCCACATAGTTATCAAAATATGTGAAACCTAAAAGTGATCCCCAATTGGACATCTAAATAGGGATAATTTTTTTCCTTGGATAATCTAACCAAGAACTAATTGTTAAAATCCTAAATATGTAGTGGTACAATTATTTGATGGGTGGATTCATGTTTTGGGAAAATAAGGAAACAACCACCGACTACCCACCAGACATTGTTTGTAGGGATCAAGGTTTACTAGAAATAACAAAACGTTTTTCATTAACCACACTCCCAATATGAACTATATTATGGTCTTAAAAAAAATATAAAACATCACTGGAATTACTCAAGTCAATCTCTAAACAATGTACAATCCATATAAGGTACAATAAGTACCTAAAATATGGTATGGGTAATTTTATTCAAAATTTTAAAATAATTCATAATATATATTGTTATGACATTATGTAGTCAAATTTATCACTATAAATATATTTATCAAGTCCAGTAATAATCTGTATCCAATTATTTATTGATAAAAATGTAATTTTTAAATTAAATAACAAAAAATTAGTCAAATTTACTTGTTATGAGTGTTAGAAATTCAATACTTCTTTTCCTCTATTCTAATTAGTTTATATCTCAATGAAGAGACATATGGATTGAGATTAAAAATTTTATATTTTTTTAATAGGTATTGATGTTAATATATGATAAATTAAAAAGTAATTATGTAATGGAATTATGATATACTACATCAAGATTTGGAATTATTGGAAAATCATATAGATATCGGTTAATGATTTTATAATGTAAAAATACATAGTAATATTTTCTATTTTTATTTATATCATTATTAATTTGGAAATATGATTATTCATATTTTTATGATTGTAAAATATCACTTAGAATGTTTTTCTACAAATCATAACTCACATCGAATTATCATCTAGCAGTGTTTGAGATGCAATATAATGAGTTCCTTGAGTTAAAAATATATATTTTTCTTAAATATGATATTTTTATGCATAAATATTTTTTATATATTTTAAGATATTATTTTATGGGAACATGGGAAGGTGATTCATTAATAGAGAGATAATTCAATTCACTATCAGTTAATGACTTACAATACTTGATGAATATTATCATTTTCTAAGGTAACGAGGGTATCATTATAATATTAAAATGATTTATTATAAGATAAATAATGATTGGGAATCCATTTTATATGTGTGTTTATGGATTAAGTATTTAATTATATGTTTCAGATTATATGAGATATATAAATAATATTTGATGGTGTTTAAAAAATTTTGGTAGAGTTTGGAAATGTTGATAAATTAAAATTTTCATTTTTAAATAACATTTGGAGGAAATATTATTTTATATGGACTATGTATGATTTAGTAAATAATAATTATCATCATGTAAGAATAAAATCGTTAAATTAAGGAAATTTTTTTACTTACTTTAAAAATAACAAAATCAATATAATTAAATAGAGATTGTAAATAAAAAATTCATGTGACTACTTATGAGAAAATAAAAAATATAAATATTATATTTGAGTAACAGAATAATATTATAGCATAAATATTATTATGTTATTATTCAAATCATATTAATCTATATGATTTAAATCTCATATGGTATTTATATGCTCAAGTATAATATTTTCTGAGATTTAATAGAATATTAATCTCATAATTTGAAGAAATATAAAAGTAAGTAAAAATATTCAAAAACCATGTATGAATAATTGTGATCTCACCTATGATTATTTATTAATTTTCAAGTCTTTTCTATCTGTAATCTTTTCTACTAAATGTGTAAATTCGTATCAAATATACCTTCAATAAAGTGAATAAATTTTAATAAATCACTTTAAAAGTTATATTTCTATAGAATATGTTATTTTATCATTATCAAAATATATCATGATTTTTTGGGGCTGGGAATTATAAAATTTAGTATAGATTAAAGATAACATTGAATAATGACTATAAAATTTTAAAATAATTGACTTATTTATTTATTCTTACTGTCCCAACTACAATAATTTCAGTAAATTATTAAACAAGAAGAAAAGGAAGCTTATTCATTTAATAATTATTGAATATCCAAAAATAAATACAAATCAAACAATTTTAATTATTATATTTTAAGTAAATATGATATGTGTGAAAAAATAATTATATAAGGTGTTTAATATTGATTGATACTAAAATTATACATTTTATAAATAACTAATATATCGAGGTTCTTGATGATAGAAAATATATGAAATTATCATGGTATATGAGAAGGATCAGAACAATGGTAGAGGAACAACATTTATGTTTTCTTATTAAATCATAATATTTTTTATTCATGATGAATATAGTCATGTTCTACTAGTAATGATCTAAATTCTGTTGATATTGAGCGTATTTGAGTCCTTATGTTCATAATATTAAATGATTATGTGAATTTACACATGGACTAAGAAGTAAATCTATATTTTGATATTGTGTCATCCTAAAGTGAAATTATGTTCTATTCAATATAGTTATATAACATTTTTTAAATTTTTACATCCTATATAAAAAAATATCATGAAATAATAAAATATAAATAAAATTATCAAGGGTTATGGATAATGCCATACCCTATGTATTAAATTTATTATATTATTTTGTACTTATATTTATTGATTCATGAATACAATAATTATTTTTTCATTCACATTTATTTTGAACCCTATAAAAATAGTATAGAATTATATGTCATTATTAATAAATTTTCATGTAATGTGATTATGTTTTTATTATGAAAATAAATTTCATATAAAATAATAGCTATCTGGGCAAAAATAATTTATTTTATAAATATTAATAGAAAATGATTCAGCACAATCTATGTATTGGAGGATGAGTCGAGATGAAAAATAAATAATATTCAAATACAATTAATTTAATAATTGATTTAGTTATTCTAACTGGGATAATGAATTATAGATATATTAATACTATTTTCGATATTAGTATACTATTTAAATAGGAACATGTTTTTTGTATTTTCTTTCAACAATAGTGTTACTGAGTTGACTATATTGTCTAATAATTTCGAAATTATATATGGATAATTGTTACTGAAATTCATTAATTTTTTCAAATTGAATATTTTATTTTAGATTTATCATCTTCTCTAATATTTTATATTTATTTTATTTTTGATTTTATTATTTTTTAATAATTATTTGATATATTATTGATATTTCACCTTGTTATTAGAAAGATTACTTTAATGAAATGGTAGAGGAAGTAAAAATGATATATTTAGAAATAAAAAACACACGTGGGGAGATGAAGATGATAATTTTAATGAATGATAAAAAAATAAAAAATTTATTTATATAATAGATGTTAATAATGATAATTCAAGGATGAAACATTGACTATCTTGTATCAAAAAATATTTTATCATGACTCAAAAATAATTAGAAATGTTTTATTCTCTGGATTTGAATGAAAGACATGTATTTTATTCATATGAATTTTAACATCCCAACCCCAGTTACCCAGTGTCAGTGCATTATTACAAAACATTATCATGACATAAGGAATTCTGTCCCGAAATACTGACCAGTTTAGTAGCCTTGGAAGTACTAGGTACATTCATAAGTTTTACATTACATCATGAAATAAAAACATCAAAAACATTTTTTCAAATTTTTAACACAATTATATCCTTATACTATACCTATTGGTCTCCCCTAAAATTCATCTTCACATCCTGGGAAAAATAAAACATAGAAAGGTGTGAGCTAAGATTCTTAGTAAGGAAAACAATATACCAGAACCATTTATTAATTTGCATAAAAATTTATGGAAATGAATTATATTAAAACAAAAGACTTTTATACATAAAATTCCTTATAATATGGAAAATATAATATAAAATAATTCTGTTACTTATTCACATGGATGTTCTATTTGTAGAATAATCACATAAAATATCAATATCCACTTTCATAATGATGTAATTCCTAATGCCAGAATTCATTACAACATAGTGAAGGCCTTGTGCCAAGACTGGAAATAATATTCTGTTAAGGCCATGTGCCAAGACACTAGTTTTTCTCTTGAGACATACTGATGCATCGAGGAGCTATAGCGGGCTCCACTCGTCACTTACTAAATCAAATGAATTCCTCATTTCAAATGGTTTAAACATAGCATAATCATTCATATTAAAACTATCATACGCAATTTCAAAAATTTATCCATAAACCATGAATGGTAAAAGAATAACACATCCATTGTCAAACTTATCACAAAACATTCAATAAAATCTGAATGATTTGTATCATAATAAATAAACTTCAAACAAGTTTCAAATCCATCAAAAGGATGTTGAAATTGATGAAATCAAAACATTTTTTAGAGAAATATCTCTTTCTATTATGAAATCATTTAAAAGACATATATATATATATATATATAAGAAAACATTTATTTAAAAAATATTATTATAGGCTTGTAAGGGATGCTCTGATGACGTTATACAAGAATAAAATAGATGCACTCTCCATATAAGATAAAAAAACATTCTTACCTTAATTTTATCAAAATGCTCATAAATTAACTTGGTTGGAAAACAATGGAGAGATTCCATTAAAAACATATATGTTAAAATAAGGGTATAAATGACATTAAATCATTATCTAATGAATTTTAATTTTTATTGAAATAAAATTTTATGTAAACACGAATGTGGATGATAAAGAGGTCTCAGTAGATATTTACATAAATACATCCTCAGATAATAAAGGGATTTTGAAATTAACACTTACCATGTACTTTTCCTTGGTCGAGGGTATGTTAACCTCCTATAATATAGTTATATAATTGTTATTAAATTATACAGAAACTATATACATAAATATGATATCATATATTATCCTTTAATATTGCTTTGATAATAATATTTAAGTAATATCATCTTTTCAGGTGTTAACTGATCTATTTTCCTTTATATGCTTGATAAATAAGATATATTTGTTATGGATAATAGATATTTTATTCAAATTCATAGTGATATTATGTTCTTAAAAATTATTTTTAATCATATGATTTAAATTATTCTTGAATGATTATGATGGGGAATGAATCTAATCCCGTTCGTGGAGACGATAATTCGTACGTACGCACGAGTGACAATATCATTATATTAATGGTGAAATAAAATTTAATGGGATGTTATATGATATATAAAGATTCAATAGAATTTTATATTTATTATTTACATCAGTTATACTCATTATTATACCCATCCAAATAATGAAGTGTTTGAATAAAAAACTACACCACGATATGGAGACGGTATGCCGTAAATATGCATGTATGTTGACTATGTCATTTATATGATGTATAGAATAATTAATATAGTTATACCAATTTAATAAAATAAAATTATATAGAAGCTTCATGATTTATTATTTTAGAATGGAGACAAAAAATAAACAGGAAGTGGAAGAATAAAAGATATTGAAAGAGGTTATGGAATATTTACTCTTCGTTGGGTTCTTCATTTTTATTTGACCAAAAGGGCTCCATAGAATGGATTTATGACCAATGTAAGAACAATAGGATGATGGAAGGATAATTTCGGGGATATTTGGGGAGGTTTTGGCTGAGCCAAAAGGCTTTGGAGATGTTAAATTATGATAAGGGGAAGTGTCATTTTATAAGAGAGGTGGGGGTCACGTTAGGAAAGGCATGAAATATTATTTTATAATAATATCATTTTCAGTTTCTAATGTCTAAAAAATGATTTATTTCTATTATAAGGTGTGTATGGGACAAACAATTCTCAACTAATAAGTTTTAGATAGTTTTATGTCATCACATTAATCATATCTTTTAGATTTAACCCTATGCTAAATATTTTGACATTTGCCACGTCTCTTTGTAATTATATATTATATGGTTAATAAACATACTATAACAACCCAATAAAACCCCATGTGGTTAATTATTATTATATATAATCTTATATAAGTCCTTTGGCCGATCAATATATTTTTGGGAATTTTATGACAATTAATAATATAGTATTTTCTTTAAAAACTCAATTATTCCAATTTTGACACTATTTTTCATTTGATTTTTTTAAAAGCCATAAAAACATTACCACTTTGAATAAAATTTATTTAACCATCCATAACATGTCATATTAACCAATAAATTTAGAGGAATTTTTCATACGTATCAATTTTTATTTATTCGGATATTTATAATAACAATGATTTTAATATTTCATTAATAAGGTAATTACTGCATTGATATTGTGTCATAAATAAATTAAACTATTTAATGTCTAAATTTTATAAACAAAAAAACCATTATTTAGGAAATATTTTTATATTTATAATTAATATTTATAGACAAATTTATATGTTTTTTACTGTATATTAAAAATGGTTTAGTTATTAAGCATTAAATTTAACTCTTCTAACTATTTTTTAAATAAAAGAATAATACATGTCCTAATCTAATCCAAGTTGAAAGAAGAGGATAATGTTTTATTCCTACAGATTTTTTTTGAAATATACTTATCCAATAGAATTTGGACATGTGTTAAGGTAATTATGATATCATATTTACCATTAATTACCTTATTTACATTTAACCAAGGTAAATAAAAGTCAAAAGTTACTATTAACATTAAATTATTTTCATCTTATTGAACCACATTTTACATACTGATATATATTGTGCCTCTGCGATTTTTGAAATTCAACTCATAGAGGCGGAAAAATTATATTTTATGAAAATTTGCAAATTCTCCTATAAGGTGGGTAAAAGACGACAAAAAGTTCAATAAAATTTTTATATATCCAAACATATTATAAAATGACACCAATAAATAATATAGAACTTATATAGGAATTATTTATCTATTTTGAAAAAAAAAATCTAAGTAAAATAAATATTTATTTTAATAAAAAGTTAGATTTAACCAATAATGCATTTTTTTTTCAAAATTCTTCAAAATTTTAATGTCTCTAGAAAAATATGAAAATTTCACCCTAAGATAATTTCAATAATCAAAATTAAAAAATTAAGTCCATTTTGAAAAATAAAATTTATTAAATTTCCAAAAGTGGGTATTAATATTCATAACATCTAGTTTAATTGGTCCTGATGTGTTAGAATCTCGAAGTTTCGTACAGTGAAATATATTGTATTATTCCAAGGGAATCATATCGTGGAAGCTTGGGGTATTACATTCATCCCTTCTTCAAATAATTTAATCATAAAATTTTATATAATACAACTGCCCAAAAATATTTAG
Organism: Viscum album; assembly: GCA_963277665.1. Lineage (NCBI taxonomy): Eukaryota > Viridiplantae > Streptophyta > Magnoliopsida > Santalales > Viscaceae > Viscum > Viscum album. Next base: position 1,911,999,121 of record OY728151.1, read on the forward strand.
GTGGTTCTTCATCATATGTTCCTCTGGTTCAGATATTGCATCTTCCATCTAATTGTTTATCAATAGAACTTTTACCAGATGATTCATCCGGTTTCTCCACACCTGTTCTCTTGTATCAAGAATTTTGACAGGCTCTTCACAATAATAGAGATCAAGCTATAGTTCAATTTCTTCATAGGTGAGTACATGTGTTGGGTCAAACCTGTATTTTCTCAATTTTGATACATGGAACTAGTCATGATCTTTGGAGTGACTTGAAGACATTTTCAAACAATAATCTACAACTCAAATTTTTTCTCAAATTTCGAAAGATCCAGTGTACCTTGGACTCAATTTAACCGTCTTACCGAAATGTATAACACCCTTCCATTGAGATACCTTCAAGAAAACATGATCTAATATCTAAAATTCCAAATCCTTCATTTTGTTTTCGGCATTGAACTTTTTCCAGCATTGAGCTGCTTTGATGTGTGTTTGGATAACCTTCACATTTTCCATCATTTCCTCAACAGGTTAATGGCCTATGAGTTTTCCTTCACCAACATAATCCCAACAAGTTGGTGTGCGACATCTCGTTTCATATAACGCTTAATATGGTTCCATCTGAACACTATAACAGAAGCTATAGTTATAGGAAAATTATAAAAAAACGAAAAAATGATCCCACATACCATGAAATTCAAGAGAAAAAGATATCCACATGTCTTATAAGGTTTGAATTGTCCATCAATTTTAGGGTGGTAGGCAGCGCTCAAATAAAGTTCAGTATCCAGGGCCATATAAAGACATTTCCAAATCACAATTTAAAATGTGGATCACGAGCATAAATAATCGATAAGGGGTAAACCATGGAGTCTTAAAAATTCAATAATATGTAGTCATCCCAGAAATCCAAGTGGTAAATCTTCTCTTATATCATGAAAAGGTGTTGACATGGTTAGACGATCAATAATGACCCATATTGCATCATTCCATATAAGAATATTTGGTATCCCCATGAAAAATTCCATCCTCATATTATCCCATTTCCAATCAGTTATGAGAATAGGTTGCATGGATCCTCTTGGTTGTTTCCTTCGAGCTTTTATATGTTGAAAAACCGTACATCTTGACCAAAAATAAGCAATATCCCTTTTCGTGATGTCACACAATAAATTTTTCTTTCAATTCTCTATACATCATTGTGCTACCAAGGTGTATGGAGATATTTGAGATATGAGAATCATCCCACAATTCCATTTTTATATCAGGTATATCGAGAACAAAATGTCTCTTCCCAAATTTCAAAATTCCATCTTTATATACAAATTCAATCAATCTCCCATCTGCGACAACTATAATTTTCTTTTGAAATACCTCATCATCAGTCAGATAACTTTTTATCCTTCCTAGTAAAGATGGTTTGGCTACCAATTGAAAATGTATTTATGTTTCACCTTCCATGGTTATTACCATATTCATCTTTACTAGATCCATGAAAATAGGATCCCTTCCAACTCTCAACTTGTTCAAAACTCCATGAACATTTCCGCTCAATGCATAAGACACCTTATGTACCATCCCTGGGTGGTAGTGTATTGTGAAAAAATAATATCTGATTAGATCAATAGATATCCTTTGCCTCATGTATAGTTATTTTTGCGAGAAAATATATTTCAAACTCTAGGGATGAGAATAAAACTCACATTTTTTACAATAGATATATTGAATCCATATTTTCAGAGAAAATATTACATCTAAAAACTCAATATAATGAGTGGGATTGTTTTTCTCATGAATGTTTAGCTACCATGATGGATAGGTAATAACTCTATCATTTTGTATATGGAAACAACTATTTCGTTTCATTGAAGCATAAATATAAATAACAAACCCATAATTCCTGGATGGTGGAGTCAAAATAGTAGAATTAACTAATCTTCTCTTCAGTTCTTCAAAAAATTATTCACACTCTTGTATCCAAACAATTTTAACCCCATTACGAGTGAGATTTGTTAATGGGTTATCCAATCAGAAAACATTCTTGACAAAACTTCGATAATAACATGTTAAACCATAAAAACTGTGTACATTAGTTATACTTTTCGGTTCTGGAAACTCATGGATTTCCTTGTTCTTTGAAGGATCGACAGATATTCCATACTTAGAGATAATATGGACAAAAAAGAAATCTCTTAATTCAATAATTCCAACTTTATAAACTTCTCATATAATTCAATTATTCTAAGAGTCTTTAGGATAATGTGCATGTGATTTTCATGATCTTCATAGAGTTCCGAGTATACCAAGATATCATCAATAAATAATAGTATAATTTCATAGAAATATTCCTTGAAAAAACTATTCATTAGATCCATGAAGATAGAGGGTTCATTAGTCCTTCCAAAAATGCATTACTATACATTTTTAATGATCGTACCAGATTTGAAATGTTGTTTTCAGAATGTCTATCTTGTTCACACACAACTAATGATATCCAGATCAAAGGTAAATTATTGAAAAATATGGAAATCGATGATGTCGGTCAAATAAATCATCAACAAGAGATAGGGGATACTAGTTATTTATTACTATAACATTTATCTCCCTATATTCAATGCACAACCTCATAGATTCTACTTTCATTTTAAAAAAAAGGACAGGTGATCCCCCTAGAGAAAAACTGGTGTGAATAAATACCTCATTACACAATTATTTTAGTTATTTCACTAGGTCCACTAATTCCACAATGTCCATTCTAAAAGGGGTATTCGATATGAGCATTGAGCCCGGAATTAAATCATTGGAAAACTCAATTTCTTATTCTCGAGGTTGTCCATGTAAATCCTGTCAAACACATCAACATATTCGTTTGCACAATAGGTACGTCCTCTATTAGAACATTCTTTTACTCACCCAAAATTATTTTATTCTCGTATACCACAATAATTGAATATAGTAGAGCTACTATGGGTGGATCTAGATAAGAATTAGATGGAAATTTCTTGGATCTAAATACATGGTACTCCTTAACATCATCGAGAATTGTAACCTCCTTCTTCTTACAATAAATTTTCACATCACAGTCCAAAATCCAATCCATACCATGGATTATATAAAATTAAATCATGGGTATGATGATGATATCAGTAGATAAAGATCATTTATATCCCCTAATAAGAACTAATTCACAAAACATTGTTGCAATGATACATCCCATAGGATTTTTGACCAAAAACTCTATTGTTAAATCAAATTGGAAATATCTAATTTTCTTAGAAAACTGGGAAGATATGAAACAATAAAATGATCCAGAATCAAATAAAGCATTGGCTAATCTTGAGGAATCCATTAAATTACCTTCCACCCCATCTTTCAGATCTTTAACCTCAGCAGTAGTGATCACATAATCCTGGCCTTGCACCCTTGGCCTTTTATGAGGTATTTTCATTTGGTTCTTTTGAAAATCATTTGCATAATGTCACTTTTCTCTATAATTGTAGAATTCAACATTGACAGCCTCATTATTTCCCTTGCAATCACTATCTTGGTGGCCATTTTCACCAAACATGTAACATACTACCATTCCTTTCAGGCATGTACCAGGATGTTTTGTCCAAAATTTACCATGGTATGGATAATCAACTATTCCATTCTTCCCCTTATTTACATTTCTAGAGTGTTTAGCAGATCTCTTCATCTCATTCATTTCATTAATGTCATAATACATAGAGAATTCATTTGATGTATTGATAGGACATGAGACAATATCATTGTATGTTAAGAAGGACTGTGAGACTAATTCTTGACAAATAAATTGTTTTAACACATTAAAGAATCGATCAATATTACTCATTGGGTTACATATATAATATGAATCATGCCTCGGTAACCTTGTAATGTTAGCGTCATACTTTGCGACATTCTCATCATCCTTTTTCCTTATACTCTTATGTTGTCTTTCCATATCCTCTCGATGGTCACGAGGAAAATATTTTTCTATTAAAATATCTTTAAACTCCCTCCATTACATGTGTGATACTTCATCATCATAATTTGTGTTTGGAATCAATGACAACAATTGATATGCATCTCCCAAGAGGCGATAAACTGCCATGACAACTCTTTCTCTTTCTCTTCTCCCCAATGCATGAAATATTTTCTATAAGGAAAAAATCAATTGCTCGTCTACTAATGGATTTGTATTCCAATTTATTTTTTGCAGTTTTTGCCTCATGATGTGGTCTAACATTGATCCTCCATGTTGTGGATCAGGGAGATCCATAAAGGTATTGTTATTATTCGTAACATGTGTGAGTGGTCCAAGTGTAACACCCCGGCCCTAGATACCCATAATTGGTGCCTTATTACATAACATTGGCATGATCACAATGGATTATGTCTCAAAAGACAAATTAGTTTAGTAGTCTTGGAAACACTAGATATATTCATAAGTCTTACATTACATCATAAGGTAAAAAAAACTCCAACAACATCTTGTCTTCATATCCCCTTAGACTATCCCTGAAGGTCATTCATAAATTACTTATTTATAATCCAGGGAAAAATAAAACATTGAAAGGGGTGATCTCAGATGCTCAGTATGGATAACATTATAGCAGAAGCTTTCATAGATTTGAATAAACACTTAAGGCAGTTTATAACTAAAACAAAAGCCTTTTATACTTGAACTTCAGCATTAAATGGAAAAGATAAAATAAAATAATGCCATTTACTTACTCACATGGATATTATACTAGTCGAATGATCACAAGAAATATCAATAACCACTTTCATAATGATGGAATTCATAATGCCAGACTATCATAACCACATAGCCAAGGCCTCGGGCCAAGACTACAAAAAAGATTTTTCCAAGGCCTTGTGCCAAGACACTAGTTTGTCTCATGAGACCTACCAATGCATCTAGGAGTATAGCGGGCTCCACCCATCACTTATTACGTCCAATGCATTCCTCATATGAACAGTTTTAAACATAACATAAACATTCGTATTAAAACTAGCATATGAAATGTCAATACTTTAACCACAAACAATGAATGGTATAAAAATAGCACATCCACAGTCAAACATAACTCATTTTATACATTATGGAAGATTGTATTGTATCACATTAACCTCAATCAAGAATAATGAAGGATGTTGACATAGATGAAAATAATCATTAAAACTATTTGAGAGAAATATCCCCCTTTTTCTTGAAATCATTTAAAAGTCACACTATTTGTCAAGAATACATTTAAAAATAGATTTTTGAATCAAAGTGTCCCATACCACTTTGAAACTTTTAAAAGGAATTTTGATTTTAAAACGTTAATTCCCATATAAATAAATCCTTAAAACCATTTTTAAATCATGGACATTAATGATAAATATTTATAATAATCAATCTTTAAAACACATAAAAATGTTTTTTAGTTAGAGTTTATAACCAAAAGAGAGACACTTGAATAAAAATAATTGACATAATAAAAACATTATAAAATCATGAGAATAAAGGGATTCATGATATACTATGTCAAAGTAAAATATATACACGATATAAAAGTGATTTGGTGTATAACAACAAACAAGTCTCAATGAAATGTAAATTGAGATGAATTCTCTTATAAATACAATATCCTTAGGTTAAGGATAAATCAACGACATAATTATGTGTGAAAAATATAAATAAACTCAATATGATTGTATATTTAGTGTAAATCAATCAGATGACATTCACACATATTCTTGTAAAAACAACACCAATTAATTGGATATTTAACTCAACAAATGGAGATTGAGTTAAAATTACTCTTATCAAGTTCTTACCGATCACTTGAGAATTTATCAATGGATTGATTATGTGTATGAAAAGTATATCCACAGAAAGGGGAGTGGAAAATATGACATAAGAAAATGAATAGTAATTCCACACATAATCTTGGAGTAAAATAATCAATGAAGTATGTGTAATGCCGAATGAGTGGAAATTGAAATATCAAAATCCCTTATCAATTTGGTAACTTAAGAAACATGCACCCATGAAAGAAGGATCATAAAATTATGATGTAAATATCCATAAATTAGAGTATATTACACAATGAATACAATCATGGGAAGTACACACACCACATGCAATAAATAAGTGGTGAATAATGGAAATCTCATCAAATTAAAAGGGAGATAAGAAACCCCTTACCTTGTACTTTTCCTTGGTTGGGGGTAGGTTATCCTCCTGTTTAATGTTTAAATAATTTTTATTAAATTATTCATGAATCATATACATTTATAAGATATCATATATGATATTCTAACATTTCTTTGTTAATAATATGATAGAATTATCGTCGTTTCAGATGTTAACTTACTCATTTTATTTTATATGTTTTGTTACGTAAGACATGATTGTCATGGATGGGTTGTATCTTATTCATATCCAGTATTATATAAATTTATTAAACATTATTTTTAAATCATTAAATGATAATTATACTTGAATGGATTTGATGGAGAATGAATCCCATCGCGTTCGTGGAGACGGTAGTCCGTGCGTACGCATGAGCAACAATATCATTCTTTTGATATTAAAATAATATATAATTGTATATTATATCATATATACAGAATCATTATCATGTTATATTTATTATTTACATGAGCTACACATCATTATTATACCCATCCAAATAATAATATATTGAATAACAACTACCCCACGACGTGGAGACGGTAAGCCGTACGTACGCACGTATAGTGACATGTTATTCAAAGGGTGGATAGAATACTGAATATGGTTGTACCATATTTATAATAATATAACTGTATATATAAGATAATGGAGTTATTATTTTAGAATGGTAATAACAAATAATGAATAAGTGGAAGAAGAAATGAATTTGAAAAATGGTGGTGAAAACATTACCTCTTCATCGGGTTATTCCTCTTGATTTGATAAAAAGGGATCCTTAGGTTGGCATTAGGATCAAACTATGGACTCTAGGTTTTAGTGAGGGATGTTGAGAGAGTATTTGGGTAGATTTTTTCCGAACAAAAAGGTTTGAAGGTGTGAAGTAATGAGAAGGGGTAGTGACCTTTTATAAGAGGGGTGATGGGCACCTTTGGAAAAGCTAGAAATATTAATTTATAATAAATTCATATTTGGTTTTTAATAGCTAAAAAGTTGATTATTCAAAGGTTAAGGTGGGTTTAGGTTGAAAAAAATTCATCCAATATAATTTAGATAGGTTTGGGTCACTATATTAACCTTATTGTTTAGTTGTAACTCTTAGTTAATTAGTTTGACATTTACCATGTCACTTTGTATTTTTATATTATATAATTAATAAACATATTATATACATCCAAGAGACCCCCAAGTGGTCCATTAATTATATACCTATCATGATATAAGTCTCTTGGCCGAACCGTAGATTTTTAGGAATTTAATATCAATTAATAATATAATATTTATTTTAAAAACTCTTTTATGTCAATTTTGACACTATTCAATAGTTGATTTTTGTGAAACTCATAACAAAATGATTATTTCGAAAAAAATAGATGAAATCCATCTTAATAAGTCATATTATCCTAGAAAATTAGTTTAATTCTTTAAAAGTCTTAAATTAAATTTATTTGGGTATTCATAATATCAATTATTTTAATTTTTCACTATTATGGTAATTACTGCAACATCATTGTGTCATAAATATATTAAACTATTTAACGTCTAAAAATTATTAGTAAAATATAATTATGTATTAAATCTTGTTATATTTCTAATGAATATTTACAATCGAATTTATATTATGTATAACCCTATATTAAAAATGTTTTAGTAAATAAATTTCGATTTTTAAACATTTAACTCTTCTTTGAATTAAATAATAATAAATGTCTTAATCTAATCCAAGTGGACCTAAATGATAATATTTTATTCCTAAGGTTGTTTTTGGTCATGTTAAACTTGTCCAATAGAATTAGGACCTGTGTTAGGGTAATATGAATATCATTTTTACCCTTAATTACCCTATTTACTTTTAACCGTGGTAAATAAAAGTAAAAAGTTACTATTCACCAAAAATTATTTTCATCTAATTAAACCACATTTTACTTCTTGATATTAGCCGTGTCTCTCGGATTTTTGAAATTACATTCACAGAAGCGGTAAAATTATGTTTTATGAAAAATTCAGTTTTTTAACTACCACTTAGTAGTTTCACTATTCATCAAAAATTGATGTTTTTCAGAACAATGCCAAAATTTCATCCTAAGATATAATTGATATTCCGAATTCAAAAATGATTTCTATTTTACAAAATTCCAAACATAAAAGTGGCATTAATTAATTTTATAATTAATTCCCGTTGTCACAACAAATAGTGTGTTTTTATGAAACAATATATATCAAAAGATTGACAATTGTTTAGGTCCAATTTCAAAGTGAAATTAATTCTAATGAACACCATTGGATAAAATTGTAAAAATATATTCTAATTATACTTTAAAACAACTCAATAATATAATTTATCACTATAAATTATTTTATTTTAAAAAGTTGTTTTTAATTAAAATTTAGTAATTTTCACTATTCCTCAAAATATAAGTGTTATCCAAAATGTTCAAAAATTTCACCCAAGGATAAATTCGATATTACGAATCCAAAAATGAAGTCCATTTTGAGAGATAGAATTTATAAAATTTAAAAAATTAGATATTAATATTCATAACGGCTAGTTTGATTGGTTGTGTTTTGTTAGAATCTCGATGTTGCGTACAATGCACACCATTGCATTATTCGAAGGGAAACGTACCTTGGATGCTTGGGGTGTTACATTATCCCCTCCTTCAATAAATTGAGTCCTCGCAATTTTTAAAATTGTGCTTGGGAATATAATGGAATGTCCCACCTCAAAAAAAGAGTAAATAAAACTATCACTTTAAAAGAAAGAAAGAGAGGAATAAAGGTCAACCAAGATAACCCATACTCGGATTCCATGTCGGAAAAAATGGATATGGATGATAAACTAAGTGTCATGTTCTGATGGAGAGGGATATAAATCATGATCAGGAGAAAGTTAACAATAAAAAAACCACATACTTGTGTTGGGACAAAAGACCATTAGTCTCTTAGTAGGAATGTAAATTGACAACATTTTTTGTTTTAAGTTACATTACATAAGGATGAGGAAATCATTTAAGATATTGACTAAGAATATAAAGATATATAATTACATTTTAAGTAGAGTTTCATTCTTTAATAAGTTTCCACCACTAACTCATTTTTTTAAAACGATGAGTATTCAAGAAGACCTGGTCACACTGGAAGATCTATAATAAACATCTTAGAATCACATGATCCATGCAGGATGAACTATATATTTACATTGTCTTTATAGATTAATCAAAACCAAAATGGTTAGTACAAGATCTAATGATCCCCTGAAAGGATAATCCTTGATAGAAATAAACACTAATCTTAATTTTTAAAATTAAACCAACAATACCCAAAGTTAAATAAATATCATTCAATACTCAATTGTCCTTAAAATCCATTAATATAATCATAACTAATATTGAAAACCAGAACTTATTAATAATGTAGTCTTCCATGTTAAATTGTATCTCCAAATGACATCAATTAATCTTAAAGTCACATACTTAAAAGTAATTAACCTAATCATTTCCATAAATAACCCAAATCATTATAAATCCACAATAAAAACATAGATAAAAATCCACCATTACTCCTCAAATGAAATCCCATACTAATCTGCTTTCCTTTGGCATATAGTGCTCTCAACTAAACGAACAACTTCCAAAATAACATTTATCACTTAATCACCAAATCATTTTTGTAACACCCCAAGCTTCCACGGTACATTTCCCTTCGAATAATGCAATAGCGTGTGTTGTACGCAACTCGAGCTCTAACACACACCACAACCAATTAAAGTAGCCGTTATGAATAGTAATAACCAATTTTTAAAATTATAGAAATTTTAGATTTCAAAATGGACTTAATTTTTGGATTCGGAATATCGAAATTAGCCTATGTTGAATTTTTGGTATTTTTCTGAGAACTTCTAAATTTTTATGAATAGTGAAAAATTCTTAAAAACAACTTTTTTAATAAAAATAATTTATAGTGATAAATTATAATATTTAGTGGTTTTAAAGTATAATTAGAATATATTATTACCATTTTACCCAATGGTGGTCATTAGAATTAATTTAACATTGAAATTGGACATCAACAATTGCCAATCTTTTGATATAAATTGTTTCTTAAAAACACGCTATTTGTTGTAACAGCAGGAATTAATTATAAAATTAATTAATAAAACTTATATGTTTGGAATTTTGTAAAATAGACATCATTTTTGAATTCGGAATATCAATTATAGCTTAGGGTGTAATTTTGGCATTTTTCTGAAAAACTTCAATTTTTGATGAATAGTGAAACCACTAAGTGTTGTTAAATAACTGATTTTTCGTTTAAATGAAATATTACCACTTCTGTGATTTGATTTTCAAAAATCCGACATACATGGTTGTCATTAAGAAGTAAAATGTGGTTCAATGAGATCAAAATAATTTTTTGGTGAATAGTAACTTTTAAGTTCTTAATCGCGATTAGAGGTAATTAGTGTAGTTTAAGGTAAAAACAATGTTTTAATAATATGAGATGAGCTTGAAACTTGCCCTACTCCTATTGGATGAGTCATGACCGACCAAGACAACCCATGGGTAAACTTGGGGACCCCATGGAGCCACTTTGGTTGGAAAATGACATTAATATATATTTATTTAATGTTAAAATTAAATTGACACAAACATGAGTTGTTTTACTAAAACAATTTTTAAGTGGGGTTACACAAGTCCAAATTTTGATTATAAATATTAATTATAAAGATAAAAATATTTCCTACATCATAGTATTTTGTTTATAATTTTTAGAGATTATATAAATTAAAGTATTTATGACATCATGATGATGCAGTGATGACCTCATTATTTAACGATTTAAATAAAATGGAAAGATATTGTAAAATCCAAAGTGTACACTTGTCAAAAACCTATTGTATGAGTAGATTTAGAACCCTTATCATATTATCCTCGAATTATATAAGTGTGGGACCTCTAAAATCCGAAACTCATTTTATAATAAAGTGACATTTCTTTACTTTCCAAGAGTGCCCCTCCTCTCCACTTATAAAAGGCCCACACCTCTCCCACCTTATTCACACCTTCAAGCCATTTGGCTCGGCCAACCTCTGCCCAAATACTCTCCCAACTTCCCCCTCTTACTCCTAGAGGCCTCACTTTGTGCAGAACTCTTCCCAAGGATGCCTTTGACTCAAATCAAAAAGAGTTACCCGATTTTGAGGTAATGTCTTCTCTAATGTTGTTTTGTTTTATTTTTCTTCTCCAACCCCCTAAACTCTTTTTATTCAATTCTTTTGTAACAACACCAGTATTCTCAATATTCTAGGATGTTTTTATAATAAGTATTCGAGCTACGCTTACACACACCTACATCTAATGGTTAATGAACATACGGTTTCTGTGGATGGCGAATTTCTGCCTCACTAAATGATGATTGTTCAACACTCATATAACACCTTCAAAGGTGGCCATTAAGATGTCACTATATTTATATATGATATATAATGTGTTTATGTTTTAATTATTCTTCTGTATTTCTAATTTATGGAATACTTTATGATTTCCATTATGGGTAAAACGCGATAATTTCATTTTAGGAAGTGCGGACTACCGCCCCCTCAAAGTGATTTGAATCGTTAATGCCATATGTGGGATGTATAAAGGATGGATTAAATGGTATTATACACTATATTATACTGGAATTATATTATACATTTATATCATTATTATTTCGTTCCATTAAATATGAAATTGAAATGAAAGTAGCGTTCATGCGTACGTACGGCTTACCGTCTCCATGAACGGTGCATTTCATTTCTTACCTCTAAATGTTACGTAATATTATAAATGAATGTATATACTGGATATATAAGATATATATGACATCTAAATCATGAATATAATTCTGGAGATAATGGATATTCTACCACATAAACAACTTGTAGTTATAAGAAGTTTATTGTTGACTCAAGTACCAAAGATCGACAAAACGACCGTTATTAACATAAATAATTACAAAATGTTCATAACATTGTAATAAGTGATATAAAAATGATAATGAAATTGAAAATGGTTCTTAATAAGTTTTATATTAACTCTAGTTTAATATTAAGGAGGTTAAAGAACGGTTGAGTCAACTCAGACACGAGGTAAGGGAATTTCTTAACCCAACATCCATTCTTTTGGTTAATCTCCTACATTCAAATTATGTCATGATATTATTATGTCCTATCTTTTATTTATACTTTATTTATGTGTAAATATAGTGAATACACATAATAGATATATTTTATTTAAAAAATATCTTTTTAACAGATTTCGTCTCAATCTCCATTCATTGAGGCATATTTTGTTTTATACACAACTTTATTTTATACGGTGTATAAACCCCTTTGACTTTTACGTTTATTCAAAAGGTTTTCATTTATAATTATGTGATTTTTAAATGATTTCCAAAAAAAGATATTTCTCTCCAATATATGAAAATCCAGTGAAAATGTATATGTATTTAACGCAAGCTTAAAAATGTTTTCAGAAAACCTGACTCTCGAGTGTGGTAGTCAGGAAGGGATTGTGTGTGGACCCATCATGGCCTGTAATTAGTCGAGCAGTCTCAGAATTAGTTATTTTGTTTTCAGAAGCTTGCATAATGGTTTCAAAAAAACACTGGAGTATATTTGAGCAATTTTAAACATAATTATCTTCTAAAAAAATTGCATCGGTAGGTCTCATGAGACAACTAGACGTGGAATTGGCCGAGGCCCTTTCCAAATTTGATTTATGGTTTTGGCCGAGGCCTTATTCATTTTAGACGTCTTGGCTGAGGCCTTGAAAAAATGATTCAGAATGTCTGGAATTATACATTCCCTCATTATGAAAGTGGTTATTGATATTGCATGTGATTATTTGACTAGTAGAATATCCATGTGAAGAAGTGAATGACATTATATCATTTTACTTTTTCCATATTATGTTGAAGTTGAAGTTTAAAAGGATTTTGTTTTAGTTATACATTGCCTTAAATGTTTATGTTTATTTATGAAAGCTTCCGCTATATTTTTAACCTTAATCAGCATCTGAGCTCACCCCTTTCAATGTTTTAATATTTTTCCAGGATGTGAAGATGTATTTTATGAATGACCTACAGGGGTAGTCAGGAAGGGATATGAGTGTGGACTATGAAGACCATGTTATTGTAGTTTGTTTACATTTTTATGTAATGAAAGACTTATGAATATATGTAGTGTTTCCAAGGCTACTAAACTAATCGGTGTTTCGAGACTTGATCTTTTGTGATCATGCCAATGTTACGAAGTAATGCACCGACTCTGGGTAGCTAGGGTTGGGGCGTTACAATTTTCCTATACTAAGGGTATTCATTTGATAAGACATAAGATCCCAAATAAAATTATTATTGATCAATAAAATCATTTAACTAAAAATAATAGTCACATTAACTAGGAACTTCACATAGTACAGTGGTAGGCGATAAATCTCAATCGCACTTTGGTTGTGGGTTCGATTCCCACACCTTTGTCCGACGCGACGGTTTGTCACAGGGTCTGCGTGTTGTCCTTTTTCAAAAACAATATTTTATAATATTTCCAAAATGAAATATATTCCTCAAAATAACCATAACATAATTTTACCACAAATCTTATCTCATACCTTTCATTTTTATCCCAAATTATGATAACATATAATTTCCTCAATCTCAACGATCATATAAAACCAAATGATTATTTATAACAATATCCACAAGAGAAGAGATAATTATTCCTCAAATATCATTCTCACATGGAAAACCGTGGGGTTACAAATACCAGAGAATATTATTCCAAAGTAAACCCATCAACAAGGAGCACTAATTATTTTTAAACATTTCTCAAACCATTTATTTCCACATAGCTTCTCCTTTGACCATGAAAATATCCTCTAGAATAGGGCATTCACTCGGGTAATGTCCAGGTCCCCTACATTTTTGGAAAATGACTGTAAATGGTCTCTTGGGACCATTTTTATCTTTTTCCATAGTACTCTTCATTTTTCTTCAGCAATTATTCACTTTATGTCCTTCCTTCTCACACGTAAAGCATTTCTTTGTCCCATTGAGACACTTTCCTAGGTGTCTCCTTCCACATTTCCTGCATGATGGAAATTGAGGATTTCTTTCTCCATGGTCTCCACTACTGGAGATCTTATCATTTATCACCTTTCACTTCTTTGTTGAGTCCGGTAATTGGTTAATATATATATATATTTGATCATATTTTTGGAAAATTGATTTGGCCTAAAGACGATATCTTTTACGCCTATCAGCATTCCATTTTGTTGCTCATTTCCACCACCGTTCCCACCTTGTACATCATTCTCAAAGTCACTATGTCTTCCTTGGAATCCAGCCATTGACTAAAAATAGAAATCATTGGGTGAGTAATAGTAGTCATACAATTATTTAGAGATTAACATGTCACCATATTTTCAATTTGAAACACATTAGGAATAACCAAGGTCATTTACTCTCATCTTATATATATATAATAAATTAAAAGGGTTTCTAAAGAAAATGTAAATTTTCCTAAGCATGTCCCCCAGGAGTGTCGTAACCAAGAGTGCAGCAAGGCCCGTTGTCGTTCACCAGTTCATGTTCAAGTCTAGCTCAATGCACTTTTTTAGGTTTTACCCCTAGGTACATCTATGCCAGAGCCGCCTCTACCTGCTCGTATCCAGACATAGATTTATTGCTCGGAAAACTCACAAAATCTCTACAATACCAAAATTCTAGGAAGTTCTTCTATACTAATCCTCAATGTTCATCTTAGGTCTACGTGCTCTACTCAGAGTTTATCTAAATCTAGCTTCCACGGTTTGTACTAAACTTCCTCTGATACCAACTATAACGCCCCGACCCTAGATACCCAGAGTCGGTGCATTATTACATAACATTGGCATGATCACAATGGATCAAGTATCAAAACACCAATTAGTTTAGTAGTCTTGGAAACACTAGATATATTCATAAGTCTTACATTACATCATAAGGTAAAAAAACTACAACAACATCTTGTCTTCGTATCCCCTCATACTATCCCTGCAGTTCATTCAAAAATTACTTCTTCATAATCCTGGGAAAAATAAAACATTGGAAGTGGTGAGCTCAGATGCTCAGTAAGGATAACATTATAGCAGAAGCTTTCATAGATAAGCATAAACACTTAAAGCAGTTTATAACTAAAACAAAAGCCTTTTAAACATTAAATTCAGCATAAATGGCAAAGATAAAATAAAATAATGCCATTTACTTACTCACATGGATATTCTAATAGTCAAATGATCACATGCAATATCAATAACCACTTTCATAATGAAGGAATGCATAATTCCAGACTATCATAACCATATAGCCCAGGCCTCGTGCCAAGACTACAAATAAGATTTTTCCAAGGCCTTGTGCCAAGACACTAGTTTGTCTCATGATACCTACAGATGCATCGAGATGCTATTGCGGGCTCCACCCGTCACTTATTAAGTCCAATTCATTACTCATATGAAAAGGTTTAAACATAACATAAACATTCATATTAAAACTAGCATACGAAATGTCAATACTTTAACCACAAACCATGAATGGTATAAAAATAGCATATCCATAGTCAAACATAACTCATTTGATAAAATATAGAAGATTGCATTGTATCACATTAACCTCAATCAAGAATTATGAAGGATGTTGACATAGATGAAAATAATCATTAAAACTATTTGTGAGAAATATCCCCCTTTTTCTTGAAATCATTTAAATGTCACATTATTTGTCAAGAATCCATTTAAAAATAGATTTTTGAATAAAAGTGTCCCATACCACTTTGAAACTTTTTAAAGGAATTTTTATTATAAAACGTTAATGTCCATATAAATAAATCCTTAAAACCATTTCTAAAACATGGACATTAATGAGAAAGATTTAGAATAATCAATCTTTAAAACACATAAAAATGTATTTTAGTTAGAGATTATATCCAAAAGAGAGACACTTGAATACAAATAATTGAGGTAATCAAAATATTATAATATCATGATAATAAAGGGATTCATGATATACTATGTAAATGTACAATATATAAACCATATAAAAGTGATTTGGTGTATAACAACAAAGAAGTCCCAATGAAATGTAAATTGAGATGAATTCTCTTATAAAGACCATATCCTTAGTTTAAGGATAAATCGGCGACATAATTTTGTGTGAAAAATATAAATACACTCAATATTATTGGATATTTAGTGTAAATCAATCAGATTCCATTCACACATATTCTTGTGAAAACAACACCAATGAATTGGATATTTAACTCAACAAATGGAAATTGAGTTAAAATTACTCTTATCAAGTTCATTCCGATCACTTGAAAATTTATCAATGGAGTGATTATGTGTATCAAAAGTATATCCATAGAAAGGGGAGTGGAAAATATGACATAAGAAAATGAATTTTTATTCCACACATAATCTTGGAGTAAAATAATCAATGAAGTATGCGTAAAGCCGAATGAGTGGAAATTGAAATATCAAATTCCATTATCAATTTGGTAACTTACGAAACATACACCCATGAACGAAGGATCGTACAATGATGATGTAAATATCCATAAATTAGAGTATATTAAACAATGAATACAATCATGGGAAGTACACACACCACATGCAATAAATAAGTGGTGAATAATGGAAATCTCACGAAATTAAAAGTGAGATAAGAATCCCCTTACCTTGTACATTTACTTGTTTGGGGGTAGGTTAACCTCCTGTATAATGTTGAAATAATTGTTATTAAATTATTAATGAATCATATACATTAATGTGATATAATATATGATATTTTAACATTGCTTTGTTAATAATATCTTCAAATTATCGTCGTTTCGGATGTTAACTTACTCGTTTTCTTTTATATGTTTTGTTACGTAAGCCATGTTTGTCATGGATGGGTTGTATATTATTCATATCCAGAATGATATAAAGTTCTTAAACATTATTTTTAAATCATAAAATGAAAATTATACTAGAATGGATATGATGGATAATGAATCTCATCACGTTCGTGGAGACGGTAGTCCATACGTATGCACGAGCGACAATATCATTCTTTTGATATTAAAACAATATATAATTGGATAGTATATCATATATACAGAATAATTATCATGTTATATTTATTATTTACATCAGTTACACATCATTATTATACCCATCCAAATAATAATATATTGAATAACAATTACACCACGACGTGGAGACGGTAAGTCGTACGTACGCACGTATGGTGACATGTTATTCAAAGGGTGGATAGAATACGGAATATGGTTGTACCATATTTATAATAACATCATAGTATATATAAGATACTTGAGTTATTATTTTAGAATGGTAATAACAAATAAAAACTACGTGGAAGAAGAAATGAATTTGAAAAAGGCTGGTGAAAACATTACCTCTTCTTCGGGTTCTTGCTTTTGATTTGATCAAAATGGATCCATAGGTTGGCTTTCTAATCTAAATAAGTCCTCTAGGTTGTATTGAGTGAAGTTTAGATAGTATTTGGCCAGAGTTTGGCCGAACCAAAAGGCTTTGAAGGTGTGAAGCAATGAAAAGGGGGAGTGACCTTTTATAAGAGGGGTGAGGGGCACCTTTAGAAAAGCTAGAAATATTAATTTATAATAAATTAATATTCAGTTTAAAAAGGATCCAAAGTTTATTATTAAAAGTTTAATGTGGGGATAGGTCTAATATCATTCAACTAAAAGAATTTAGACAGGTTTGGGTTATTATATTAACCTTATCTTTTAGTTTTAACTCTTAGTTAATTAGTTTGACATTTACCAAGTCTCTTTGTATTTTAATATTATATAGTTAATAAACTTACTATATACATCCACGAGACCCCCAAGTGGTACATTAATGATATAAATATCATTATATAAGTCTCCTGGACGATCTATAGATTTTTAGGAATTTAATATAAATTAATAATATGATATTTTATTTTAAAAACTCTTTTATGTCAATTTTGACACTATTCAATAGTTGATTTTTTTGAAACTCATAACAGAATTATTACTTCGAAAAAAGTCAATTAAATCCATCCTAATATGTCATATGCCCCCAGAAAAATAGTGTAATTCATTAAAAGTCTTAAATTATATTTATATGGGTATTTATAATATCAATTATTTTAATTTTTCACTATTATGGTAATTACTGCATCATCATTGTGTCATAAATATATTAAATTATATAATGTCTAAAAATTATAAATAAAATATCATTACGTAAGAAATCTTTCAATATTTCTAATTAATATTTACAATCTAATTTATCTAATGTATAACCCTATATTAAAAATGTTTTAGTAAATAAACATCGATTTTAACTCTTTTAACTCTTCTTTGAATTAAATAATAATAAATGTCCTAATCTAATCCAAGTAGACCTAAATGATAATATTTTATTCCTAAGGTTGTTTTTGGTCGAGATAAACTTGTCCAATAGAATTAGGACACGTGTTAGGGTAATATTAAAATCATTTTTACCCTTAATTACCATATTTACTTTTAACCGTGGTAAATAAAAGTAAAAAGTTACTATTCACCAAAAATTATTTTCATCTCATTGAACCACATTTTACTTCTTGATATTAACCATGTCTATTGGATTTTTGAAATACCATTCACAGAAGCGGGAAAATTACGTTTTATGAAAAAATCATTTTTTTAACTACCACTTAGTAATTTCACTATTCATCACCAATTGAAGTTTTTCAGAACAATGCCAAAATTTCACCCTAAGCTATAACTGATATTCCAAATTCAAAAATGATGTCTATTTTAAAAAATTCCCAACATATATGTTTCATTAATTAATTTTATAATTAATTCTTGATGTCAAAACAAATAGCGTGTTTTTAAGAAACAATATATATCAAAAGATTGACAATTGTTTAGGTCCAATTTCAGAGTGAAATTAATTCTAATGAACACTATTGGATAAAATGGTAAAAATATATTCTAATTATATATTAAAACCACTTAATAATATAATTTATCTCTATAAATTATTTTGATTTAATAATTTGTTTTTAATTAAAATTTAGTAATTTTCACTATTCATCAAAATATAAGTGTTATCTGAAATGTTCCAAAATTTCACCCTAGGATAAATTCGATATTCCAAATTCAAACATGAAGTCCATTTTGAGAGATAGAATTTATAAAATTTCAAAAATTAGGTATTAATATTCATAACGGCTAGTTTGATTGGTTGTGGTGTGATAGAATCTCGAAGTTGCATACAATGCACGCCATTGAATTATTCGAAGGGAAACGTACCGTGGAAGATTGGAGTGTTACACCAAGTGTTGTGATAAGCTGATCAAAACCAGTTGCATCACCAGATCCACTTTAACTATCTTGAGTATGAGGGAAATATCTACATAGATTACATCTGTTGATATGGCTTCCTTTCCTTCCACTAGGATACATTTTTAAACAATGGCATATAATAGATTAGTTTATGAGTTACAATACATAATTCATAACTTGTAAAAAAACATAACATAAATTGAACCATTTACTGATATAATACAGAATCATACAAATATTTTCTATGAGGAGTTATATACTCAAAACCCTTTATAATTATTTTTAATGAAAATTAGAATTATCCTAATCATATCCCCTTAGAGTTTCGTAACCAAGAGTGCAGTGAGGCTCGTTGTCATGCACCAGTTCTCGTTCGAGTCTTGCTAAAAGTTGTGTTTTCGGGTTTTACCCCTAGGTACATATCTATAGAGCCACCTCAACCTACTCGTATCTAGACAGAGATTGATTTCATTGATACTCACAAAATATCTATGGTACCAAAATTCTAGAAGGTTCTTCTATGTTAATACTCAATGTATATCTTAGTATAGTGTTCTCTATTGAGAGTTTCTCTAAATCTACTTTCCATGATTTGTACTCAACTACATCTGATACCAACTATAACACCACAACCCCAGTTACCCAAATATAGTGCATTATTACATAACATTAGCATGATACCTGGAATCATGTCCCGAAAGACCACCATGTTTACTAACCTTAGAAGTACTAGATACATTAATTAGTTTTACATTAAAAAATGAAATAAAAATATCAAAAACATTTTATCCACATTTTAACACACTTATATCCTTATCCTATCCCTTCTAGTCGACTATAAAATACATCCTAACATCTTGGGAAAAATAAAACATAGGAAGTGGTGAGCTCATATGCTCAGTAAGTATAACAATATAGCAGAAACATTCATAAATTAGAATAAACATTTAACACAATGTATTAGACTAAAACAAAAACCTTTTAAACATAACCATAAGAAAAATATGGAAATGATAAAATCATATAATGTCATTTACTTATTCACATTGATATTATACTATTATAATAATCACATGCAATATCAATAGCCACATTCATAATGATGGAATCCATAATGTCAGACTTCATAACCACAAAGTCAAGGCCTTGTTCTAAGACTACAAGTATGATTTTTTTAAGGCCTTCTACCAATACACTATTTTGTTTCATGAGACCTATCGATGCATCAAGTATCTATATCAGGCTCCACCTGTCACTTACTAAGTCCAATGCATTCCTCATATGAAAATGTTCAAACAAAACATATGCATTCGTTTACAAACCAGAATACAAAATTTCAATACATTATCCATAAACCATTAGTCGAATAATAATAACACATCCAGAGTAAAAAAAATCACAAAATATTCAATAACATATGTTATATTTTTATCATAATAAATAACATCAAATATGCATAAAATCCATCAAAAGGATGTTGACATAGATGAAATCAAAACTTTTTTTAGAGAAATATCTCATTCTATTTTGAAATCATTTGAAATTCAAATAATTATAATGGAAAATATTTATTTTGAAAATATTTTTATAATCTAGTAATGGAAGCTTCTATGATGTTATAATGGTAGAAAATAGAGACAATCGTCATATAAGATAAAAAAACATTATTACCTTAATTTCGCTGAAAAGGTCACAAAGCACCTTATAAGGAAAACGATGGAAATATTCCACTAAAAAAATATAATTTAAAATTATGGTATAAATAAATTTAACCCATTATCTAGTAAATTGTAAAATATTTTGAAATTAAATTTTATAAAAACACAGATGTGGATGAAAATGAGGTCCCATTAGATACATACATAAAAACAACCTCAGATAATAAAGAGATTATGAAATTACCCTTTACCTTGTACATTTCCTAGGACAAGGGTACTTTAAGATCATATATAATTGTTAAATTATTGTTATTAAATTATATAAAAACTATATACATAAATTTGATATCATATATTATTCTCTAATATTGCTTGGTTAAAAATATCTTAGTAATATAATCGTTTCGAGAGTTAATTGACCTGTTTTCCTTTATATGATTGATTATGTAAACCTTGTTTGTCATGGATATGAAGGATTTTATTCATATAAAGAATGATAATAAATTCTTAGACATTATTTTTAATCATAAAATGAAAATTATTTTGGATTTATTACAATGGGGAATCAATCTCATCGCATTCGTGGAGACTGTAATTCCTACGTACGAACGAGTGACAATATCATTATATTGATGGTGGGATCATATGTAATTGGATGGTATATAAAATATACAGAATCAATAAAATGTTATACTTATTATTTACATTGGTTATAATCATTATTATACCCATCAAATAATGATGTGTTTGAAGAATAAACTACACCATGACATTGAGACGGTAAGCCATATTTACGCACGTATGGTGACTTTGAAATTCATATGATGGGTAGAATAATGAATTTGGGTGTACCATTTTAATGAAATCATATTATATAGAAGATACTTGAGTTATTATTTTATAATGGACACTACTATGAAAGATGAAGTGGAATAAGAACAGAACATGAAAGAGGTGATGAAATATTTACCTTTTCTTTTGGTTATTATTTTTGATTTGATCAAAATGTCTCATTATGCTAGATTTAT
Organism: Viscum album; assembly: GCA_963277665.1. Lineage (NCBI taxonomy): Eukaryota > Viridiplantae > Streptophyta > Magnoliopsida > Santalales > Viscaceae > Viscum > Viscum album. The sequence goes on from OY728151.1 coordinate 1,912,021,375, forward strand.
GATCCACATAAGGCCCTTAGTTTTATGGGAGAATAGTTTAGAGGATATTTGGGTAGGTTTTGGTCAATCCAAATGGATTTTGTGGAGTGAAATTAAGAGAAGGGGAAGTGTCCTTTTATAAGAGAAGTGAGGTTCACTTTAGGAAAAGTTAGAAATATTATTTTATAAAAAATCATTTTCATATTTTAATGGAACCAAAAAGAATTATTTTTAAGATAAGCTGGGGATGGGACAAAAACCCCCCAACCAATAGGTTTTATATAGGTTTAGGTCATGATATTAATCATATCTTTTAGATTTAACTCTTAGATAAATAGTTTGACATTTACCATGTCTCTTTGTATTTTTATATTATATGGTTAATAAACATATTATAACATGTCAAGAGAACCCTATTTGGTTCATTATTAATATTTATAAACGTATCTATGTCCTCTGGCCAATCTTTATATTTTTATGTATATTATATCAACTAATAATATAGTATTTGTTTTAAAAACTAAATTGTTCAAATTTTGACACTATTTTGCAGTTGATTTTTTTAAAAGCAATAAAAACATCATCACTTCGAATAAAATTTATTCAACCAATCATAACCTGTTAAATTAACCAAAAAAATTATTGGAATTCATCAGAAGTATCAATTTTTATTTACTTGGATATTTATAATATCAATTATTTTAATATTTCATTATTATGGTAATTACTGCATCATCATTGTGCCGTAAATAAATTAAATTATTTAATGTCTAAAAATAATAAATAAAATAATATTATAAAGGAAATATTTTATCTTTCTGATGAATATTAATAGTTTAATTTATATTGGGAGTAACCCTATATTAAAAATTTTTTAGTTATTAAACGTTGAATTTAACTCTTTTAGCTCATAAGTAATTTAAATATTAATAAATGTCCAAATATAATACTAATGGACCATAGAGGATAAAAATTTATTCCTATGGTTTTTTTTTGGTAGAATTACACTTATCCAATAGAATTAAGAAATGTGTTAGGGTAATTATGATATCATTTTTACCCTTAATTACCCTATATACTTTAACTGTGGTTAATAAATGTCAAAAGTTACTCTTCACCAAAAATTATTTTTATCTTATTGAACTACATTGTACTTTAAAGTATTAAATATGTCTATCTGATTTTTGAAATTTGACTCATAGCAGCTGTAAATTATGTTTTATGAAAATTTGTAAATGCTCTCTAAGGAGGTGTGTAAAAGATGGTAAAAAGATCAATAAATTTTTTATATTTCTAAACATATTATAAAATGAACCCAATGAATTAAATTGAACAAATATACGTATTATGTGTATATTTTGAACTAAAATACATTTAAATCAAAATAAATAATAATTTAAAAAAAATATTGTTTTAACAAAAAACACAGTGTTTTTCACTGTTAATAAAAAATGTAATGTTTTGAGAAAAATACAAAAAAATCACCCTAAGCTAATTTCGATATTATAAATGCAATCATCAATTCCATTTCGAAAAATAAAATATATAAAATTTCAAAAATTTCGTATTACTATTCATATCTTCTTGTTTGATTGGTCGTAGTGTTTTAGAATCTTGAAGTTGTGTACAATGCAAGTTATTTCATTATTCAAAGGAAAATGCACCATGGATGCTTGGGGTGTTATATAAATATAAATTTACCTTCTAAAATAATATATATTTTATGTTAATTCTATATTTGGGAATTCATTTAAATATTAAATGACCCTCAAAATAATTTATTGAATATTGATGTCTCTAAATCCATTATGATTGAAGTTATATAGACAGTTTTTTTTTGGATTTTATAGGATCATAAATTCAATATCATTACAATGAAATATATTATTGTAGATATGTTGTTGTGAAAGATAATTTTGAAGTTTATTATTAATTTTTTTTATTTAATTAATTAATTATTAAAAATGTGTCAGAAAATTATAAAAATAGATTATTTGAATTAGCTAATAATAACCATTTATAAGGGAAGGTAATAAAGATACTCCGTGCCTTTGTTTAATTGTCTTTAGATAATTATATTATCTATCTAATAGCTAATTTATTTATATTTTATTATGATTAATATATTTTATATATTTAATTTTTGTTTATTATTATTCTCTCTCCCCAAATAATAATTTGGTGGTATGGGTTTGGGTGTTTATAGGATGATCACATTATCATATCCCCTTGATTATATGATCCCAACAATTTTATTTCTGGTTTTGTGTTTGACAATGGATGATGTAATCAACATATTATTCATTATTATTATAAGTTATTATTATTCTCAAAATAATAGTTCTATTTTATCATGTTTGTGGTTTAATAATTTTATATAGTGTCACACCATGTCCTAAATTTTGTAATTTTGTTATGTTTTTAAATATTTTATCATTGCTATGATTTCATACCGGTATGTGTTCAATTTTAAAATTTTCAACTGAACAGATGTCATATGCATCGGTTTTGCATGGTTAATAATAACCATGTGAAAACCATGTGTGAGGGAATGGTGTTAGTCAGGGTCATTTCAAACGGTTGGATCATAGTTTTTCCAACCGTGTGTCTAACTTCTAGTAAACCATGCAAGGAGAAAATGTTCAAAAAATAAAATTAACTTTAAGATAGTATTTTTATAATAATAATAATGTATGATAATATTTTTATTAATGATATTTATATTGTTGTTATTACTATAGATATTTATATTTTAATAATTTTTGATAATTCTATTTTTAATAATATTGATACTATTATTATTAATATTTTTATAAATATGTAGATTTGTTATTTTATTTTATTTTTTTCCTTATTTTTTAATTCATTTTTTCATTCAGTATCCTTGATTGTTTTAACCATGTTAATAGTGCAGGGTGACCCTCCCCCCTCCCCTTACTTTACATCACTCTCTCCATCAGCTTCTCTTCCATCGACAATTTCATCCAATTTCATCACAGATATCATTCAGCTTAACAAGGTAAGAATTTATCTCAATGAGTCTCCATGGATTTAGCTTAATTTATGTCCCTTTATCAACTGGTGTGTCATGGCCTAACCCTAGGGTTTTGTATGGGGTAATTTTTGTTTCTCCTTTTGTTTCTTGATCTTGAGATGGGCTCCTCAGGTCATCTTTTTGTTTGATCCAACATCCACCACTGAAGGCAAAGCAGATTGGAACATTTCGGCTAACCATGTCCACTCAAGATAAGTATTTTATTACAGTGATTTATTTTTCACATTTATATTGAGTCCCTGAAATTTATTAGAGGTGTGTCAAACAATACTTCTTTGTTTTTGAGATTTTATGAATAGTTGTAATGAATTTTGGTTAATAATATAGGGTGAGAATGCATATACATAAGGTATGTATATATAAATAATATATATTCCATCCATGTACATATTACCTCATGTTGTAGGGAATACATGAATTGGATTATTGATATATATACATAGGTATGTTCTTGTGAGCTTGGGCTGGTTACAAGTGGTCGCCGCTTAATTTGTCTAGTGTGAAAGTGTTCACCCGGACCCACTTCCTTTTTAAGGTAAGATTCCTATTCTCGCACCATTAATTTGAATTCCGGGATTTCATAAAATTTTAAAAGAATGTTTTCAAACTCATGCGGGATTTATTTATATATATTTATGTATATGTGTTTGGTAAAATTAATTGTGCCCCTCATATTTGGATTCCCATTTGTTTATATATTTTCTAATGTTTGTTTCATCTTTTTTTTATTTTTATGTACCATAAATGTTTTAGAATAATTTATTAAATGATTCCTAGACTGAGAAGTATAATATTTTGAACATAATGATTTGTTTTTAAATGTTTTATGTAATGTTGGGCTTGTTTAGAATCTTGAAGAGTTTTGTGTGTTTCATCGATGTTTTGAATGTTCCATTAAATTTTTGTGCATCCATGGGTGCACAAAGTGCCACTTTGGTGCACCTTAAAATGAAGATGGAAAATTTATATGATAGTTCATTGACTTTTAAATGGATGTTTGGTATTTTGGGTAACATTAATATTTTCCCAAGTAAGTTCCATTAAAATCATCATGTTTGGTACTTTAGAAATAATGGTTGATTTTTAAATATTTTGGGAGCATTTTTGGAAACCGGGGTTCATTGCTGAATCTTAATTTTGTGTTTGTAGAAAAATATTGAAAATGGAGTTTGATTTGAAACAATAAAGGCATGTATGACAACATATTTCTGAAAAAGGGTTTTCATATTGTTTTAGAATTGATTTATAATAGTTTTATGGTATATTGGAATGATAGTACAAAAAACCCAGTTGGAACCGTACTTCATTTTGTAAGTGAAATTTCGTTTTGAATGTGTAAATTCAGGGTGGGTAGTTTTCATGTTCTAAAATAATGTATTGAATTGTTATGTGATGTAATAGACTAATTGACACCTTCAATGATGTGAAATATGAATATGTATAAATTGGGAACACATATATAGGATTTGACATTGTGGGTTTTCATATAGGGGATTCCCATTTTTTGGGTAGCCAAGTGTCATAATGGAAGGTAAGGTTAGACTTGTGTGCAATATCCTCATACATAAACAATATATTGTTACCATGGATTTCATAGGTGTCTTCTAGAGGTGTGTGAGATGATTATTGATCAACCCTGATTAGACGGGTTGGTACCCCTTGGATTTGTTGTTAGGCCAAGTGGGCTATGAGACTGGATTAGTCAGTTAAGCATGGCCAGTTGGATAAATACTTAGGAGCTTCACCTTAGGCCGACAGGGGGTTCAGAACCAATTATATCGAGCGATCCCAAGAGGGATGTTTATTTAATTGACACGGTTTCACACTTGTTTGCTAATGTTTGTTTTTTTGGCACATTTGGCTTTTTTATTTTAAAGAAACTATCCTTGTTTTTAAATTTAAAACACTTTTTTTAGTACTAGATCTATTTTATTGGACATTATGGGAATTAATTATATTAATTGGAAATTATTATGGAAAATGGAAATTATAAGAAGTTTTTCTTGGTTTTTAGAGTCATATTACATGTTTTTGTAAAATAAAGAAAAACTTATTTTTATAAAACATATTTTCAAACTAGTATTAATGGATTACTCTTTAAAGGTGAGGCATGGGGTTTGGTTTATCCTTGGAATCCCTAGAGGGAATATTGGCGGTCATGAATACTCTATATTTTCAATGTTAGATTCTATCAGTTTTGGATAACTATTGGAGTGAGTGTGGTAATTGGGTTAGGGGTGACCCATGATGTCATATAGAGGTATGTTTAGTCATTCACCTTTATTCACTTTAAATTTGTAGAGTTTTGGGTTATTTTTTGTTAATTATTATTTATTTATTTGTAATTTATGCTACAAATAATTCTAAATATTTCTATTTTGATGATCAAAACTATTTTACAACCAGTGGGGATCTGGAAAACCCTTCAGGGCTTGTCTCAATCCAACATCAGAGACCAGTTTAGGGTTGACATGAGATGGCACATGAAAAAATTGTATCAATGTAGGTACTTGTTATTTGGGGTGTTACGTAGTTTCATACAAGGAATATAGGGACTTTTGTTGTAGTTATGTGAAGAGAATCATAAAATATATCTTATTCTGATACTCAAGTATCGAGGGGTAGTCCAGGATTTGAGACATTGGTTTTGGTTTCTATTGGTGTGGGATAACCAAGGGAGTGATCCGGTGATTCCAAAAAAAACATACATAGAGTAGTGACCCATGTGGAGTCCTATGAATGTTTTGAGACACCCCTAGTGGTTGGTGGTTTCTTGCAGCATGGTATGAAAAATAATGTTTCTAGACTAGGAATGACAACGAGTTCCCCATCTTTGAAATTCAATGGAAATGTTGCTTTTTTTGTTTTGGTTTCTCTAAATTTATATTGGGTTTTCGGTGATTTTATGTGTTATAAAATGAGTCTAGATTTGTAATGGTTGGATTTAAAAAATGAAATTATTGTTTTATTTGAGAATCAAAGAGAACTATTTGAAATTTTTATATGTTTTATAAAATATGAAATAATAATTATATTTGAAATTCTTGGCTTTAAGGGTGAAATGGTATGTGTGAACCTTTGTGCTTCTAGTGAATATCCAGATATGTGCATGTGTGCAGGGAGCGTTCATGATGGAATATTGTTTTGATGATATAAGTGAATGTTTGTAAATCAGATATGTGATGGTCCATAGGATAACATGGTTGAGTATTAGAAAATAAAATACATATCTGGTTTTTCTATATTTTTTTGGGATGGATTGATTTTTCAAATGAAAATTGTATTTTTATTTCAAAAATGGATCAAAATTGGATGTTGTTGAATTTGGAATATAGGGATTTTCAAAATATGATTCTTGGCTTGTTTTATGATGTTGTGGTATTATATTGTTATAAATTTGATTCAACTTAGACTTGGTTTGTGATTTTTTGGTCATTGAGTTTGGAGTTTAGTAGGAAATTTCCTTTTGGGAATACCATTGGTTTGGAGTTGATTCAATTTTGTTTTATATTATTATTCATAGTATGCTGCAGAGAATGGTCCCATAGGTTACTTATGTGATCTGGTCCTTGGCCTTGACTATACTCCTAGTGGAGTGGTGGTATCAAGTTCATTTTTGTTATTTCATATTCTCTGTGGTGATAGAGGTTTGTTTGAGTTAATGGGGTGGACCAAAGAAGTCAAATGAATTTTAATTAACTCCCAATGTTGTGAGTGTTCCTACTATATTGGGTTTCTTAGAGGACTAACTTTGAACTAGTGGAGGGTGGTCTTCCTAATATCATAGCATGTTCGGAGTCATGGGGATTGTTTAATACCACCTTCTTATTGTGATTTTTTTAATGGAACTAAAGGAATGGAATTTGGTGTGGCTAATGAGTGTTTACAATAGTTAGTGGATGATGAATTCTAATGTTCACCAGATTGTGGTGTTGTATTTTTTATCTTCAAAAAAAGAATCGTAAGATCAGTTTTGTATGTTGGTGGATGGGAAATGTTTGGCTGAGATGGTTCTTGAAATATAGGTTATCGGATGTTTTATTTTCTTGGTGCTCATAAGGTTTCCCCCATTGTTTGGTATATACTAAAGAAATCCTCCCCTGATAATTATATTTTTTTTGTCACAAATTTGATTCACCGGGTCGACCTATTGTGTGGTTCCAATGTGGCTACATTCGAATGTTTTCTTGTAAAAATACTCTGGATGCTTGCCGATAATGTGGCTATTTGGGTCTGTTGGGGATGTTCCACAAGTGGAATCATTTAGAGATTAATTTCTATGTTTGAGGATGTCAATTCCAGACTGTGAGGTAGTCTATGAATTAATCATTAGGGATCCACCTATTTTCCACGAAGTGATGATCTCAATAAATCATGAAATCATATGGGGTATGAGAATCCACAACAAAATTTTTGGTCACCTATGATAGAGTGGAAATATCTCCAGTATCTAGTTTTAATTTTCTTACTGTTTTGAGTTTATTTTATTTATGTGATAAACCTGGAAATCATGTCTTCTCATAACCTCTTATTTTGGGTTTTTCAATTTATGTGCTTGGGGAAATCGACATCTTTGGGTTATGTTTGAGATCACTGACTAGTTCAAGTTTCTTTTTGTGAATTTATCCCCTTGTGCGGGGATAATCGGTGGATATAGGGAATTATAAATGCTTATTGTGGTGTTGTTTTCATCATGATAGTGATTTTAGATTATATCTAAATGGGAATTCTCAAGTAATTGGTCACATTGAGAGATTATTTCTTGGTTATGTTCACGGAGTTTGGTATGAACTCATGTATTGGGTTTTCAGTCTTGGTGGTGTTTTATGAGTTTTTTATTTTCTTATGCTAGATGAGTTCTTATTGTGGGGAGTACTCCCCTCGCGTTCTCCCCTCATTCTTGTGTCATTGTTTCTTTAAGGTTAGTTGAGTGTGACATGTGGAGTGAAAGGTAACTCGGATGTTTGTGGCTTCTCTCTGTTTTGATCGAGCTAAAATTATAGTTTTGTGTATCGCTCGATTGGTTGAATTTTTTGGGGAAAAAGTTATTGTGCTGATGAGAATTTTCACGCCTGGTCAATTTTTTTTAAAAAATTATAATTTATTTTTATTATTTTTTCATCTCATTTAATTTCAAGCCGGTATTGTTTAAGTTATTAAACATTCAAGAGAAGAGGGGTCATGCCTATAGGTCTCACCCTGTTATGACTAATCTTGTGATATCCATTCTTGTGGGTATGTCATCAGTTAGTTTAATATGGCATAGTCGGAGAATGGTTTTCACAACCTTATTATTAAGTAGGTTATTGAATTTTTTTATTTATATATTTTTTCTATTTTTTCATTCTTTTTCTTCTTTCATTCCTCCCTATTAGCCATGTAGGATGCACCTCCCCCCAGGTCCACTCATACCCCCTACTCTAACCTCACTTCCTTCGAAGATTTGATCCTTTTTCTTCATCGATCACATTCAGATCCTCATGGTAAGCCATTATCTCCACTCCTTTCCCAAGATTTTTCATATTTTTTATCTCTTCGTCACCCTTTATGTCTCGGCCAAACCTGGCGTTTTCATGGGTTGATTCTTTACACTCCTTTGGTTTCAAGGTCATGTGATGGGCTCCTCGGGTTGTCTTTGGGTGTGTTCCTAACTTCCTCTGTTGAAGGGGAAGAAAATGGACAAATCCCAACTAAGTGGTGCTACTTTGTTAATGGTGTTCTTCGAGCGGTCTATTTTTCACCTTTATATTGAGTCAATGATAATTTATTTAAGGTGTGTTGATCCTTGATAGTATGTTATTTTGATTCATGAAATTATTGTACTATGTTTCAGTCAACGATATATGGTGAAAATGCATATAATTAAGTTATGTATATATATATATAATATATTATTCCTCCATGTATGTATTCCCTCATGGAATATTTAATATATGAATTTTATTACTGATATTGGTATATATAAAGGTAGGTGCGTGCAAGTGCATTCCTGTTATGAGTTGTAAAGACCCGTAAATTTCAAGGAAATTTTTTTTCTTAATTTTCTTTGGAATTTTACAAGAGCGCAGTTTCTGACGGCACCAGATTCCAAGGCCCGGTGTGCCCGGAATCATTTTCCGAAGTTAGGCTCGGGTACGTTCAGTGAACAGACGAGCGGATTTTTCTAACTTTTGAACCGGTACATGGAATCGAATTCTGAGGGCACCGATGGAATCACAGTGCCAGTATTTTCTTAGAAACGCCTCTTCCGGAGTTGCGTTTGCTCGGGTGTGGTTTTTAATTTTTGGGCTTAAAGTTAAGAAATAAAATAAATTGTTCGACAAACTTTATTTTATTTCACTTAAGCCACTTGGGATCCACATGAAGCCACTTAAAGTGGCTTAAGCTGAGTTGATGCGGATATGCTGATATCCAAAAATATCCTACCCTCTTGGTAGAATATTTGTGAGGTGGGGCCCGCACGAGCCCCATAGTTTTTTTCCTCTATGTAACGCACCCACAAAAACCCATCCTTATGAAGTCAACTGACACGTTTTCATATTTTCTTAATGAACCATTTAATTGGGCGGTTTTATTCGTGAATTTAATGGGCGGTTTCTTTCGTTGAATTAATGGGTCGTTACTTACCTATTTTTCATTTGTTGGCGTAATAATAAAATAAGACCAACGCCGAATTTTGGAAGATTACATGTTGGGAGGATTTTAACAGAAGTTCTTGTGCCTTCAACCTTCTTCGCGAAGAACGCGAAGAACGCGAAGAACGCCGGCCTCCGACGAAGAATGCCGAACCTACAGAAATCAATGACGCGATGCCGTGAGCCGCGACGCTGATGTTTCCTTTCCTGTAACGTTCTTCTGCGACGTCTCTTCTTCCGCAACGAAATCTTCGATATTCTGTTTGAGGTAAGAGATTTCGGGATTCTTTTAAAACTCTTTTCTGGTTTTTAACAATGCATGGATTTAATTATTATAATTAAATCTGTTGTTTCTTGGTCCGTTGAGTTCGTCGACGCAACACCGGATTCCGCAACGACGCGATGCCCTACCGCAACGACGTGACGCCTTCTGCGACGCGACGATCGCCTCCTTCCACGGCGATCAGGTTCCGCGACGACGCGACGCCCTACCACAACGACGTGACGCCTTCCGCGACGCGACGATCGCCTGCTTCCGCGGCGATCAAGTTCCGTGAAGAACCCGCTTGTGATGACTTGACGAGGTAGGGGTTGTTGTGAGTATTTTTTTCCCATGAACGTTTCTTTTAAATTAATGAACCGGTTTCATAAGAACAATTTTAATTTATTAAAATTTTTGTTTCATGTGTTGAATAAATTCTCCCGACTGTTATTATCTAACGCGGAGGGTGCGGGCCAAACGAACATGCCCCGACAACCCTCCCCCGTTCTTCGTGGTTGTGTTGATTTGGATGGAGAAGGAAAAATATGACGCAAGTGCAATTTGATGATCCCGCAGTGAAGAACAGAACTCTGGAGGATCAACGACGCAGACGTGAAGAAAAATGGACCACCTGAGCATCTCCGGTGGCCTGCGGAAGCCACCGGCGGCGCGGGTCGCCGGCACGGCAGCGCCGACGGCCGGCGGCGGCGCCAACGGACCCGTGGCCGCTTGGGTCCGGCGCACACGCGGGACGCGGCTTGTGCCACATCCGTTGACCAGGGCGGCCCCTGCGGGGGCTGCGGTGCTGACACGCGGGGGCAGCGAGCCCCCCCACGCTGCTCGGCCACTCGGCCGAGCCGAGCCGGACCGGTCGGACGAGCCGGGCCATGCCCTGCCCTGGCCGGACCGGGTCCCTCCGGGTCGGACAGGGTCGGGTCGACCCTGTTCGGCCGACCCAGGGTGGGTCGGGCCGGGCGCAGACCCCCCGTGTTTGGACCAATTCGGTCTTTTTCCTGTAACATGAGCTACGGGACCTTGAACGACACGCCGTCAGCGGAAACACGATCTTTGGATCGAGATGGACGTTTTGGTATATCGCACTCAAGGTTTCGGATTACTTTGGGTTCGGCCGAGTTGGTTCGTACACGAAACCAATCGGGCCCTCGGAGCAGAAACACTCATATCTTGAGCTACGAATGTCCGATTGATGTGTCATCAGCTTTGGTGGATTCCTCTAAGTGAGACGGATCTTTTGGTATACTCCGCCCGAGGTTTGGACGTAGGTGGAGTACGGTCGGGTTGGTTTTGCCTTAAAAACCAACCGGGCCCCTAGGACGAACAAGCCAATAACTCTCAGACCGGGCGTCCGATTGACGCGCCATCTGCGACATTGAGTTCCTGTTGACGATACGGAACTTTTGGATACATCAACTTCGGACTTTGTGTCAGTTGATGTATCAGCCTCTCGGCTCGTGGAGCAGACCCTCCCGAACGAGCTTGCTGTGTGCGGGAACCCTAGTGCTGGCTGCGACTCCGACGACTGTGCAAAGAACCTCAGTGGACTGCGAAGATGACTGTGCAGAGATCCTCAGTGGACTGCGACCACTATTGCACTCAGCGATCCTAAGTGGATCAGTGCTACAGATCTTGTGTAGATCTGATCCAGTGTGGGTCAGCGCTCAGCGGTTCTGTGTGAGCCAGCGCCTACAGGTCCTGTGTGGGCCCGATCCTGTGTGGGTCTTTGCGGGGGTTAGTACCATTCTATCCTTTGTGGGTCCGACAACATAGATGGATCAGTGATCATCTTTATCGTCATACAAGAAGTATACCTGTGTGAGATGAATCTTGTGTTACTCTATTTTGTGGAATGTGTTGAGCTATCCTCTGTGGATTTACTATTTACTCTCCTTTGTGGATTGTGTTGAGCTATCCTATGTGGATTACATTTCCTCTCCTTCGTGGATTGTGTTGTGCTATCCTGTGTGGGTTTACGTTTTTCTTTCCTGTGTGGACTGGGTTGTGCTTGTGCTCGGATGTTGGAGTCGAACGGGGATTGATGACTTAGGTATATGTTTGGGAATATACCTAAGTAGTGTCAGTTGTTACTTCGTGATTGTATCTTTCTATTGTGGTTTATCCTTTGTGGAATTTGGGAGACCTTCGGGGGGTCTCGGGGTCCCTACTGAGTAGCTTATACTCACCCCTGCATGGGATTTGCCCGCACTTCGTTGTGTTGGTTGTAGACGACAGATAGCGCTGATCGTGGTGGAGGCGTGCGGAGCAGGACGGTACCTAGAGGTGGACCACTGGGCAGGACATACCCGGAGCGGTCAGGTGGACCCGAGGAGCAGTGGAGGCTATCTCTACCCACCCTTCAGGTGGGACTTGCAGAGGACGGCTCAGCACTGTGGATTTTGTTTTCAGTTGCTCTTTTCCCCATTCAGTTGTACTTTACAGTTGGGCTTGTATTTCCGGCACATTTTACTTTCAGCACAGCTTGTTATAGTTTTCACTTAGTGTTTACTTTTCCACTTGCTTACTCTGTGGTGATTGTTTACTTTTCAAAGTCAATGCATTCCCCTTTTCCGGGATTTATGCCTTAGTGCTAGTCGCCTGCCCCTGGCCTATGGAAGGTGGGTTTGGGGTAGTCACAGCATGGGTGCCGAGGACGGGTCGTCACAAATTGGAATCAGAGTTGGACGGTTCTACCGCAGACTCTGATCTTTCTTCTATGTGAATAAATAGTGTTTAGCGTATTGGGTGTGGTTATCAGTCCAGAGAGTCCAGTGTTGGTGCGGTGGCTGACGTATCCGTACACCAGGACCCTGACTTCTGATTTCCGACTTAATGCACGAAAACATTGATTGCATGTGTGTTTCAAGTTTTCTTTGTGATTACTTATATCAGCTCACCTGGTATACTGTTATGACCGTGGCGCACCTGTTTCTTTTCAGGATGGCCCCACGATGGCAGCCAGCTAGGGTTCCGATAGTTTTATGCGATGACAGCCCGCCGACCGAAGAGGCCTCGGTATAGGGCCCTTTGACAGCAGAGGCACCAGAGGTATCTCTACCCGCCGAGCCACCGATGCTTCCAGCCCCCGCCAATAATGATGCACGTCGCCTCGGTGCACTTCATGAGTTCCAGTTCCAACGACCTCCTAGGTTCCGCGGGGAGACGGACCCCCAGGCAGCCGAGGACTGGCTGGAGGCAGTTGTATGAGTTTTCAGGCTAGTGAGGACACTAGCAGACCTCATGGTGATCCTCGCGGAGAGCCTACTGCACGCAGTAGCAGGACGATGGTGGAGATTGATGCTCCAGGTGCACGGTGAGGCCTCTCTCATCTGGACAGACTTTGAGGGCCTCTTCCACTCAGAGTTCGTCCCGACCACCCTCTATGCGGTGCGAATCCAGGATCTTCTTCAGCTGCGGCAGGGCAGCTTGACGGTCGCCCAGTACGCGGTGAGGTTTACCGATCTTTCTCGCTAACCGACCGACATGGTACGTGACCCCTTCTTCCGGGCCCGGACCTTTGAGCAGGGATTGAGACACGAGATCAGGGCATCACTGATCACCCTCAGCATTCCGACTCAGGAAGGAGTACTAGAATGAGCCCTTCTGATCAAGAGCTTTCTTGCTGAGTCCACAGCGAGACCTACCGCAGGGCGGCATGTAGCGGAATTTTCGGTAGCAGGTAGCCGACAGATGACTCAGGGTTCCAGGGAGACCAGACCCTCTCGTAGACGACCTTAGGACACTGGCTCAGCAATGTGGGGCACACAGTGCGGAGCCAGTCTTTCGAGAGGCAGGCAGTGCTACACATGCGGCGGGTAGGGCCACATGGCTCGTGACTGCCCGACCTGCCATACTGAGGAGCAGCAGATGGTGGAGGGGCCACCCAGGAAGAGGCAGAGGGTCGACCATGGCGGTCCGTAGGGATCAGGCAGACGAGGCAGGGAGCTGGCTGAGCAACAGGTGGTGGGTGACGCTTTAAGGCTCTGCCACCACCACCACTAGGAGGTCCACCTCGACCACATGGAGCTGGCGGGCATACACTAGCACATCTCTAGGAAGCGGAGGCCTACGTCCACGGCGCGCCCAAGATGATTCAAGGTACAGTCTGTGTCTATTCCACCCTTGCTGCAGTTCTTATAGAAACAGGAGCGAGTCACTCTTTCATAGCCGCTGCCCTTATTTGGAGCTCGGAGATTCTGATAGAGTTGTTGGCTCGATCCTTACGGCTAGAGACTCCTACGGGAGCAGACTCGACGATTACGCACTAGTGCCGGCAGTGTGAGCTTACTCTAGGAGGTGAGAGCTTCGGCTGCGATCTTCTTGTAGCGGCGTCGAGGCCTTACGATGTCATCTTGGGCATGGATTGGTTATCTACAGTCCATGCTCAGATTGAGTGTTTTAGGCGCAATGTGCAATGTGTACGCACTGACGAGAACATGATCACCTTCACCGGCGAGAAGGGAGCCTTTGCATCACAGGAGGGACTCTCACAGAGCGTGGGATAGACCATCACTGATCAGTTGGATGGCCTCATCGTAGGAGCAGTGGACGTGCAGAGTCCTAGTTTTCCTGCAGTGGTGGATCAGTACGCGGACGTCTTTCCCGATGACGTTCCAGGGCTACCTCCTCGCAGAGAGGTAGACTTTTATATTGATCTGTACCCCTGGAAAACCCTGATATCCACTCCAGCATATAGGATGGCCCCCGCTGAGCTTCGAGAGCTGCTGGTACAGTTGGAGAACATGCAGAGCAAGGGGTTCATCTGACCCAGTGTTTCACCCTGGGCTTCCCCGATATTGTTTACCAAGAAGGCAGACGGGAGCTTGGGACTGTCTGTCGACTATCGTCGCCTGAACCAGGTGACAGTGAGGAACAAGTATCCACTAGCAAGGATTGATGACCTCTTTGATCAACTCAAGGGAGAACAGTGGTTCTCGAAGATAGACCTCAGGTCAGGCTATCATCAGCTTAGAGTTCGAGACGAGGACGTGCAGAAGACGGCCTTCATGTGTCGGTATGGACACTATGATTTCTTGGTTATGCCTTTTGGCGTAACCGATGCTCCAGAAGTGTTCATGAGCCTCATGAACAGGATCTTCAATCCATACCTCGATCGATTTGTCGTGGTCTTCATTGACGACATTTTGATTTACTCGATGACTGAGGAGGAGCACACATACCACTTACGGGTTGTACTAGACACACTCCGAGAGCACCAGCTTTATGGAAAGCTCTTGAAGTGTCAGTTCTGGATACGTGAGGTCCACTTCTTGGGAAACGTCATCTCTGAGGTGGGAGTTTTAGTGGATCCTGCATAGATTGAGGCAATGCTAGCTTGGGAGCCACCCAGGAGCTTGACGGAGGTGCGGAGTTTCTTGGGACTAGCTGGATACTATCGGAGATTCGTGCCAGAATTTTCTAGAGTTGCGGCACCACACTCAGCTTTGACGAAGATGGGGAAACCCTTTGTGTGGTCAGAAAGATATCAGCAGAGCTTCCAGGAGCTGAGGCAGAGATTAACCAGCGCCCCCATCTTGAGGTTTCTTGAGGAGGGAGTAGGGTACGTAGTCTACTACGATGCATCAGGGACTGAACTCTGATGTGTCCTGATGCAGGAGCAGGCATTGATCGCCTATGGATCACATCAGTTGAGGCCTCATGAGCAGAACTACGCTACCCATGACCTAGAGTTAGCAGTAGTGGTCTTCACTCTGAAGGCATGGAGACACTATCTGATGGTAGAGCGCTTTACAGTATTTTCTGACCACCAGAGTATCATGTACATCTTCTCGCAGAAGGACCTGAACCTGAGACAGTGGCGATGGCTTGAGTTCCTCCAGGACTATGACTTTGAGATAGTCTATACTCATGGGAAGGGGAATGTAGTAGCCGATGCACTCAGCAGGAGGACGTGCATTCATCTACTTGAGGAGGTGATAGAGCAGCTAGTCGCCTTGCAGATATCCTTCGTGGATAGAGACGGAAAAGCCTTCTTTTAGTCTCTCACAGTCTCTCATCCAATTCTACAGCGGGTCAGAGAGGCACAGCGTGGGGATGCTGACTGTGAGACGCAGCGTGCACATATATCCTCGGGACAGACACCTGATGGTTTCTCCCTTGGAGCAAAGCACGACGTCCTTTTCAGAGGACGTACCATGGTACCAGTTTCTATATGGGAGGAGGTGCTGAGAGAGTCTCACACTTCTCCTTTGGCGGTACATCCTGGAGTGGCGAAGATGTACCAGGACCTTAGACGACAGCATTGGTGGCCGATCATGATGAAGTTTGTGGCAGAGTTCGTTTCTCGATGTCTCACCTGCTATCAGGTGAAGGCAGAGCACCAGGTACCAGCAGGATTGGTACAGCCGTTGGAGGTCCCGGAGTGGAAGTGGGATGGGATATATATGGACTTCATGACTGGTCTTCCACGCACATCTAGAGGTCACGACTCCATTTGGGTGATTTTTGGCCGACACACCAAGTCGGCACACTTTTTACCCATACGAGAGCAGGGCTCAGTGGAAAGCTTGGGGCGTCTCTACGTTCAGGAGATTGTGCATCATCACGGTGTGCCATCATCTATCATCTCCTATCGGGATGCTCGTTTTACTTCCTGACTTTGGAAGGGGTTGCATGAGGCACTTGGGACGCGGCTACGTATGAGCACTGCCTTTCACCCTCAGACTAATGGTCAGACAGAGAGGACCATTAAGACTCTTGAGGAAATGCTCCACGCATGTGTCCTAGACTTTGGTCGCAGCTGGGAGGACCACCTACCCTTGTTGGAGTTCGCATACAACAACATCTACCACTCCACTATCAGGATGGCACCATATGAGGCGTTGTACGGAAGACCCTGCAGATCTCCTTTGTGCTGGACAGACCCTGGGGAGTCAGCACTTGTGGGACCAGGGATGGTTCGGGCCACGACAGAGAAGGTCCAGGTCATCCAGGAGTGGATGAGGACAGCTCAGAGCCGGTAGAAGTCTTACGCTGACAGGAGGAGGAGGCCACTCGAGTTTGAGGATGGCGACCACGTCTTCTTGCATGTCTCACCTCGACATGGATTACAGAGATTTGGACGATGCGGAAAGTTGTCTCCACGCTTCATTGGACCTTTCCAGGTCATCAGTAGGATTGGCGAGGTGGATTATCGCCTGGCTCTACCACCTCAGATGCACCCGGTGCATGACGTCTTCCACAAATCTCAGCTGAGGAGATTCATGCACGACCCGACACACATCATTGACCATGGGGAGCTAGACATGGATGATGGGGCGACTTTTACAGAGGTCCCGGTGGAGATAGAGGATCGACAGGAGCGGTTCCTACGTAGGCGATCGATTCCTCTTGTGCGCATCAGATGGAAGCACGGGAACCTCCAGGAAATCACATGGGAGCGGGAAGCTCAGATGCTTGCTCAGTACCCACATTTGATTCCCTATTTTATGATGTATCTTTACGGGGACGTAAATCCCGTAGGTGGGAGTAATGTAAAGACCCGTAAATTTCAAGGAAATTTTTTTTCTTAATTTTCTTTGGAATTTTACAAGAGCGCAGTTTTTGACGGCACCTGATTCCGAGGCCCGGTGTGCCAGGAATCATTTTCAGTAGTTTGGCTCGGGTACGTTCAGTGAACGGACGAGCGGGTTTTTCTAACTTTTGAACCGGTACTCGGAATCGAATTCTGAGGGCACCGATGGAATCGCATCGCCGATATTTGCTTAGAAATGCCTCTTTTGGAGTTGCGTTTTCTCGGGTGTGGTTTTTAATTTTTGGGCTTAAAGTTAAGAAATAAAATAAATTGTTCGACGAACATTATTTTATTTCACTTAATCCACATGGAAGCCACTTGAAGCCACTTAAAGCGGCCAAAGCTGAGTTGATGCGGATATGGTGCTATCCAAAAATATAATACCCTCTTGGTAGGATATTTGTGAGGTGGGGCCCTCACGAGCCCCCCTGTTTCTTTTCCGCTAAGTAACGCACCCGCGAAAACCCTTCATTATGAAGTCAACTGACACGTTTTCTTATTTTCTTAACACATCATTTAATTGGGCGGTTTTATTCGTGAATTAAATGGGCAGTTTCTTTTGTTGAATTAATTCTACGAATTAATGGGTCGTTACTTACCACTTTTTCGTTTCTTGGCGTAATAATAAAATAAGACCAACGCCGAATTTTGGAGGATTATACGTTGGGAGGCTTTTGACAGAAGTCTGTGTGCCTTCACCTTTCTTTGCGAAGAACGCGAAGAACGTGAAGAACGCGAAGAATGCCGGCCTCCGACGAAGAACGCCGAACCTACGGAAATCAACGACGTGACGCCGTGAGCGGAGACGCCGACGTTTCTTTTCCCGCAACGTTCTTATTCGACATCTCTTCCTCCGCAACAAAATCTTCGATCTTCTGTTTGAGGTAAGAGATTTTGGGTTTCTTTTAAAACTCCTTTGTGGTTTTTAACAACGCACGGATTTAATTATTATAATTAAATCTGTTGTTTCTTTGTCTGTTGAGTTCGTCGACGCAACATCGGATTCCGCGATGACGCAACGCCCTTCCGCGACGACGCAACGCCTTCCGTGATGCGATGATCGCCTCCTTCCGCGGCGATCATGTTCCACGAAGAACCCGTGTGCGATGACTTGACGAGGTAGGGGTTGTTGTGAGTATTTTTTTTCCCGTGAACGTTTCTTTTAAATTAAAGAAACGGTTTCATAAGAACAATTTTAACTTATTAAAATTGTTGTTTAATGTGTTGAATAAATTCTTCCGACTGTTATTATCTAACGCGGATGGTGCGGGCCAAACGAACACAGCCCGACAACCCTCCATTGTTCTTCGTGGTTGTGCGGATTTGGCTGGCGATGAAAAAATATGACGCAAGTGCGATTTGATGATCCCGTAGTGATGAACGGAACCCGGGAGGATCAACGGCGCAGACGGGAAGGAAAACGGACCACCGGAGCAACTCCGGTGGCCCGTGGAAGCCACCGGCAGCACCGGCGGCCGGCGGCGGCGGCGGCGCCAGTAGACCCGCAGCTACGCGGGTCCGGCACACACGCTGGACGCGGCTTGTGCCGCGTCCGTTGACCAGGGCGGCCCCCCGCGGGGGTCGCGGTGCTGACACGTGGGGGCAGCGAGCCCCCCCGCGCTGCTCGGCGACTCGGCTGAGCCGAGCCGGACCGAACGGCCGAGCCGGGCCCCGCCGTGGCCTGGCCAGACCAGGTCCCACCGGGTCGGGCCGTGTCGGGTGGACCCGCTTCGGGTCGACCCGGTTCGGCCGACCCAGGGGGGGTCGGGCCGGGTCGGCCTAGGCCCAGACCCCCCCGTCTTCGGACTGATTCGGTCTTTTGCCCGTAATATGAGCTACAGGCCTCCGAACGACGCACCGTCAGCGGCAACGAGATCCTTGGATCAAGACGGTCGTTTCAGTATATTGCACTCAAGGTTTCAGATTACTTTGGGTTCGGCCGGGTTGGTTCGTACACGAAACCAACCGGGCCCTCGGAGCGGAAACACTCATATCTTGAGCTACGGACGTCCGATTGACATGTTTCTAGATTTGGTGGATTCCTCTATGTGAGATAGATCTTTTGGGATACTCTGCCTGAGGTTTGGACGTAGGTGGAGTACGGTCGGGTTTGTTTTTCCTTAAAAACCAACCGGGCCTCTAGGATGAAAAAGCCAATAACTCTAAGACCGGGCGTCCGATTGACGCGCCATCTGAGACGTTGAGTTCCTGTTGATGATACGGAACTTTTGGATATATCAAATTCAAACTTTGTGTCAGTTGATGTATCAGCCTCTCGGCTCGTGGAGCGGACCCTCCCGAACAAGCTTGCTGTGTGCGGGAACCCTTGTGCTGGCTGCGACTCCGACGACTGTGCAGAGATCCTCAGTGGACTGCGACGACGACTGTGCAGAGATCCTCAGAGAACTGAGATGACTACTACACTATGCAATCCTACGTGGATCAGTGCTACAGATCCTATGTGGATCCGATCCAGTGTGGGTCAACGCTCAGTGGTTCTGTGTGAGCCAGCGCCTACACGTCCTGTGTGGGCCCGATCCTTTGTGGGTCTTTGCGGGGGTTAGTACCTTTCGATCCTTTGTGGGTCCGATGACATAGATGGATCAGTGATCATCTTTATCGTCATACAAGAAGTATACCTGTGTGAGATGAATCTTATGTTTCTCTCCATTGTGGAATGTGTTAAGATATCCTGTGTGGATTTACTGTTTACTCTCCTTTGTGGATTGTTTTGAGCTGTCATATGTGGATTACTTTTTCTCTCCTTCGTGGATTGTGTTGTGCTATCCTGTGTGGGTTTACGTTTTGCTTTATTGTGTGGACTGGGTTGTGCTTGGGCTCGGATGTTGGAGCCGAATGAGGATTGATGACATAGGTATATGTTTGGGCATATACCTAAGCCGTGTCGGTTGTTACTTCGTGATTGTATCTTTCCATTATGGTTTATCCTTTATGGATTTCGCGAGACCTTCGGGGGTCTCAGGGTTCCTAATAAGTAGCATATACTCACCCCTGCACGGGCTTTGCCCACACATCGTTGTGTTGGTTGCAGACGACTGACTGCACTGATCGTGGTGGAGGCGTGCGGAGCAGGGCGGTACCTGGAGGTGGACCACTGGGCAGGACGTACCCGGAGTGGTCAGGTGGACCCGAGGAGCAGTGGAGGCTATATGTACCCACCCTTCAGGTGGGACTTCCAGAGGACAGCTCGGCACTGTGGATTTTCTTTTCAGTTTTCCCCCTTTCAGTTGTACTTTACAGTTGAGCTTGTATTTCCGGACACTTTTACTTTCAGTACAGCTTGTAAGAGTTTTCACATAGTTTTTACATTTCTTCTTGCTTACTCTGTGGTGCTTATTTACTTTTCAAAGTCAATGACATCCCTTTTTTTGAGATTTACGCCTTGGTGCTAGTCGCCAGCCCCTGGCCTATGGAAGGCGGGCTTGGTGTAGTCACAGCACGGGCCCCGAGGACGGGTCACGACATGAGTGGTTTCTACCTAATTTGGAAAGTGACAATGTGTTCAGCCTGACCCAAATCCTTTTTAATGGAGGGTTCTAGGCCCACACCTTTAATTTGAATTCCATGATTTCATATAATTTTAAAATTCTTTTTTCATTCTCATTTGGTATTTATATATATATAGTTATGGATATGTGTTTGGAAAAATTAAATACACCTATTGGATTTGGTTTCCCATTTTTCATTATATTTTATAATCAAATTTTCATGTTTCTTTAAATTATGATGTATCCTAAATGCATTAGAATAATTTACTAAATG
Organism: Viscum album; assembly: GCA_963277665.1. Taxonomy (NCBI): domain Eukaryota; kingdom Viridiplantae; phylum Streptophyta; class Magnoliopsida; order Santalales; family Viscaceae; genus Viscum; species Viscum album. The sequence continues at coordinate 1,912,042,638 of OY728151.1, forward strand.
ATTCATATCTTATGATGTGTAATTTTGAGGAATATATTGATTTTTGTTTAAATGTGTTATGTAATGTTTGAATTTTATGGATCCCAGATGTTTTCATGGAATTCCTTTGATGTTTTGAATGTTCTATTAGATATTGGTGCATCCATGGGAGCACAAATTTCACACATGGTTTCACTTTTGACATTGAAATAATGTTTCTTTGTACTTTAAATGGCATACTGGTATATTGGGTACCTTGAAAATTTGTTGAGTATGATCCATAAAACATAGACCATTTGGTACATTAGAAAGTATGGTTGATTTCTAAATGTTGTGAGTTCCCATTTGGAATCATGTGTAGGTTGGGGAATTTTAATTTTGTGTTCAAAGAGAAATATTTAAAATCAAATTGGATTTGGAAATGTAATGGCCCATATGACATTGCGTTTATGAAAGCAGTGTTTCATATTTTTTTTAGAAATGGATTGGATTATTTTTAGGGTATGTTGCAATTACAGTATTAAAGAGAAAGTTTGGATCATTAGTTCATTTATGAATTGAAAATTCGTTTTGAAAGTGTGTATGACCCCTTGGAAATTTTCATGTATTTATGGAATGTGTTAATTGCATATGTGGTGTAATATCCTGATTGTAACCTTCAATGATGTGATTTATGTATATGTATATAGTTAAAACCATTATCTAGGATTTCCCTGCATGGGTTATCATATATAGGGTGTCTGTGTTAGGGGTAGGCTAGTGTAGTGTCAAAATGTAAGGCAATTCACTCATTCAATGGCCTCTGACATAAATATTATATTTTAACCATGGTTTTACTAGGAATCTGTTAGAGGGTATAATGACAGTTGATGATCAACATTGACTAGACAGGTTAGTACCCCCTAGATATGATGTTAGGCTAATCTGGTTATGACATAGGATTGGTCATTTGAGGGTCGAAAATTTATAATGGATTATAAGAATAACCATATGTCGATAAGTGGTTTCGAACAATATACGTCTAGGGATCAGTCATGGGATGTTTAGGAAATTACCGTGGTTTCATGCTTGTATGTTCCTGTTTATTTTGTAACAGTTTTGGATATATATTTTCAAGGCCCCTCTAGTTTTTTAAATATTTAATAAACCTTGTTTTGTACTATTTTTCATATAATTAAATTTATTTGAGATAATTATATGCCTTGGAATTTGTTTTAAAAAAATGGACATTGAAATTGGGGTTTCATGGTTTTAGAATCTCAGTACTTTTTTGGTAAAATAATGAAAATGTTGTTTTTATATAACTTATTTTCCAACAAGAAATAATAGATTTCACATTAACTGTGAGGCATTGAATTTGGTTTATATTTTTAATCCCTACTGAGCATCACAATGCTCACACATACTCTATCTTTTCAGTTTTAGGTTCTCTCAGTTTTGAATCACTCTATGAGAAAGTGTGGTTATGTGGTTGGTGGTGACTCATGAGGTCATCTAGAGGTATTTTACCCATTTAAAATTATTATCCTACCACTACAAGTGATTATTTATATTCTTCTATTATTATTGTTTGTTTATTTTTCATTGAAGGGACAAATAATTCACAATAGCTCTCTTTTGATTCCTGACACTAGTTTACACCATGTGGGGATCAATAATTTTCTTCGAGCATTGTTGCTGCCTGACTCAGGTGACCAGTTCAGGGTTGATTTGGGTTGGTTCATAGAATATAAGACCATTACTTATTTTTTGAACATTGGATAGCATCACTATAAATATTCAATGATAAGAACATCGCTAAGTATATTCCCCTTGAATACTACAATGATTCCAATTGTGACACATAGAAATCAAATTTTCATAATGTAAATGATAATTATGTATTATAAATGTGTCAAATATATATCCCATTCATGTGATGGATAGTTTTTAAACTTTGATAATTTAATTCATTTTATGCATATGTGTTATTACTCATATTTAGTATAGAGAGGTATAAATTTTGTAATGTAATGACTATTTTATACCACTGAATTATTCATAAATATTAAATAATTAACCATACATATATATTGGATGTTATGATTTAATAAATTTATTGAGGTTTTATATATGCTGTAATAATGGAGTATTTACACTTATATATCAATGGTTTACTTTATGTATAATTACCTATTCAATATTTGGATACAAAATATAATATTACATATAATTTCCGAATTTACATTTGATAAAAGATGATAATTTAAATAATGTTGTCTAATTGGAAAATTTTTGTTATATAATGATCCAAATACATGATTTGAAATCATATATTTTGAATAATAGGAGAATAAGTTAAAAAATGGAACTGAATAGAGAAATCTATATCTCCATATGAGATATAATTATCCTTCATATGAAAATCATTATAATATAGCCTACAATATTCAAATTTAATTGTTTTTAATTTGGAAAGGTGAAATTTTTTAATAGTACATGGATTAATCAAATAGCTTAAATGTTGATTATTATGTAGTATGTAATGATGAGTTTAATTTTGATTTTAATTATTCAAACTACTTATTTATATAATGTGTGGGATTATTTGAAATAAAATGTGAGGTAAATAATGATCATCCAGAATTATGACCATGAAATTGGAAATTTCTAGTCAACATATAAATTGAATTTAAAGAAAAAATGAGTTTATATAGAAGACACACATTATTTGTTTGAAAAATATTTATTGCTAAAATTTCCAAGAGTTTAATTTTTTACATATCACCTTCACATATATTTTAAATGTAAACCATTTAAGCTACAATTTTGAACGGATAATGATAGTTTTTCTATACCAGATACAAAATCATGTTTAACTTTTTTTTAGTTCATTATGTTTTAATGAACTCTATATAAATATCCGTCATGTTTTAATGCCACTGAAACTCATTTATACAGCTATTAACAAGTATTCATCTATTTTATTCAAACCCAAAAAATTAGAATAGAATGTTATAAATAATCCAATAATAGGAATTTTTAGTTCAACCCTAACTATTAAATATTGATTTCTAATTTTTTCCACTAGTGGTAAAAAATTAAATACTTAAAGGGATTCCACTATAATTCATAAGTCTGGTCTATGAATTTCTTTCCATACCAAATGATCTATAGAATAATTCAAATAGTAGTCATAATATATATATGATTAAATATAGTATAAACATTATAATACTAGACTGTATTCATTAATACATTCCCTAAAATATTTACAAAAAAACGTGTAAAATGTTTTTTTCTTTAATTATTATTTCCTAAAATCCTTAATAACATATATTATTTTTTAAATTAATCTTTATTATTATGATAAAAAAGCATCACTCCCTATAGATTTTTACCATATGTAGTTTGGTAGCTTTTAATTTATATCTGAGAAAAAATTTATAGATCATATTATATAGATTATCTTTCTAATTAATTTTTCTTATATTATTTGAAATTAATAAAAAACTAATTTTGATAATATAGATTTGGGAAATACTTTACTTTTGGTGTATGTAAATGGAATTTATTTAAATGGAAAATATTATTGGTAAAAGATCACATGGTATTCATTTTGTAATAAATAACCTATGTTATTTGAATTTGGATGTCATGAAATAATGAGGCAAGAATATCTTATAAAGAAGTCAAAAAGGAAAAAAATTTATGGAATGAATTTAAATAATCTAATACATCAAGTTCAATATATCTAGGATAGAAAACATTGCAATGTATGGTGAATTCCTCAATATATTTAGGTGTCATACTTATGTTACACTAAATAAACATAAAAATATAACTCTAATGAATATTATGGTTATGTAAATCATTGGTTATAATAATTAAATTATTTTAGAGAACAATTAAAAATTATATATGTAAAATTAATTTCAAATAAATTAATATTAGGAAGACCTATAATAGTGGTTTATAGGAGAAAATGAATCTATACATTTTGGATAAAAATTAAATTAAATTTGGTTTTTAGGTTTTAGATCATAATGATGAGAAGAGAAGATTAATAGTTAAGAATGACTGTTTGAATTAAAATGTCTACATTATTTTTAGTGAAGAGAAAATAAGAATATTTATATTTATGATGGATGATTTTGTTATTGGAGAATAAATATTTTATTCATAAGGGAAAAAATATAAATTGGATAAGTAATAATTGAAACTAAAAATTCAATTGCAATTTCCTACGAGCCTGTACCCATGTGTTAAGGGGTCCTTCTTGGCATCCAAGGGACAGAAGTTTGAAACTAGGTTTAGGAAAATTTCTAGGTTTCTATATTAGTATTCTACTAGGAGTTTTTCATTACTATAGCATATAAAATTATTCACTCGATTTTTTTCCTTTGGGCCCCAGGTTTGGGCTTACGGGACTGAGGGACTTCGGGTCCTCAAAGGCCTTCTGTTCATAGGGCTTTCGGGACACATAGAACATGGAGTTGCCCAGTTCACATAGATTAAACCCTAAATTTGGATCTAACAAAAGTGTAGGAGTCAACAAAAGGAGGGAAAACAATATTGGAAGAATGATAGGGTATGGAAACTGCCATCGTGACCAAGCACCGTGCAACTATGTATGAGGCGATTCTAGTCAATCAAAATTGCATTGTGGGTAGTTAGGTGATCAAGGATTTAGTAGCTAGGGAGGTGAGGTTCTTGTGGGTTGGGCCTATGGGTCATGTAATCGGAATAGTATGCCTCTAGGCCATCACGTCAGGCATCAGCCTTCGGGTTGTGTCGGGCCACGTGCCTTGGTCCAATGGGTCATCTATGGGTTCCCCTTCAACCATTAAATGGGGGATTATCCATAATAAAATAAAAAATTATGGCTTTTAGGACATTCGATCTAACATTCAATTTTAAGGAAAATTTATATTTTTATATTGATGCTATTAAAAAAGAGAATGAAATAATGAAGAAGGAATTTTCCCAAATCAATGAATACAGATAAAATTTGTGATAAAAATATCATGGAATGAATATTTATAAGGTAAAAATTACCTATCTTATACATTTTATGATATTTGATAATGAATTTAAGAGAATAATTTTATTATTCTACATTTAATTATTTTAAATGTTGATTAATTAATCATTATACTTCTTGTTATTTGCAATGTATTTGGTTTACACATGGGTGAAATAATGAAATTAAATATATATTGTAATTTTTTTGAAAATTTTTATTTGATCACTTAGTTTGGGAAACAAAATTACAACACTCCCTGATTTTATGAGTTTTTTAATAAATTTAATTTTATTAATATCTTGCGCTAAATGTATCATATAGTCCAAATAAATCTCAATATGATTTTTATATTACTATTGAATGTGTCTATTAGTAAATATTTTTTAAAATTGGCAGTATGAATAGGAATAAAATAATTTATATTATGTATAATGGTTTTTATAATTGAAATATTTATAAAAATTAACATAAATTTTTGGAAAAGTTCATTTTCATTTGAAAAAAACTATATTTTTTTAGAACTTTTTGTTTTTATAAACAAATAATGAACTAATTTTTTTTAAAATTTTATATAATTTTATCATTATAAAAAATATTAATTTATTAAATATATCTGAAAAATTATAGTTGGGGGATGTTTTGGGATTTTCCTTAAAATATTAATTTTTTGATAGAAAGGGAAAGATATTGGTTTTTATTATAAAGTTACTATTTATATAAAAAATTTATAAGGTTAGTTATTTTTTAAATTTTTTTGAATACATGAGTTAAATTATATATTATTTAATCAAATTTCAGAAATTTGAGTCTTACAATGTTTTTATTTGAAATCATTCTTCACAATTGAACATTTTCTCTTTAGAAAATCATATTATCATAGCATATTCAGGTTTCATTTTATATTTATATTTTCCAATTATTAGAATTCAATGTGTTAAAATTGATTAAATATTTTAAATCATCATAATTTATATTATATAAAATGGTTAGCTTAATTTTTGGTTACATTGAATCGTAAAATAGTAAAAATTATTTACCATCCTTAAGTAAAAAATGGGTTCATCGGGGGTTAAACTAAAATAAAAAATTTTACAACTACCTATGTACTTTACCTAAATAATCAGATAGAAATATTGTTAAATTATCACCTCTATGATAATTTAATAACATATATCCTTCTAATATCACTTCAAATGGTAAATGGAACTATGGACCATGGGTTCGGCAGATTACATCCTTGTGAACTGATGTAAATCATTTTCCATCACCACATATTAATGATATATATACTGATAGATATAATGAATATATAAGTAATTATAGTATAATTATTATTATAAAATATAATATAACACATACATTCTTATATAAAATTTTATAGGGAATATCATAGTGCCACTCGTGTGTATAGAAGACGGTCGCCTCATGAAGTTACATGTTTCATTTTAAACATATAACTATCATGGAATGTAATATTTCTAATTTGGGATTGATATATTATATTTTTAGAATATAAATATTTATCGAAATGAAATATATGATATAATTTCTATCATTTCAATCCATTTATTATATGATAATGTTTTTAGGGAGTACGATGTACTACCACACCACAAAATGATGTAATTTATTATTCACTAAATAATTACATGATATGTAATAAATGAAAAATTTAATAAATATATTTGATAAATATGATATCATAATTTCTTTATTAATTTTATATATTATTTACATGAATCTCCATCAACACATTGATAAAATTGAATCATCTCTCAAGTGTACAAACTATATATTATCTTAGTGAATGGTGTAAATCATTTTCAATATCTAAATATAACAGATGACAATGAATAAATGTATAATTAATATATATTATAATTATACCATGGTTAAAATTATTCATTTCAAATAACTATGATAAAATAAAATGGATAAAATTTTGAAACCAAAGCACACAAAAAAAAATAAGTAATTATTTACTGAATCATGATTTTGACAATGAATTATTTTTAAAAATGTTATAAAAATACATAATTAAATTATATATATTATGGTACATATTTTTAATTTTTTTAGTATATGTATAATAAAAATATATTTATTATAACATAATTTCTAACCTAGGTGAATGAATCCATGAAATAAGTTAAATAGTTTCGTCTCAATTTATACACATTGGGACATAAGATATATTATGAACCTATATTAATTAATGAGCTTTATATAATGGCTCATTAACATTTTATATTATAAATATGTTTATTCTCACGATATTAAATGCTTATATTAATTTTATTCTTTCGTTCGTATTATAATTGAATGATAACAATGTGATAAGATTTTTTAGATACAATATCATCATTTATAGTTATATTATTATTATTATGATACCAGTGATGAAATTCTAGGATCTATATCTCAAGAAACACATAATATATTTTCTAGAATGGTTATGAAATGATAATAAATTATTTCAATTCATTTACCTCTCTTTATTTTCTCAATTATCTAAAATATTGTTTTCATTTCAAACCATGTTTATTTATCTACTTAGTGGAATACCCTTTTTATCGATATCCATGTTTTCAAAAAATGATTCTAGAACTGCCATAGAATTAATAATTGGATCTTTCAAACAGATTTTTTCACTTGTTAAACTTTTTAAAAAATTATTTAGATCTAAAAATCCTTTAATTTTTCAAACAAGTCCAATTTCAATGTGAACGAGAATGTGAAATGAATAATTGTTTTTATCATATATAAAATAAATAATATTTACCCATTCTATTACCAACAAATTATTTAAATATTTGTTTATAGGTTTGAAAAATTATTTCTTGGTAAATATTTTATGAAAATTATTTTTTAATTTTTTAAAAAGGTTGTTTTCAAAGTGAAAAGGCAATTTCACTAAAAAAATGTGAAGCTATTTTTTTAAAATTACTTTCAATCAAGTTGAAATAATTTGATGATACTTATGATTTAATTTGTAAATGGTCAAAGGATCAAATTTTTATTATTTATTTTATTGATTTTTGTTTATGATGACAATATATTTATTAAACCCATTTCTTTTCCCTAGTTTATACCCTGATAAAATGATTATAAATCATGCTTATTTTTCTATGAGTTATGTTATGGTGAAATGATGAAACATATATAATTACTACTAATTTATAAAGGTATGTGATATGATTTAATTATTTAGAAACCCCTTTCCCTTTATAGTTTGTTGTATTATGAATATTTTTGATCTTATGGAATAAATATGTGTGTTTTTTAATTATTTGGTAGGTGGTGAGTATATCTCCCTTCAATTATCAAGGTATATATAAATATCCAATGAGATAAAAATACTAGAATTGGGAGTGAACCCAGTACAACAAGTAAATTTTTCCACTCTGAAATTATTTTTTGGGAACATGGATTACTAATATGTTTGGGTGGTGATCCCATTACACTATGATATACATTTAAATGATCCTTGACAACTATTGAGATGTGTTTTTTAATTATGTGTATGCCAATAATCCAAATAATATTCCTATGTTATGCTCTCATGGGTTATGTTCATTGATTTAATTGTTATAATTTATAATGAATTCCCAATATTAATTAAATGAATAAGGATTTAATTGTTGGTATATAAGGTTTTTTTTAATATATTATTCTCATGATCTCATTCACATATTCTCATGTTATTCTAATCTATTTTCATTATTGACCCTTAATAAGAATATGATTTCATCAATTATTATGTTTCCTTTTCCCATGATGTGAAGATAGTTATTACGCGCGACATGTCTTAGAAGGGTTCTAGTACTGAAAAAATTATTGGGATAGATGTAGGTGGCCTATTAATAATGATTTTATCTTCCAATTATTCCAAAGGATTTATACCTTTACATTTCTCAAGAATGGTTTTTTATAATTAATTAACATTAATCAAAAATATATATTCTCTATGTATAACAATCTTGATTCCTAATAGTTTATATCATATCACATATCTAGTTTTTCTATAGTAAAAATGTATTAAAATATTTTTTTTGAGAAACCTAATAAAAAATATGTTTACAATAACATACTACTATTTTGGAAAGGAAAATATTATGTGATTTCATTAAAACATGTCATTGTATGTAAATTATAAGTGGAAATTATTCTTGAAAATTTATATATATATTTTATAAACCCGAAAAAGGAACATCATGATAGAAAGTGTCACTACCTAGTATAAGAAATTGTGCCTCATTTTTCCCCTAGATTGACACCCCATGGGGGGTATATGAAAATAGGACATACTATATGTTTATGATGTTAAGAATTATTAATTCCTTCATTATGTGATTAGTTACTGATATTACGTGTGTTTATTTTATTAGTATAATAATCATCTTATTATTTATATTTAATTAATTTATTTTAACATATTCATTAAAATTTTTTATAAATATTATGATTAATATTCTTATGTTTCAGTTATTATCTATTCCATAATAGTTATAATTCTTTATTCAAAATATATTTTGTTGTACACATACCCTTTCTGAGCATTTGATCTCCCCCTATATTATGTTTTATTTTCCCATAGTTTACATGATGTATATTATAATTTATATGAAGATTTATTATTAGAGAACTTATATTCACTCAAAGGAGTGACTATATATTATTTTATTGTTTTAATTGCAATGAATGATTTAGTTATGAAATATGGTTCCTAAAACTGTTAAACTGATTTGTCCTTTACTATTAGAGCTATGTGTCTTCGAAAATATAATATAGTGAGGCATTGGATTCTAGGTACTGATGACATGTTAGTAAATTTAGTATAAGATGAATTTTATTGTAATACTGTAAAATTAGATATCGAAAAAATAGATTATTGAATATAACCCTACAATACAATTAAAATATAATCATAGAAGAATTGTAAGTTGGAGATATGTAGGAATCATAGAAATTAATCTGTATTGGGATATTACAAGTGGACATGGATCTTGGACAGATGATCCTAGGGGTATCAACTCTTGCAAGGTTCATTAGGCATAACAAAATGTTACATAGTATACGATAATGGGCCTTACTGCACATGGTATGACACTCCTAAGTGAAATGCTTAGAAAAATTCATACTTTATGTAGAAACCACTACAATGGATTTGAATATAAGATAGAAATGAATAACCTATGTTAAACCTAAGTTGTATTAGACTGATAATATGGTGTCATGATATTTTAGAAATAATTATATGTTTTTCACAATCTGTCTACTTTTAATCAAACTATATATTATGGATTTAATAAATTATTGGAAATCGAATTAGTCTTGTAAATACTGAACATGATGGTCATAGTGGTTGTGATGTACAACCAAATGTGATTTTTATAGGATTGAAAGATATAATTTTCCTTCATAATCAGATTTCCCAAAAATATGATTAAGAACATGTACATTATCCAAATCCAGGACTAACCAAAGAGAATATTTATGGAGTTTTCTATGATCCCCATTGGTGGACACCATATTTAAATGAAGGATCAATTTACTAGATTCAATAAATGTGTAGAGTAACTATCATAAATGTGTCTCAATTAAATGGATATGTGCTTTTGGTGTTTGAATGAAGCACATAAGGAAAATAACATTCAAGGATAAATTAAGAGTACAATGGATGTAAAACAACTCATCCAATAAATCCATTCTATTTTCATATCCTTAAATGTGGGAAACTTGAGAATTACAAGGATCATTTACCACAACCATTCAATAAAATCTAGACTTTGGATGAATACATGTTTAAATAAATGGATGATGTATTTTTGTGTGTGGAATTTTTTTTAAAACCATAGTTAAAATAGAAATTTTTTATTATCATTATTTCAAGGATGTACATTATAGTCATATTGGATGTAATATTAATATAGTTTATAAAAAAAATCCCATAGGAAAGGTGTGAATTTTTTAGAAAAAATGTGTCATTGGGTTTAAAACAAAAACCATAGGATGAAAAGGGAACAACATATACCAATTTCCCATATGAAGTCACAATTAGCTAAAAAAAATTAGTTAATATATCTAATGAATAATGATTATTTTTATTTTATAGAAATTTGATTTATAAAATAGATAACCCTCAGAATGGAAAATTATTTGGTGATTATGTGACTAATGTTATTTCAGAATATGTTCTTTATAGGATTATTGTCAATGTTTATTATGAATACTATTTGAATAATATTTTTGGGGTCAAATTTGATTTTATTGTGGATATATGATGATTTTGGTTGTTTATGAAATTGTGTAGTATATGATGGAGATTATTTGATTAGGGAAATAAAAATTTTAGTTTGAATGATTAAGGGAGAATGATGTAATATTATAGACAATATGAACATATCATTATAATTTTTTGTTTATAGATTGGAATATTATTATGTAGGGATTCTTATTTTCTGGTTGATCTATGTTGGAAATTGTGTATTATTTTTTATGATTGAATATTATTTTTTTATCATATAATGGTTTATTCTTTTTGGATAATAATTATATCTTAACCAAAATGTTTGGGATTTTTAATATATAAATTCATGATTAATAGATAATTATAATTTTGGGTATTTATTGATAGTGAGAAGTTGATTCTAGATCTTCATGCACAAAAAATCATCTTAAATACTCATAATTTGCGGTAAAATATGAATTTATGGTGAAGTTTTATTAAAGGGTGGACCTCTATGTGTCATGTATAATTATTTTATTATGTTAATAGTCTAGGTACTAATATAATTCCTCAAATTTAAAAAATTTAATTTGGTATAAAAGTGTTAGTCCTTTACTTTTCTTACTATGTGATCAATGGCCTTTTAATCGAGCACTTGAAATATGGTTTTGTGATGATTAAATTTCTAAAAAACATATCTTTTATCATTCTCCATGAGAACCTGATGGTTATATTTCTCTTTAATGTATTATTTTTTCACTTCTCGCAAATTTTATCCTATTCAAAAGCCTAATTTTCTAATGACCATCACATTTGTCATTCCCTTTTATTAGGAAGATGAATTATTAACCATTTATTCAATGCGGTTCTCCAATAGAGATATTTTTAAGTATGAAAATTTGTTCTTAAATGTGAAATATCAAATTTTGAGGAAGGAATTTATAGTAGGAGGGGAGAATGTAGCACCCCAATATTTTTATGGTATATTTATTTTTAAATTCAAATTATTTGATAAATTATATTGCATGTAATAGTGAACTTATATAAAAAACTAAATATTATTAATTAAATGTGACCATTATAACATTGTAGTTAAATTAAAATTTTTTATTATTAGTTACTAACATATGAAAAATTGTGGTTTATAAAAATATATTATGAATCATTTTCATTATAATTAATTAAAAATGAAAATATAAATCAATTAAATATGAGAGAAATATTCATATTTTTCAGCTCCAAAAGGTGTTCTTTATTTAAAATGTAAAATAATCATAAAAAATAAATGATATTAATGAAAAATATTTTCTATATATTCAATCAAATACTTCTTATATTCTTCTAATTGATTTGAGATACGTCAAATAAGAACAAACCTAATTTTATGCATAACACTTATATTTTTCTAAAGATTGTTTTACAGCCTTTTAATAGAGAATCTATATTAAATCCAATTTTATAACTTTTAATAATTATATTTCAAAAATTAATCATATTATTGTATTATTAAATACAAAAATTTACATTGGATATTTTTGTTGTATTTTAACCTTAAGATTGAAGTTTTGATGAATATTAATAAAGTATTCATTTTAATTTATTTTATTTTATGTAAATGATTAGTAGTGTTAACATATATTTTATATTTTATTTAGAGTATAAATAGATAAATTTTTATCATTTACATAAATTCAATTTATAAGAAAAAATAACACATTGAATTTGTATTTAAAAATATTTCAATCTGTAGAACGTTTTACAATAAAAAACCATTTTATCATTAAGTGAATAATATTATTTTTAAATTAATTACAAAAAATTATGTGTTTTTAATTTTTAAAAATTGATTCAATTTTTTTGAAAAAGTGGATCCAAATAATGTTATTAGGTTACATTTATTTTTGAGAATTATGAATACTATCTATAGTAAATTTATAATTAACCCGGTTAATGGTAAATCTTTTATACAAGGGTAAAAATAATGTTATAAATATGAAAAAATAACCCTAACGCTTGTAAAAATTTAATTGATGAGTGATTTTAGTTTAAAATGATAGATGGGATGATATTATAAACATTGGAGGCCACTTGGATGATATTATGACATTAATTATATTTTATTTAAAGAGAAGATAAACATTTCATACTCTTATTTCAAAAAATTTATCAATATTAAAACATGGTTATAAGAATGAAAAATTTAACTATTAATAGTCATTTTAATTGTAAAATTTTTATCTTCATCATTATATTATTTTTATTTTTAATGAAATAGGTAATTTTCATGAAGGATTACACAATGATGATGAAATAATTATTTAATTCATAAAAATACATAATAATTCGTTATTAAAATATTAAAATAAGTATAATTTGACATAATTGTAGTAATTTGTGGTTTTTATTGATGAAATAGACATATTAGTGATATATTATATGTTTTTTCTCAAATAAATCTTGTTTTATGGATTTTAATAAAAGTCAATGAAATGAATTGTATCAATATTGACATTAATTATATATTAAAGTATCTAATATTTTAGTAAATGATATAAAATTCATAAATATCTAAAATTTGGTCAAAAAATGGGAAAAAGTAAAAAAATTCATCCATGACTCGTTAGAGGTTATTTATTCATTTTATTATAAATATATTTACCCATAACTAGTAAAAACACATTTTGTCACGGTTAGAGTTAATGAGATTGAAACATGTTTAATGAAAACTAATAAGGGAACGAATGTGATGGAAACATGTATAAAAAATATACGTTTATAAAAATTTTACCAATAATCATCTTATATTCTAAATAAATCACATCAGGTCAATTTGTAATTAAATATTAATTAATATTAATTTAATATTTTGAGAGTTTCCAATAGATCTTGCCACTATTGTTTTAAAAGGGAACCTCATCCCTCACTTCCTCACCCCACATTAAAAGATCTAGCTTAACTAAACCCTACACATTTTTCCATGAGAAATATTTATACACATTATTAACTCCTGGTTATTCCCAAAATTCTATCACTATATCCCTATAAAATAGAATAAAAGGAAGTTAGTCAAAGATGATGTAATTTTTTTACAAACTAATGAAGTCCATTTTATTTTTTTAATTACTATTTATGTGTTTTTTCAATGATAAGGTAATAAATCCAAAAGAAAATTTATTCTATGATTTCGTAATGATTATGGGATGGCTATATTCCTCCAATTATCCATCCTATAAAAAACATTTTCACCACACATGTGTACATATGACTTACTGTCTCCACATCATGGTGTAATTTCTTCGACACTCAATTACGAAGATAAGTATATTGAAATATATAATGGAAATAAATAAAAAATATGAGATTATATTTATTCTTTATAATAATATATCATTAAATTACTTATCCATTCACCATTACGGGAAAGATAATGTCACTCGTGCGAATGTATGGCCTACTATCTCCCTTAGACAATGAGATTAATTTTCCAAGTTATGCAAAAAATAATCAATAACAAATTTATATATTGGGATAATATAAAATCTCTGAAAATAATTTTATTATATAAATGATATATATATATATATATCCCATGCATAATAAATATGACTTACATGAAAAAACACACAGAGGAAAATAATGCAGTTTACACACGAAACAATGGTATTAAAAAAAATTTATTAAATAAATGATATAAGAATATAATATATGATATCATAAATTTGAATATTGTCCTATAATAAATCCATAAAATAATTTAAATAATTATAATGGAGGTTAAAATCATTCGATTAATGGAAATTATTAGATAATAGATTTATATCTCATTTATATTTCTATAACACACTTCTCTTATACATATTTTTTTTTCATTTGTGTGGTGTATGTAATACCATTGAATGTCATTTATGTATATTACTTATAATATTATATTATAATAAAATCAATATAATTTTCATTATTTTATGGTGAATAGGATTGTACTTATTATAAAGTGGAACATGTTAATTTCTTATTCTCATGGTTATTTGGGATTGTTTAGATGTAAATATCTTATTGGGAAAATTTATCTTCCATTACTATTTTAACACCCTGATAGTTAATGAGACATATATTTTTTTCATTTTCTTATGTTATACACAACATAAAAGTAATCTTTATCTACAAACAACACTATCTTGGATTTCTTTACACACAATCGTGACCTTCCATGAAAGCATGTGTTTTAGGCAATTCCGAGTTTCACTAAAGAACGATATGCTTTTAAAATATTATATAAAATAGTCGTAATAAATATTAATACCCACTTTTTGAAATTTTAAAAAATTTAACCTTTAAAATGGACTTCATTTTTGGATACATAATATCAAAATTAGCCTAGGGTGAATTTTTGATATTTTCTGAAAACATTCAATTTTTGATTAATAGTGAAAACAATAGGTTACTATTTGAAAACAGACTTTTTATTTATTTAATTATATATTTTATTTAAATACATTTTACGTGAAAATTGATATATAAAACCTATATGTGTTCAATTTAATTCATTGGAGTCATTTTATTATAATTTTAGATATATAAAAATTGTATTGAACGTTTCACCGTCTTTTATATAAAGAAGATTTCAAAGAGTTAAAATCAATGTTTAATAACTAATTTTTTTTAACATAGGGTTTTACAAAAGAAAAATTAGAATATAAATATTAATTAGAAATCTAAAAAGATTTACTGAATAATGGTAATTTATTTATAATTTTTAGACTTTATATATTTTATTTTATTAATGACACAATGTTGATGGAGTAATTACATTATTAATGAAATATTAACATAATTGATATTATAAATACACAAATAAATGTAATTTGAGGCTTTTTATAAATTCCACTAATTTTATAGGTAAAATTACATGTTACTATCGATTTAATTAACCTTTTTAGAACTAATCATTTTGTTATGATTTTCACAAAAATCAATTACCAAATAGTGTCATAATTGACATAAAATGGGTTTTAAAAAAATATTATATTACTAATTGTTATTTTATTCTTAAAAATATAAGGGTCCTCCAAATGACTTATATAAGGTTATATATATTAATAATTAACCATTTGGGGTTCTCTTGACTTGTTATAGTAAGGTTATAAACCATATAGTGTAAGAAAACAAGAAGACACGGTAAAAGTAAAATTATTTAACTTAGAGTTAAATCTAAATGATAAGGTTAACATAGTAACCTAAACTTCTCAAAAACCTATTGGTAAAGATGATTTCGACCCATCCCCACCTTATCTTCGAAATAAATCAATTAGGATCTATTAAAACCTGAATATGACTTTATTATAAAATAATATTTTATGTATTTCCTATGGTGCCCCTCTCCTCTATTATAAAAGGGAACCTACTCCCTCTCTTATTTTCAAAATTTAGAGACTTAAAACTCATCCAACTCCTTCCAATATCACATATAAACTTCTATATAAACATAATATACGTCCTTTAATTATTCAAGGTCCAATTTTAGTTCCCTAAGTGGAGGTTTTAAAAAGGCATGTCGAAGAAGAGGTAATATCTGTTACCGATCCTTTCAAAATTATTTCTTCTTCTACTTCTTCTTCATTAGTTGTTTCATTATTAAGTAATAACATAAGTATCACTAATATATAGATATGTTATTATAAATATTAATCAACCCTATTTCACCTTCTATCCATCCTATGGAAAACGAAATCACTGCGCCTGTGTAAGTACAGAATACCGTCTCCACGCTGTGGTGTAATCTGTTTTCCACCACCACCTTACTTGGATGGGTATAATGGTGTTAATAATAACTATATATGATAATTTTAATGTGATATTGATTCTGAAATAGTATACATATACGTCAATACAATTCCACGATCATGGGAACAATATCATCGCTTGTGCGTACGTACGACCTACTATCTCCACGATGTGATGCGACTCGTTCTACATGATCTTCAGTGAATAATTAATATATAAATGATTTGAACGAATAATTATGATATATATTACACTAATACCATTCTTTAAATGAGGTATATATATCCTAAAAATTTTAATAAGAATTTATTCAACAAAACATGCATAAGAACATAAAGCATTGAACACCCGAATAACAAGTAGCAAAGAAATATTACTAATAAGAATATAAGAATATGACCATAATTGATATAATAAAAATGAATATGATTCTGTAATTAGTCAATTAAATTATTTAAATCATTATATAAGAGGTTCAGATACGTACAAATCATATCAGACCTAAGGTAATGAAAAATCACACAATCTCATTTTTATCTGAGATTGTTTATAATTTAGAATTTACTGGGGAATATTTATCATCCACATCCATGCTTTCTCAACATGTAGTATTATTTATATCCTCCTACAATTGTATAAATCCAATTATACTCATTGGTGAATTTTTAGTAATAGATATTAAAGGAATATTTTTTCATTTTTAGTATGAGGTACTTTTTGACTTTTCCGGCCAAAGTATGAGAAAAATGATATTTTAACTTATACGGCATGAATGGATTTTTATGATTTCATAAAACATTATTTCCATGATTCTTATTTTACAAGTTTTAATTTTTATTTTTAATAAACTTTTTTTAGTTTAAAACTGTTTGACATGTTAAGAAAGGAAAAATGTTTTTAATGTAGAAAGGATATTTTCCTCAAGAATGGAGATAAACTGTTTTATCAAAATTATTTTCCATATAAGATAATATAGGGTTCTGTTTCTATCCATATTTTTACAATTATTTGATTATGTTTTGATGGAATTAATTTTATGACGTCCTTTTATCTTATATGGATTATGTTATGATGGAATGATGTTTAAGAATCCCTTTTCTATTATATGTGTTATTCTATGATATTTGATTTATGATTTTGTGGAACAAATAAGAATGGTTTCATTATAAGATGGGTGCAACCTATATGTCCCTCCAATGAATTAGGTAAATATTTATATCTCATGAGATATACATGGCTAGAATGGCATGTTAATCTGGTTTTGTGATACAGTACCAGAACGAGGAGTGAACTCGGTTCAATAATGGATTTTGTCCGCTATGATGTTATTGGAAATGAGACATGACTAATATTCAATGATTTTCTATCATTGTGTGTTTATGCAACAAAGTTTCATGTTTTAGGTTATGATTATTGGGATTACATTTCACTACTATGACTTATCCCATGTAATGATATTATGATCATTTTTGCAGGTAAATATTTTCAAAATGTTTTGTTTTTATGAATATGATATGAATGATATTTCTTTTGTTTACCCTTACTGGGCATTTGATCTCACCCATTTGTATGTTTTGTTTTCCCCATGCCAGGAAGAAGGGTATTATGTAAGATATGCCAAAAGGGACTCTAGATATGATAAAATAAAAGGGAGACATTGTAGATGATTTATGAACTAGTTGATTATGTTACCCAGTTTCTAAAGACAATATACCTATACGGTCCTTCCATGGTTTTTTTATATGTCGTATAAGTGTTCTTATATTTTGAAGTAATAAAAATATATGTAATGTATGGGTCATTATCATTTGTATTAGAGGAATTGTATAGTCCACCTTTGGAAACTATGATGTGAAAGCCTTAGAAATAACACTAATGATATGTCTATGTATAGAACACAATCTTAGCATTCTAGAAATGTCCATGAGTAACCTATGATAAGTCCTAAAGTGTGAAATTTTATTACTGATTATGTTGTTTTCTTGTTATAATTAGTGTTTCTCACACTATTATTCTTGGTTTTAGTCAATGGTTGGAACCTTAAGGAACCATGTTAATGCGGAATGCGATGGGAAATGAAATGATTGTCCCCCTGATCAACCAAACGATATAGGAGCTAGAATGAAAAATATTGTAGCCATGATCATACAAATATCTCAAGATCTGAGTCATTCAGGACTTCTAAATGAGAAAAGGAAGAAGCAACATTCTGTTGAATCCTTCATGAGGGGGTGTCCATCCTCATTCTGTGGTTCTACTAATCCATTATTGTCAGAACAATAGATCATCACCACTGAAAAGATATTTTTAGTTCTACAATGTTCTGAACATGATAAATTCATCTTAGCAGTATAGAGTTTGGTAGGTGAAGCTGATCAATGGTTTAATCTTATCAAAAATACAAGGCCCCAATATGAATTTGAATCTATAGAATGGGACGAGTTCAAGAACTTGTTTTTCAACACGTAATTCTATTGTATTCTTTGAACAAAGATGGATAATGAGTTTATAGAACTAAATCAAAAGGATGATGAATCTGTTGGTACCTATGAAACAAAATTTACAAGACTTGCATGTTACGCTTCCAGAATTATTAACAAACCTGAGAGTATGATTGATCAATTTTTTAGTGTCTTAAAACCATGTCTTCAAAGGAATTTAGCCATAAGAGACATTAATAGCTATGAGGAAATTGTTCGATGTGCTCTCAAGTTTGAGATGGAGATTGGAGTAACCCATTAGTCATATGAGTTTGATAAGAAGAGGAAATTGGAATTCAATGGAAAATCTAAATACCACACTCAAAAAAAGTTGAGTTTTTTCTTATTCTCAATGTGTGGAATGAAACATGGAGGGATTTGTCATAAATAGACAAGTAAATGTTTTAAGTGTGGAAAATATTTCATCAGGAATTTGAATGTGGAAATAATGGGAATATGATGTCTAATGATGTGAACAAAGAAAGGGATACACAGAATGCACCTCATACACTTCAATGATTCAAGTTCATGGAAATAGGGAATTATTCCAATAAATTCCTTGATCCAAGGTTTGTTGTTGATGATCGACGTCAATAAACTCTTAAGACCAAAGACAAATGAAATTCATATGAAATTTATATCGACGATGTAGAGTATGATAACGAAGTGGTGAAAGGTACACTTACCATCCACTCTAAAGTAGCTATTGTTTTATTTGATTCTGGTTTCACCCACTCTTTTATTTCTGATGAATTTTCTAAGGGTATCACGTATTACCTCAACAATTATATGTTGAGTTAGATGTGACAACCACTAATGGGACAACGGTCGCATTAAAAGTTTGAAATTCTTCTCTGCTCCGATTAAAGTTTGTGGTAAAGTGCATCCTGAAAATATTGTGATCCTTATAATAGTGGAATATGATGTGATTCTTGGCATGGATTTTCATTCTTTATATGGATCACATATTAATTTCCAAATAAGGGAAGTCACATTTCATATTCCAGATCAATCAATGATCGTCTATCAATGGAAGGATGAATATATCCTTCCAGTTGAAATTTATTCCATCTAATGGGTCTTGATTCCACTAAATGAAGGCTATTTATCTCAAATGTTGGAGAGAAACTCATGATTAAGAATATTCCAATTGTACAGAAGTTTGATGATGTCTTTCCGAAGGAATTTCCTGGTCTTCCACCAAACCGTGAAGTTGAGTTTTCAATAGAACTCATACCGGTTTATTTAACTATTTCAATGACACCTTATAGAATGGACCCAATTGAGTTGCAGGAATTGAAGAAGAAACTCCATGAGAATATTGATTAGGGATTCACACACCCTACTATATCACCTTGGGGAGCACCTGTTCTGTTTGTTAAAAAGAAAGATGGATCAATGAGACTCTGCATTTATTATCGAGAACTTAATAATATCACTATCAAGGAAAAATATACTCTCCCATGCATTGATGACTTATTTGACCAACTATACAGAGCTCAATACTTTTCCAAGATTGTTCTTCATTTAGGGTATCATCAATTATGGGTCAAAAGGGAGGATATATCAAAGACGACATTCTGTACAAGGTATGGACACTATGAATTTATAGTGATTCCATTTGGTCTTACTTATTCCCTTGATATCTTTATGGATCTAATGAATAGAGTATTTAGAGACTATCATGATCCATTGGTGGTAGTCTTTATAGACGATATTCTTGTATATTCAAAGAGCAATGAAGAATATGAAGATCACTTGAGAATTGTATTGAAGACCCTGAGAAAGGAGAAGATTTATGCCAAATTTACCATTTGTTGATTTTGGATTAAAAAAGTTTCATGTTTGGGTCACATAATATCAAAATAGGGGATATCTATGGATCCAACAAAAATAGAGGTTATCAAATGATTGTCAAGACCAACAACTGTAACTGAGATTTGATGTTTTCTTGGGTTTTCTAGGTATTATCGACGTTTTGTGAATGATTTTTAATGATTTTCTAATCCACTCACCAGGTTTACTCGAAAAGGTGTTATGTTCATTTGGACGGATGAGAGTGAAGAGAATTTCAAAGAGTTAAAATGAAGGTTATCCAGTGAACCTGTTCTCACCCTGCCTTGTATTAGAGAATGGTTTTTGATCTACAGTGATGCATCCAAGAAGGGACTAGGGTGTGTTCTCATGAAAAATGATATGGTGATAGCTTATGCCTCATGACAGTTGAAAATCCATGGGAAAATTTACCCTACTCATGATTTTGAGTTAGCGGTGGTAATATTTGAATTAAAGATTTAGAGACATTATCTTTATGGAGAATGATGTAATATTTATAATGATCATAATAGTTTGATGTATATTTTCACACAGAAGGAGCTGAATATGATCCAAATAAGATGGTTGGAGATGATTAAGGATTATGATTGCTCAATTCATTACCACCCTAGGAAAGAAAACAAGGTGGCAGATGCATTATATCGACAAGACCATGTTAGCTTATACATAATGAGGATCAAAAAAGATCCAACATTTATGGATTTATAAAGGATGGATCTTGAAATTATAATAGATGTTGAAAAATCATATATTTCTCAAATGAGTGTTCAACTATCTATACATGTGATGATTAAAGTGGCACAGAATGATGATGTAGAGTTACAAAAGAAGGTGAGAAATTTTCCTTAATTCCACATTTATTGTGATGAAATAATACGGTTTAGGAATTAGGTTTTTATTCCTCCATTCCCCAAATTATTGAAGGAAATATTGGACGAAGCTCATAGTTATTAATTCTCTATTGTCCATGGCAGCACAAAGATGTATAAGGACCTAAAGGAGTACTTCTGGTGGGATGGCATGAGAAGAGATGTTGTCGAATATGTCTCTCGATGCTTGGTTTGTCAACAAGTTAAATCTGAGAGACAGAAGTCTTAGTGTATTTTACAAACATTATCCATACCAGAATGGAAATTGGAAAACATCACTATGGTTTTTTTTCACTAGACTTCTTAAAACATATAAAGGAAATAATGCTATCTGGGTTATAGTTTATCATCTTATGAAGTCGGCATACTTCATTTCAATTAGAGAAGATTTTTCTCTTTATCATCATGGTAGGATATATTCAAAGGAAATGGTAAGATTTCATGGATTACCACTTTCCATTATATCTGATCGGGATCCAAGGTGCACCTCGATGTTTTGGTGAATTCTTCATCATACTATAGATACATAGTTGAGTTTCAGCGCTACTTATCATCCTCAGATAGATGGTCAGTCTGAGAGGAAAATTCAAACTCTAGAAGACATTTTGAGAGCTTGATCTATGGATTTCAAAGGTGGTTGGGATGAACACCTACCTTCGGTGTAATTTTCATATAATAATATCTTTCACTCTAGTATTCAAATTGATCTTTATGAAGCTCTCTATGGAAAGAAATGTAGGACTCCAACTTACTGGGATGAAGTTGGGGAAAGAATGCTATTAGGACCTGATCATGTCGATGAGATGGTAGAAAAGGTCAGATCCATTCGCAACACATAAGAGCATCACAGAGTCGACAAAAAAGTCATGATGAAAACCGAATAAAAGTCCTAGAGTTTGAATTTGTTGATAAAGTGTTCTTATGAATATCTCCTTGAAGAGAGTAATGAGATTTTGAATGAAGGAAAAGTTTAGACCTAGGTATATTGGCCCTTTTGAAATACTGTATCGTATTGGAAAGGTAGCTTACCGATTGGCGCTTCCACTGAATCACTCTCAATTACATGACGTGTTCCAGGTATCTTTCCTGATAAAGTACATACCTGATCCATCACATGTACAATGCTCAGAAGATGTACTGCTGGAGAAAGATCTTACTTATGAAGAACAACTGATAGAAATTCTGGATCGTAGAGAAAAAGTCCTATGGAACAAGACCACTCACTTGGTGAAAGATTTATGGAGGAACCACCCATTGGAATAAGATAAATGGGAACTTGAGGATATGAAGAGGGAGGGGTATCCGCATCTGTTTGTTACAAAGTGATGAATTTCTAGGGCGAAATTCATTTTAAGGGGGGTAGAATGTTACATCCTGATAGTTTATAAGAATTATATTTTTTTCTATGACTTATGTTATACAAAACATCAAAGAAATCTTTTACTACACACAACACTATCTTGGATTGCTTTACACGCAATCACGACCTTCCACGATATTGTGTGTTGTACGCAATAACATGTTTCACTAAACAACGATATCAAATTAAAATATTATATAAACAAGCCGTTATGAATAGTAATACCCATTTATTGAAATTTTATAAATTTTATCATTCATAATTGACTTCATTTTAGGATTCAGAATATTGAAATTACCCTAGGGTGATTTTTTGGTATTTTTATGAAAACATTCAATTTTTGATGAATAGTGAAAACACTATGTTACTATTTAAAAAACAATTTTTTATTTAAATAATTATTTAATTTATTTAACATTATTTTATGTCAAAATTGATACATAATAACTATATAAGATCAATGTAATTCATTGGAGTCATTATATATTAATTTTAGATATATAAAAATTTTATTGAACTTTTCACCGTATTTTACCCACCTCCTACGAGAATTTAAAAATTTACACAAAACATAATTTTACAACTTCTATGAGTGGAATTTTGAAAATCCGAGAGACACGGTTAATATCAAGTATTAAAATTTGGTTCAATAAGATAAAAATATTTTTGTTGAATAGTAAATTTTTACATTTTTTACCAAGGTTAGAAGTAAATTGGGTAATTAAGGGTAATAATGATATTATTATCAACCTAAAACATATCCTAATTCTATTGGATAAGTGTAATTAGACCAAAAACAACCTTAGGAATAAAATATAACCCTTTAGGTCAATTTGGATTGTATTAGGACACTTATTATTATTTTAGTTAAAGAAGTGTTAAAAGAGTTAAAATCAATGTTTAATAACTAAAACATTTTAATATAGGGTTATACATAATATAAATACGACTATAAATATGAATTAGAAATATAAAAATATTTCCTACATAATGATATTTTATTTATTATTTGGTGACATTAAAATAATTTAATTTATTTATGACACAATGATGACGCATTAATTTCCTTATAAATGAAATATTAAGATAATTGATGATATAAATACCCAAATAAATGTAATTTGAGACTTTTAATAAATTAAAATAATTTTATATGTTAATATGACATGTTATTACGGATTTAATTAACTTTTATTGAATTAACAGAGCTATTAGGATTTTCAAAAAAATCAATTACCAAATAGTGTCATAATTGACATGAAATAGTTTTTAAAACAAATATTATATTATTAATTGCTATTTTATTCCTAAAAATATATGGATAGTCCAAATAACTTAGATATGGTTATATATATTAAAAATGAACCACTTGGGGTTCTTTTGACTTGTTATAGTTAGTTGATTAACCATATAGAGTAAGAAAACAAGAAAACATGGTAAAAGTTAAATTATTTAACATAGAGTTAAATCAAAATGATAAGGTTAAAATAGTATCCTAAAATAGTCTAAAACCTATTAGTTTAGATTATTTAGAAACCTACCCCCCTTATCTTCTAAATAAATCAAATTGGAGCTATTAAAAACCGAATATGACTTTATTATAAAATAATATTTTAGGTTTTTCCTAAGGTGCCCCTCTCATCCCTTATAAAAGAGAACATCCTCCCTCTCTTATTTAGAAAATTTAGAGACATAATGTTCGGCCAACCCCTACCCATTTACCTTCTAAACTTCCCTAAAAACATACTAGAGGTCCTAGTCTTCTTCATAGGCCAATTTTAGTGCCCTAAGTGGAGGTTTCAAAGAGGCGTGTCGAAGAAGAGGTAATATCTATTACCGATCGTTTCAAATTTATTTTTTCTTCTACTTACTATTATTTATTTGTTTGGTTATGAAGTAAGAACATAAGTATCAACAATATACTAATATGTTTATATAAATATGAAACAACCCTATTTCACCTTCTATCCATCCTAAGGATAACAAAATCACTGCACATGCATACGTACAGAATACTGTCTCCTCGCTATGATGTAATTTATTTTCCCCCACCACCTTCTTTGGATGGGTATAATGGTGTAAAGAATAACTATATATGATTATTGTAAAGTGATATTTATTCTTAAATAGTATACATACACTTTAATAAAATTCCACGATCACGTGAACGATATCATCGCTCGTTCGTACGTACGGCCTACTATCTCCACGATGTGATGTGACTCGTTCTACATGATATTCATTGAATAATGATTATATAAATTAATTTAATGAATAAATATGATATATATTATAGTAATACCTTTCTGTAAATGAGATATCTATAACCTAAAAAGTGGAATAAGAATTTATTCGACAAAACATGCATAAGAACATAAAGCAATGAACACCTGAATAACAAGTAGCAATGAAATATTACTAATAATAATATAATAATTTGACCATATTTGATATCATAACAATAAATATGATTCTGTAATAAGTCAGTGAAATTATTTAAATCATTATACAGGAGGCTCGGATATGTACAAAGCATATTGGACCTTAGGTAAGGTTAAATCTCGCAATCTCATTTTTATTCGAGATTGATTATACATTAGAATTTACTAGGGAATATTTAGCATCCACAATAATGTTTAATCAATATGTAATATTATTTATATACCTCTACAATTTTTTAAATCCAATTTTACTCTTTGGTGAATTTTTAGTAATATATATGAAAGGAATATGTTTTCATTTTTAGTACGGGGTACTTTTTGACTTTTCCAGACAAAGTACGATAATTTTTTTTTAAATTATACAGCATGAATAGATTTTTATGATTTTATAAAACATTATTTCCATGAAGATTACTTTACATGTTTTAAAGTTTATATTTTATCAACATATTTTAGTTTAAAATTGTATGACATGTTAGGAAAGGAATAATGTTTTTAAAGTAGAAAGGATATTTTCCTCAAGAATGGAGTTCAAGTGTTTTATAAAAATTATTTTCCATCTAAGATAATATAGGGTTCTGTTTCTATACTTATTATTACATTGATTTGATTATTTTATAATGGAATTAATTTAATGATTTCCTTTTATCTTATATATATTATTTTATGATAGAATGATGTTTAAGAATCCAATTTTTATTACATGGGTTATGATATGATATATAATTTATGATTTTGTGGAACACATAAGAATGGTTTCATTATAATATCGGTGAGACCTATATATCCCTCCAATAAATTGGGTAATGATTTATATCTCATGAGATAGACATGGCAGGAAGGGAAAGTTAATCTGGTTCAGTGATACAGGACTAGAACGTGGAGTGAACTCTGTTCAGTAATTGACTTTGTCCACTATGATGGTATTGGAAATGGGCCTTGACTAAAATGAAATTATTTTCTATGATTATGTGTGTATGCCACAAAGTTTCATGTATTATGTTATGATTATTGGGATTACATTTCACTACAGTAATTATCCCATGGTATCATATTATGATCTCTTTTACAGGTTCAGATTTTCAAAATGTTATGTTCTTATGAATATGATATGATTGATATTTCTTTTGTTTACCCTTACAGAGCAATTGCGCTCACCCTTTTGTATTTTTTATTTTCCCCAGGTCAGGAAGAAGGGTATTAAGTAAGATATGAAAAAAGGGACTCATGACATGATAAATTAAAAGGGAGACAATGTAGATTATTTATGAACCAGTTGTTTATGTTTCCCAGTTTCTAAAGACAGTATACCTATACGGTCCTTTCATGGTTTTATTATATGTTGTAATAAGTGTGATTGAATTTTGAAGTAACAATATTGTATGAAATGTATTGTCCGTTATAGTTGGTATCAGAGGAAAGTTATAGTCATCCATTGGAAACTAGGATGTGAAAGCACTGGTAAGAACCCTAATGATATTTCTAAACTTAGAACACAATATTGGTGTTCTAGAAATGGCCATGATTAACCTATTTTAAGACCAAAAGTGTGAAATTTTAATACTGATTATGTTTTTTTCCTGTTATAATTTGTGTCGCTCACATTATTAATCATGGTTTTAGTCAATGGATAGAACCCGAAGGAACAGTGTTAATGCGAAATACGATGGGCAATGCAATGATTTTCCCCTTGAGAAACCAAATGTTATGGGAGATGGAATGAAAAATCTTGTTGCCATTCTCACAAAACATTCTCAAGCTATGAATCAGACAGGACTTCCAAACAATCAAAGGAAGGAGAAACATTATGTTGAATCTTTTATGAGGTAGCGTCCACCCTCCTTCATTGGGTCTACAGATAGATTTGTGGCTGAACAATGGATTAGTACCACTGAAAAGATAATTTCAGTTCTACAATGTTCTGAACATGATAAAGTCATCTTAGCAGTATATCATTTGGAAGGTGAAGCTGATTAATGGTGGAATCTTATAAAGAATACAAGGCCCCAATATGAAATTTAATCCATGGAATGGGATGAGTTCAAGAACTTCTTTTTCAAAAGAAACTTCCATCGTATTCTTTGAAAAAAGATGGAGAAAGAGTTTCATGAACTGAAGCAAAAGGATGATGAATCTATTGGTACCCATGAAGAAAATTTTACAAGACATACAAGGAACGCTTCCAGAATTATTATCCAACCTAAGAGTAAGATTGGTCGATTTTTTAGTGGCATAAAACCAAGTATTTGAAGGGAGTTATCCATAAGGGACTTCAATAGCTACGAGGAAATTGTTTGATGTGCTCTCAATGTTGAGATGGAGATTGGAGTAACCCATCAGTCATATGGGTGTGATAAGAAGAGGAAAATGGAATTTAGATGAAATTCTAAATACCACACTGAAAGGAAGACGTGTTTTCCCTTATTATCAATGTGTGGAAAGTAACATGAAGGGATTTGACTTAAAGGGACAAGTAAATGTTTTATGTGTAGAAAAGAAGGTCATCGGGTAGTTGAATGTTGAAATAATCAGAAGAAGATGACTAATGATGTGAACAAAGAAAGGGATACACAGAATGCACCTATTACACTTCAATGTTTCAAGTGAAATGAAATGGGGAATTATGCCAATAAATTCCCTAATCCATGGTTTGTTGATGATGATCGATGTCAATAAACTCTTAAGGACAAAGGAAAAGGAAAGTTACATGAAATTTCTATCGGTGATGTGGAGTATGATAACAAAGTGTTGAAAGGTACATTTGCCATCCAATCTAAAGTAGAAAACGTTTTATTTGATTCTGGATCCACCTAATATTTTTTTTCTGAAGAATTTTCTATGGGTATCGGGTATTTCCTCAACAATTAGATGTTGAGTTAGCTGTCACAACCACTAATGGCACAACGATTTCATCAAAAGTTTTCAATTCTCATCCGATTGAAGTTTGTGGAAATTTTCATCCTACAAATCTTGTGATCCTTCCTATAGTGGAATTTGATGTGATTCTTGGCCTGGATTGGGTTTATTTATATGTATCACATATCATTTTCAAAAGAAGGGAAGTCACATTTCATATTCCAGATCAATCTATGATCGTCTATCAATGCTAGGATGAACATAACCATCCAGTGGAAACTTCGTCCATCTTATGGGTCTTTATTCCACTAAATGATGGATATTTATCTCAAATATTTGGAGAGAAACTAATGATTAATAATATTCCCATTGTACGGGAGTTTGATGATATTTTCCAGTGGAATTTCCTTTTCTTCCATAAAACTGTGAAGTTTAGTTTTCAATAGAACTCGTTCCGGGTGCTTTAATTATTTGAAATACACCTTATTGAAAGGACCAAATTGAGTTGCATGATTTGAAGAAGAAACTCCATGAGAATCATGATAAGGGATTCATATTCCTTAGTACATCACCTTGGGGAGAACCTGTTCTTTTTGTTAAGAATGATGATGGATCAATTAGATTCTAAATTGATTATCTAGAACTTATCAAAATCACTATCAAGAACAAATATCCCCTCCCACACATTGATGACTTATTTGACCAACTACGCGGAACTCAATAATTTTCCAAGATTGAACTTCATTCAGGGCATCATCAATTAAGGGTCAAATGTGATGATATAACAAATATAGCTTTCCATAAAAGTTATGTACTCTATTAATTTATATTGATTCCATTTGGTCTTACTAATTCCCATGCTATCTTCATGGATCTAATGAGTACAGTATTTAGAGATGATCTTGATTAGTTTGTGGTAGTCTTTATAGACGACATTCTTGTCTATTCAAAGAGAAAGGAAGAACATCAGTACCACTTGAGAAATGTATTTAAGACCCTGGGAAAGGAGAAGCTTTATAAAAAATTTACCAAGTGTGAATTTTGGCTTAGAAAAGATGCATTTTTAGGTCAAAGGATCTCAAATGAGGGGATATCTGTGGATCCAAAAAAAACAAAGCTTATCGAAAGATAGTCAAGACCAACAAGAGTAACTGAGATCCAATGTTTTCTTGGTTTGGCTGGGTATTATCAACTTTTTTTGAAATATTTTTCATCATTATCTATTCCACTCACCATGTTGACTCGAATAGGAGTTATATATGTTTGGACAGAGGAGTGTGAAGAGAATTTCCAATAGTTAAAATGAAGGTTATCCAGTGCACCTATGCTCACACTTCCCTGTAGTTGAAAATGGTTTGTGATCTATAGTGATGCATCCAAGAATGGACTGGTGTGTGTTCTCATGAAAAAGGATATGGTGATATCTTATGCCTCATGACAGTTGAAAATCCATGAGCAAAATTACCCAACTGATGATTTGGAGTTATCTACATTAATCTTTTCATTAATGATTTGGAGAAATGATCTTTATGGTGAATGGTGTGATATTAATACTGATCATAAAACTTTGAATAATATTTTCACACAAATGGAGCTGAATATGAGGAAAAGAAGATGGTTGGAGCTGATTAAGGATTACGACTGCTCAATTCGTTACGACCCTGGGAAATCAAACAAGGTGGCAGACACATTAAGTCGACAAGACCATGCTTGCTTATCCATGATGAGGATCACAAAAGATCAAATATTTATGGATTTATAGAGGATGGATGTTGGAATTATAATGGAAGGGGAAAATATTATCTTTCTAAAATAAATGTTCAACCATCTATATATGTGAAGATTAAAGAGGAACAAAAAAAAAATATGTATACTTACAAAAGAAGGTAAGAAATGTTCCTGAATTCCACAGTGATTATGATGAAATAACAAGGTTGATGAATCGGGTTTCTATTCCTCCCATCCCAGAATTAAAGAAGGAAATATTGGATGATGCTCATAGTTCTTCATTCTCAATTCACCTTGGATGCACGAAGATGTATAGGTACCTGAAGGAGTACTTCTACTGGGATGGAATGAAATGAGATGTTTCTAAATATGTCTTTTTATGCTTGGTTTGTTGACAACTTAAAGATGATAGACAAAAGTCTAAGGGGTTGTTAAAACCGTTATCCATTCTAGAATGGAAATTGGAAAACATCACTATGGACTTTGTCACTATACTTCCTAAAACATCAGAAGGCAATAATTCTATCTGGGTTATAGTTGATCATCATAAAAAGTCAGCACAGTTCATTGCTATTATAGAAGATTTCTCACTTCATTATCTAGCCAGGATACATGTTAAGTAAGTGGTAAGATTTCATGGAGTACCACTTTACATTATATCTGATTGGGATCTGAGTTTTACCTCGAATTTTTGGCGAAGTATTCAGAATAATCTAGATACAGAGTTGAGTTTCAGCACTACATATCATCCTCAGAAAGATGGTCAGTCTAAGAGGACAATTCAAACTCTAGAAGACATGTTGAGATCTTTCTCTATGGATTTCAAAGGTGGTAGGGATCAACACCTACATTTGGTGGAATTTTCTTATAATAATAACTTTCACTCAATTATTCAGATGGATCATTATGAAGCTCTCTATGGAAAGAAATGCAGGACTCTAACTTGCTTGGATAAGTTTGGGAAAGAAAGCTATTAGGACATGATCTTGTTGATGAGATGGCAGAAATGGTCAGATCTATTCAACAACACATAATATCAGCTCAGATTCGAAAAAAAAGTTATGATGACTACAGCAAAAAAGCCCTAGAGTTTGAAGTTGGTGATAAAGTGTTCTTACGAATTTCTCCTTGGAAGAGAGTAATGAGATTTGGAAAGAATGGAATGTTGAGCCCTATGTATATTGGCCCTTTTGAAATACATGATCATGTTGGTAAGGTAAATTACTGATTGGTACTTCCACCGAATATCTCTCAAGATCAAGATGTGTTCCATATATCTCTCATTAGAAAGTACAAACCTGGTCCACCACATGTACTATGCTCAGAAGTTGTACAGCTGGAGAAAGATATTTTAAATGAAGAAAAGCCGATAGAGATTCTGGATCATAGTGAAAAGGTCCAATGGAATAAGACCACTCACTTGGTGAATGTTTTATAGGGGAACCACCAATTAGAAGAATCTACATGGGAACATGAGGATATGATTAAGGATAGGTATCCTCATCTCTTCGTCACAATGTGACGAATTTTGAGGAAGAAATTCATTTTAAGCGGGTTAGAATGTTACACCATAATAGTTTATGAGAAGTATATTTTTATATATGTCTTATATTATATGAAACATCAAAGGAATCTTTTACTACAAAGAACACTAGCTTGGCTTTCTTTACATGCAATCATGACCTTCCACGATAGTGTGTGTTGTACGCAATACCGAGTTTCACTAAACAATGACATGCTATTAAAATATTATATAAACTAGCTATTATGAATAGTAATACCAACTTTTTAAAATTTTATAAATTTTACCTTTCAAAATGGACTTCATTTTTGGATTCAGAATTTCGAAAATAGCCTAGGGTAAATTTTTGGTATTTTTCCGAAAAATTTTAATATTTTATGAATAGTGAAAACACTCGGTTACTATTTAAAAACTGACTTTTTATTTAAATAATTATTTATTTTATTTACATTTATTTTAGGTAAAAATTGATACATAATACCTATATAAGTTCAATGTAATTCATTGGAGTCATTTTATAATAATTTTTGGTATATAAAATTTTTTGGAACTTTTCACCGTCTTTTACCCACCTCCTAGTAGAATTTGAAAATTTATATAAAACATAATTTTACTACTTCTATGAGTGAAATTTCGAAAATCTGAGAGACACGGTAAATATCAAGGAGTAAAATTTGGTTCAATAAGATAATAATAATTATAGGTGAATAGTGACTTTTTACTTTTTTACCATGGTTGGAAGTAAATAGGGTAATTAAGGGTAAAAATCATATTATTATTACCCTAAATCATGTCCTAAATCTATTCGATATGTGTAATTCGACCAAAAACAACCATAGGAATAAAATATTACCTTTTAGGTATACTTATATTATTTTAGGACACTTATTATTATTTTATTTATAGAAGAGTTAAAAGAGTTAAAATCATGATTTAATAACTAATTTTTTTTAATATAGTGTTATACATAAGATAAATTCGACTATAAATATTAATTAAAAATATAAAATGATCTCCTACATAATGGTATTTTATTTATAATTTTTAGACATTAAATAATTTAATTTATTTATGACACAATCATGACGCAATAATTACCTTATTAATGTAATATTAACAAAATTGATGTTATAAATACCCTAATAAATGTAATTTGAGACTTTTTATAAACTCCAATAATTTAATATATTAATATGACATGTTAGTATTGATTTAATTAACATTGTTCGAACTAATCATGCTCTTATGATTTTCAAAAAAATCAATTACCAAATAGTGTCATAGTCAACATTAAATTGTGTTTAAAACAAAAGTTATATTATTAATTGTTATTATTTTCCTAAAAATATACGGATCATAAAAATGACTTAGATATGGTTTTATATATTAATAAAAAACCACTTGGGGGTCTTCTGACTTGTTATAGTTAGTTTATTGACTATATAGTGTAAGAAAACAAGAAGATGGAGTAAATGTTAAATTATTTAACTTTGAGTTAAATCTAAATGATTATGTTAAAATAGTAACCTAAACATGTCTAAAACCTATTTTTTTAGAGGATTTCGACCCATCCCCTCCTTAGCTTAGAAATAAAACAGTTTGGAGCTATTAAAAACCGATTATGACTTAATTATAAAATAATATTTTAAGTTTTTCCTAAGGTGCCCCTCTCATCCCTTGTAAAAGGGAACCTCCTCCCTCTCCACTTTACACAATTTATAGCCTTCAAGATAGGCCAAAACCTAACCATTTCTCATATGAACTTTCCTAGAAACATACTAGAGGACCTGGTCTTCTTCAAAGACCAATTTTAGTGCTCTAATAGGAGGTTTCAGAGAGGTGTGTCGAAGAAGAGGTAATATCTGTTACCGATCATTTCAAATTTATTTCTTCATCTACATCTTCTTATTTAGTTGTTTCATTATGAAGTAACAAAATTAGTATCACTATTATACTGATAAGTTATTATAAATATCAAACAACCCAATTTCACCTTCTATCCATCCTAAGGAAAATGAAATCACCGCGTGTGCGAGCGTACAAAATACCATTTCCACAATGTGGTGTAATATGTTTTCCACCACCACGTTACTTGGATGGGTATAATGGTGTAAATAATAAATATATATGATTATTTTAAAGTGATATTTGATTCTGAAATATTATACATACACTTAAATACAATTACACGATCATGGGAATGATATCATCACTCGTGCGTACGTACGACCTACCGTCTCCACGATGTGATGCGACTTGTTCCACATGATGTTCATTATAAAAGAGGTTAGGATGTGTACAATGTTTATCAGTCCTAAGGTAAGGGAAAATCTCACAATCTCGTTTTTATCCAAGATAGTTTATACTTCAGAATTTACTAGGGAATATTTATCATCCACATCCATGTTTCCTCAAAATGTAATATTATTTCTATCCTCCTACAATTGTTAAAATACAATTTTACTTATTGGTAAATTTTTAGTAAAATATATGAAAAGAATATTTTTTCATTTTTAGTACAAGGTACTTTTTGACTTCTCCAGCCAAAGCACGAGAAAAATGTTATTTTAACTTATACGTCATGAATGGATTTTTATGACTTCATAGACCATTATTTAAATAAATCTTTTTTTAAATGTTTTCAAGTCAATTTTTAATCAACTTCTTTTAGTTTAAAATTGTATGACATGTTATGAAAAGAAGAAAAAAATTTAAAGTAGAAAGGATATTTACCTCATGAATGGTGTTCAAGTTTTTTATCAAAATTATTTTCCATCTAAGGTAATATAGGGTTCTGTTTCTATCCCTATTTTTACATTGATCTGATTATTTTATGATGGAATTAATTTTATGATGACCTTTTATCTTTTATGGATTATTTTATGATGACATGATGTTTAAAAATCCCATTTTTATTACATGGGTTATGCTATGATATATGATTTATGATTTTGTAGAACACATAAGAATGGATTCATTTTAAGATAGATGGGACCTATATCTCCCTCCAATGCATTGGATAATGACTTATATCTCATGAGATAGACATGGCTGGAATGGCTAGTTAATCCGGTTATGTGATACAGGACTGGAACATGTAGTGAACTTGGTTTAGTAATGGACTTTGTCCACTATGATGGTCTTGTCAATGAGCCTTGACTAATATGAAATGATTTTCTATGATTATGTGTGTATGCAAAAAAGTTTCATGTTTTATGTTATGATTATTGGGATTAAATTTTACTACTATGATTTATCACATGTTATGATATTATGATATCTTTTGTAGGTTATGATTTTCAAAATATTATGTTCTTATGAATATGATATGATTGATATTTCTTCTGTTTACCCTTACTGAGAATTTGTTCTCACCCTTTTGAATGTTTTCTTTTCCCTAGTTCAGGAATAAGGGTATTAAGTATGATATGCCAAAAGGGACACTAGATATGATAAATTAAAAGGTAGACTATGTAGATGATTTATGAACAAGTTTTTTATGATTCCCAGTTTCTAAAGACACTATACCTATATGTTCTTTTCATGGTGTTGTTATATTTTTTAATAAGTGTGCTTCAATTTTGATGTAATAACAATGTATATAATGTATTGGTCATTATAACTATTTTTCTTAATTTTTTACCAAATGACATTTATCTTTATCCTAAAATTTTTTAATATAATTTTACTCATGTTTCACTTATTATAAAAAAATTTAAATGGAATAATTTTAATGATATCAAAATGAGGTAGTTTATAACTTCTTTGATAAAATTTGTGAGGAATGTTATTAACTTATAAGGAATGAGTGACATATTAAACCATTATCAAAACATTATTTTATAAAGCATCTTTTACATGTTTATAATATAATTTTCAATGTAAAATATTTATTTCAAAATTATGTACCCTATAATATAAAATATTTCAATTTATGATGGTGTATTTCTATCAATAAATATGTAATTATATAGTTATATTAGTTAGTTTTATGTGAATATAATTTGTTGGATCAAATGTATTATTGTGCTTGATCTATTATGAAACTATATACTATATATTATTATATATTTTTTGATTAATTTGTTAGTGGATATGTTACTTTGACACCTTTCAGGATTTTAGATTGATGTGTGCTCAATTTGTATGATTTTTTTTCAAGAAGTATGTTTATTTTGTTTATATTTTACCCATTTCATACAAGTAACTCATTGAACATGTAATGTTATGATACAGACACTCTATACCCTCTAGATGAATAATTAAGTCTCATGAGACAAACTATTTTGAGTGTAAAAAGATGCATTACACCTTTATGTATTATTTCATGGATTAATCCTTGACCGTAAGTTTTTGATGTATGGAATTATGAATTCTTTCATTATGAGATTACTTGTTTATATTCCAAGTGTTTATTCAATTATAAGAGTATCTATTTTATTATTTATATGAATTTGTTTTATTTTCAATTATTATTTCCATATTATTCTCACAATTATGTTTAAATTCCCTTTATTTCATATATATACCTTTCAAATTTGTTCATGTTTATTATAAATAATTTCATCCATTTTATACATACCCTTAATTTGAAACTTCTATCACCCCATTATTAGGATTTTTATAGGATTTAAAATGTATATTATTATTGATATGTTGGGCTAATCTATGATAAAATTGATCCTCTCAAAGTATTGACTATATTTTATTTTATAGATTCACTTGTAATGTATGGTTCATGCAATTAATATTGATTCGATAACGATTTAATTGATAATTCCATTATGGTTTGAGATATATATATCTATGAAATTGTAACAATGTATGGTACCTTATTGTTATACCTGTGTCATTTCATTACACTAAGAGATTAAAAATCCAAAGTTACTAATGTGTAACAAATGTCCGCTAATGATTTCAAAGATAACATTCCGTAACATTGTGGTTCATTCCTGGAACACTAGGTACAACCAAATTTTCCCACTTACACATTTTCCCCTTTCTATGGCCCACCCACATTTAGAAAAGGATAATTATGGTAATGACTTCCCCCTTCTGGACAACATGTGTTTTTTCAGTGTGTTTTTCCTCACAAAAAAAAACCCTAGTAAACATCCTAGATGGTCACACATCTTGATCACTACAAAATGAAAATAATGCATAACCCTAGAGTGTTAATCATGTAGTACCCTGAGAATAAATTAAAACCATTTTTAAATGAGTCACATAATTTATTTAGATATTTATCATTTTAGGGGTAAAAATCAGACCCCATGTAGAGGAAAACAACCTCATTTTGGACCCAATATAATTACATACATTTTTTCAACACACATAATGTTGGGATACTTCTCCAATATATATATATTAACTAGGATGTACTGATAGTAGAGATGAACCTCCATAATATGGACATTTTGAAATCACCATCTTCTTAACAGACACACTGTTCCCATCGTAAGCCCCACCGAGGAGCCCAAATGAATCATGAAAATAAAGAATGCACCAACTGTCCATCTCATGCTCTTTATGTGTGATTTCCTCACTAAAACACACAACCAAGGAAACTACCTTGCGGTTCACCTATCATGATCACAACTCTAGTCCATGTATTCTAAACAATTGTGTTCTAATATTGTTGGGTTCAAAATAGAATGGTTCTTATTATTGATATGAGTCATATCATTCAAAAATTTAACACTTTATTGCTGTTTGTGATTAAATATGTTATTGTAATGAATTTCTGATTAGGATGGGTAACCTCCTGGTATGATTCCCATGATTTCTAGGAGTGGGTAAAATGAAAACATGAAAGAATATGTGTCTTCCTATTTTCATAGTAAAAAATCCTATGATGAATTCAAGCGTGTGGGTGGTCCCAAGGGATGGGACCATATTTAAATAAGGAAATAGGTGGTAACTAGATGTTGAAAAAATGATGAACATGTTATGTAATGGTTAATGAGCTATAAGTAAGGCACTTTTGGTACCATGTTACCAAAACCTGAACCCATCCATAAGCATGATGGCACTACTGGGGTTTAGTTATTCTATCCACACAAAGGAAATTATACTCTAATGGTGGGGGGGGGGTTAATATAATACCCTAGAATGTTAAAGTCTTAAATTAAAAAAATTATGTGACTCATGTAAACATGGTGAACCCTTCATTTTGGGAGCATACATGAGTAGAACTCTATATTTTAGAATTACCGGACAGGAGTAATAATCAAATGGGTGACCCAAGGATGTTTTCTAGGGAGTGTGTGGGTGGGTAAAAGCATAGTGGAAAGAACATGTGTTCTCCAATGGGTACATACATTAGTTTGATGACACATTATGTCACGTACGTGAGCCCCAATGAGGGGACCACATATTGTTGGGGAATCTTGGGGTACCTGATGGGCCAGAACTTCCATAATAAGGTGAGGCTATCATGATATTTGTAGGGCCTAGTTAAAATAATGTTGATGATCAGTTTTAACTACCACATAAGAAAAGTGAAAAGGATAAATATCTAGTTATCACTATTCTGGATGAGGGGTGAGATGACAATATGATGATGGGTAAAATTAAAATGAAGTCTCGAAATACTAATATATTTGTTGACATTTATTTTACACATTATTTTTTATAATAAAAAATATTAAGTACTAAAAATGTATCACCTCACAAATTAGATATTTAATTACTAATAAAAATCCAAAATTTAATGATGATCATATTTTAATTATATGATTTTTTTCTAGTCATATTTTTTGGGAATGTGCTTTAAAAAAATATTATTATTCCCCCACTATTTGAATTTGATGTTATATTTGGAATGAAATCGATTAGTTAACATATATCCAAAATAAATTTAATTGGAATGAAATTATTTTATGATATTCCATTCCAACATATGATCATATATCAGGGGTATAAATAGTTTGAAATTACGACCAATTTCACATAAATTGTGTGGGATTTAATTAAAAATAATGGTTTTTACCGGGTATGGTTTGGGAGTAACACAACATCGATGATATATCGATTATGTTTGTAGTTTTTATGACTACAGAGAGTATTTTAATTTTTTCCAGTGAAAAATGATGTTGAGTTATCAATGTTACTCATAGTTGGGTTCATGCCAATTTTAATGAATCCATATATAACATCCCTTATATGATTATAGATATTCAAGGAAAAAATCCAAGAGAACCCTTTAAAAATATTAATTCGACCAATTGTGTCACCATGTGCGAACATGATTAATTTTTTTGTGAATAATGATTGATATTTGATAATATTAATTTATTAT
Organism: Viscum album; assembly: GCA_963277665.1. Taxonomy (NCBI): domain Eukaryota; kingdom Viridiplantae; phylum Streptophyta; class Magnoliopsida; order Santalales; family Viscaceae; genus Viscum; species Viscum album. The sequence goes on from OY728151.1 coordinate 1,912,082,024, forward strand.
TAGAATATGAACAATATAAAAATTAAGAAAAAGTATCAGCTACAATGTATTGATGGAATTTTTGATCAAAAAAATAAAGATAAATACTTATCTACTATTTAAAATCATTTTTTATATGATAAAATGATGTTATAAAATGTGAATATACCTAGGACCACATTCTAAAAATTGTATGTACACTATGTGAATTTAGTAGTGGTATTGAGTCGTAATATTTCCAATATTACATTCATGTATATAATTAACTTAGTCATTAGATATTTACTTGATATGTTTTTGTCTATATTTACAGATGATATTTTTATATATTCAAGGATAAATGAAGAGAATGATGACCTCTTTAAAATTGTACTAAAAACCATAAGGAAGTAGAAACTACACGAATTGATTATAAAGAGTGATTTTGTTCTAAAAATGTTTCACTTATAAATAATAAAATTTCATGAATGCTTATATTGGTGGTTACATAAACAATAAATTCTATTAAATGTAGCACATTATAACCATAGGGACAATGATATGAGGTTTCCGTGATTGGGATCAGTATTATTAACACTTTTGTGTACATTTTCACAAGGATATTTATTACATTAACCATGTTTGGTCATAAGGTTAAAAATTTCTTTTGTAATGAATAATGTGACTAAAATTTTCGAGGAATGGAAGAGAATATTATATAACATATTTTTTAATAAATTACCCCTTACTGTATTGGGTTTCTTAATCAATAGTTATGTATCAGAGAATTTATTTGGATGAATTATTAGGAATAATTAAATATTTATAGTTTATGAATCCTAACACATGATGGTTTATGATAAAAATTTCATGACTAATGTTTTTGGATATTTCTATATTATTTCATTAATTACTGATATGGAGGAATTATCATTACAGAGAAGATAATAATACATATATAGATCAGAAAATTTTTATTTATATATTAGAATCAAATGATTTAATAATTCAACATAGGAATTGGTCAGTGATTATTAATTATTCTGATTAATCAATGCATTACAACCCATGCAAAGATGATATCATGGAATGTTAATTATGTAAAATGGATTATGCTAGGATATGAATAAGAATTCACAAAAAATATAGAATATATATGGGTTTTATGTGGATGGATCTAGAAATAAAATAGTGGTGATTTGTTTTCTCAAGTAAATGTTTGATTATTTACCATCTAAAGAAAATTTTTGTGAAAAAGTATGATATAGAGATATATTAAAAAGAGAGAAATATTTCATAATTTATCCTTTCTCATGGTGGAATTATACTAATTAAGAATGATGCATTTTTTTCTCTTATTCCATAGTTGAAGTAGGAGATGATAGAGGAGGATCAAAGGTCATCATTCTATATTAATCATGGATGTGTGTAGATGTATAAGAATTGGATAGGGTATTTTAAGTAGGATGGTATGAAGAGTGATATCATGTATTTTGTATATTTTTTCATTGTATGTCAACATGTTATGATAGAGAAACAAAATTTTAACAGGTTGTTACAACCATTACCCATACCAAAATAAAAATGAGAAAAAATCACCATAGATTTTCCCTTGGATTCCCTAAAATGTTAAAAGGTAATAATGGTATCTAGGTTTTATTGTATTTCAATTTTTTTATGAAAAATTCATAAGTAACAATGATTATTTCTATTTTGATAAGCTTTATGGGATATACAATAAATATTTTTCATGGTTTCAAGGAGTTCCACAATCCATTGAATCTGACCTGGATATGAGTTTTACATAAATGTTCTAGAGAAGCCTTAAAAAATATCATATTTAGTAGAGTTTCAACACTATGTATCTTCCATGGAAAATTTTCCTTATAAAAGAAATATTCAATATCAAGAGGATATACTGATATATTGTTCATTTTATTTCAATTGTAGTTGGCGTTAACACATTCCTATAATAGATTTTTCATACAAAAATATATTTTACATGAGTATGAAGAAGGATAAATATGTATCCTTGTATGGATTGAATTAAATAGCTCCAATTAAATAGAATTAAGTTGGATATTGAAACGTACGAGGACATAAAATATATGATGAAATGTGAGAGATGATTATAGCTATTCACCGACACATATGGGCATTACAATGTCATCATATTTTTTTTGATAATCATTAATACGATATTGAACTAAAGAAAATGATTGTAATGACCCATTCTTCTAAATAATAGATTTTATATCTCAATATATTAGTATTAATTAAATTACCCAAACTCATCCCTGACGATTGTAATGTTATTATTCCTTTAGAAACACAGACACATAAAAAACTAGTTCATATGTGCACAACATAATCTCAAAATATATTCCTAATTAATATCACTCTTCTATGAAATATCTAATATAATTTATTTATTAATTAACATGTGAGATGAAACATAATAAAGGGTGAGTATAGTTTCTCAATAAGGGTAATCGAGAGATATATGTATACATAACATGAAGTAAGGGAAAGAATAGATTTTAATAACATCTAAAAACCATTCCATGCTTATCACAGGACATGATATTATTTCATGGAAAATATATTTCTCTTTTTTGATAAATTAATCATAAAGGATGCAAAGAACATATTACAGAAGAGAATTAAAAAGGCATATGACACTAAGAAGTTTAATAAACACAATCATTGAGAATTATTTCCAATGTAGTTTGTGGATCATTTACAAGACTATCATATTCTATTGGGTTCCCCCATTAATTGATCATATTAGTCAAGATTCACTCCCAATGATATTTTAATGATTACTGATTGATCATAAAATTAGTTCAGTCCCAATTCCATTTCTATTTATCTTTGTATATATCATTTTTTATTGAATTAATTAGAGGGAGATAAAAGTCCCACATTTCAAATATTGACAATAGTACATACATGTTACATAAGACCATAAACCATTCACTATATATAACCACATGAATAAAATGTGATTCAAAATAAAATAATCATAACATAACACATGGATGAGGAATATGTTTTATATTCATATAATCATTTAATCGTATCATAAAAAGTGAAAAAAAATCTATTTTATGATAATTTTTTCATGGACTAACTCATATGAGATAAATATGTTTCATAAACCATTTTCAATAATAACATTAAATATTTATAAGAATGAATATATATTATAACCATTGATCATATCCCCTATAATTCTAACATAACATTATAGTTTGTCATCTTATAAGGAAAATATTTTTGAATGAATAATCACATCAACTTTTTCTAGAATAAAATAAATTTTCATCTAAATCAACTATTGGTCGAAGTTGATTACTCATGTTGGAAGGGTATAATTGAGTAACTATTAAAATTTCTGTAAGAATTATTTCTTAAAAGGGATCCCCAAAGATTAAAAATAGCCTAGTTAATCAAGGTTATATTGTTATAAGAGTTTTACTATTTAAGTAACTTTTTAAAAGATTGATTACAACTGAATTATCTTAATTTGTGTTATTAATATTAACATTGAAGTTATTCTACTATGACAAGATAGTTATAACTTCTTTTAAAGACAAACTATCAATGTTTAACTAGATATTTATTGATTATATAGTAATGAAATAATATAGTGAAAACTAAATTAAGAAGCACAATGAATATGGAACATGTTGTTCAGTATCAACCTGAGACCTAATCCACTCCAATTAGTGATCACCTGCCACCAGGATGTTTATATAAATAATCATTGATCCACACCCATGATCGGGGTTAACAATAGTACATCGACTGTCCAAGTCACACAAGGACCTCTTCTATAGTTTTCTTGGGCACAAAATACCAGGCCGCACAGTTACCTCTTCCACACTTATTCGTGGTTATAAACGAGATTAAGAGAATGGTTGAAAAAGGATATCTCGTATCCTTCAATTTATTGCAAGATATAGAGTTTTCTATTCTACAAGTACACACTATACTCACATGGTAATAAAAATATACACAAGAGAGCATAAATATAGATATTAGTTTATATATTCTCTGAACTTTAGTCTCTACAGCTTTGGACTTCTTGAGATGAAGCAGATGCAGATCTTGAGTACTCGTTTGTAAAATAGAGTGTCATGATTCAGCTTCTGTTCATTGTGAGGTTTAACCAGATTGAATATGATCTCTAAGATTCAAATACGATTCTTGTGTTCTTCAGTAGTGTCAAGTTGTATGCAGTAGGAATTGTTCTTTTGAAACATTCTCTAAGTGTGCTCTTCATTATCTTTCTCACATCCTTGTTTTTGGTTTCTGTATTGTTCACTTTGATTCATGGACACACATCACTTTCATATTGGAATGCATATGTTGGAGGAAATAGGTTGCATGTATTCTGTGCCTTGTACCACATACTATCTGATGATATGTCTACAAAGAAACATTAATTATGTCAGTGCATTAAAATCATCAAATATGACTGTTTGAAATTAAATCAAAAGTCGAAAAAATAGTTTATGAAAAGGTTTCAATGTAATTCATGGAAACAATGTCTCTACCACATGGTGTATAAATTTATCACAATGTCTGAGTGTCACGGTGTCTCATGGTCATGGTGTATTGTTCATGGTGTCTGCTTCATGTTGTCTGGTTCACGGTGTCTGCTTCATGGTGTCGGCTTCACAGTGTCTACTTCAAAATTTATGCTTCATGATGTCTGCTTCACGGTGTCTGCTTCATGGTGTCTGCTTCATTATGTCTGCTTCACAATGTCTGGATCACAATGCATACTTCATTATGTCTTCTTCACGGTGTATGCTTCACATTTTAAGAAATACATAATTATTGGTAGACTTACGGTGTCTTAGACTTTTCAATGTAATTTTCATCAGACATAAGAAGTGATGATAATAGAACGTATTAGACTTATGATTTTTTCAAGGAAAGTATTATGTGAGTAAATAAAAGATAGTATAAAGTAATTAGACTAAATGTAGAGCAATTAAGATCTTGAATGGAACTTCATAAAGCATGAGAATACTTTAAACATTAATACATATGATTTTATATAATTTAAAAGAGTTAACTAGTTCGAATAAGATTTGTGATCATTAAAACATGATTAATACATGAAGAGTAAAACAATATCCCCCTTTATGATGATCAAAAATCATGTAATGTTAAGGTGTATATTGGATTCAACTATATCGATAAAAGGAAAATTTATAGAAAGTATGATAACATATAGAAATTATTGCTAACATATAAAAATTTCTCCTGCTTTGGGGATTATCTAAATGATGGAATAAGAGAATTCGAAAATGCACCTTCCATTAGGAGAAAATAATGGTCATTACAAAACAAATTAGTCATAAAAAATCAATAGAATCCCTAGAAAAAATGAGTAATCACAGTTCATCTTTGGTGGTGGAATTCTTTTTCCCATTAGCTGTAGAAGATGAAGCCATTGGGGTAGAGGTTGAGGTAGAAGAAGGTAGGGAGGAGGTTGATAAAGAGGGTAAAGGAAGGCCCTCAATGACCGATTATTCTAATGTATGTGTATTATAAGATCTAGGATATTGTTGATCGAGATTCAAAATCGTGATCTGACTTAGTGCTTGGTCGACATACATAGTGGTTAAGGCTAGGCCATAGATGAAGGTGGGAAGCCAAGGTCTAAGAGGTGAATCCTCTGGAGCAATAATGGTTGTACTCAGGACATGAAGTTAGGGCCTCAAAAGTTTTATGATATCTGTAATGATCTCTCCACCAAACATCATGGCTTTCTCAAAATCATCATTGTTCTCCAAAAAATTGTCCAAAAATCATGTAAAATCTATATGCTTCTGGACTTGGGTCTCGAATGCTTTAGTCATAGGAGAAATTCACCAACATTCTAGATGATACATGAAATGGGTTTTCATATCGGTATTAGAGAAGATTATGTTGAAGAGGAAATCTAAATTCTTAGAAATCTCTTTATAAGAATATTTAGTAATTTAGGAGTTGATTTGTACTATGTCAAGAACTATATCACTATTCGTGATAACTTCAGATAGATAAGCTATATTGAAACAACTGAGAGCATTCTAAAGCTCTATTTTGACCACATTTATGTGCATATATCTTTATTAGGAGGATTTGGAGGATTAACCAGATGATTTAGAGGCATTAATAGTTTTCATCAAATATTTAAGATGATTCAACTCCTTCTGAAGAGACCTTGTATACTGATCAGTGAGTTTATTAATATTGACAACAAGGTCTCTCATTTCCACCAAAAATTGTTTATTCCATTTATAGTTCATTTCATCTATGGAAGAATGATATGGTTGGATATAAGACATAAAAAACATTGGGATTTGAGGAGCAACGAGTTCTACAGGAGGAGCAACAGGCTCCGATCTCGAATGCAGCTCTCTCTGCTTGTATTCAACCATACTTCTTAGGGTATTAACTTAATTATGGAGGAACATATTTTCAACTCTTACTTCATGAATCTCATGAATCATCATAGGTTGTATTATCCAAATTATCTTTCCCAACAATATTGAGGAATCTCTCATACTAAAATTGTTCACAGGATGAGATTGGGTATTCATGAGTTTTTCAACTCCAGTCAAGATGGTAGCACTAAATTCTTTCACATCATCCTTAATAAAAAAAGATGGTTGTTGAGATAATGGTTCTGGAGTAAGGAATGGTACAATCTTAGGTTCATTGTCATGTGAAATATTGAAGAAAAATTTCAACTGGAATATAGAGGAAGAATCTAGTTTTGTTGTTGTAACCAGTTGGCAGTCATCCACCTAATAGAAATTAAAAAATATATATTGTGTGTCTACATGACTTGAATCAGTTGTATTTGATGCTTGAATAGACTCAATATTTGTGGTTTGCTCCCCCATAATAGCTGCCTCTTTCTCAGGACTAAGAGGCATAGGATCTTGGTCTAATTCCACAAACTCAACACTATGTTCCTCAATCATGTTTTAGTTAGCTAACTGAAAAGCTAGCTCCATCCATTCTTCAGCTGATGGGATGATTTCAGGAACATATTATTCCACATGGAGTTTCTCAAGAACTATAGGATCAATAATACTCTTGTCCTACTCAACAAAAAATGCCTCCATAAGAGGATCTTCAGTCTCTTATTCCTCTTCTTCAGGCTATTCAACAATCTCATTTTGTTCTAAACCAGGTTCAGAAATATTTCTTGGTCTTGAGGGATAATCCACCGAATTGAACTTATCATAAAATCTATCTTTTTATTCCACCCATTACATTTTACATGTATTCCGGTTTATCTTCATTCTTTTGATAGTGTCTTTTTAGAGATAGAATTCAGAATCCTTCATTACATCCTTATTGGATCCAACCATACCATTGGAAAAAATAATGGATGAGATTAACCGAGAGTAATGCAGGGAAGTTGACTTGGATGTGACATTGATTAGCTCACACATTTGATGAAGGATATACTTGAAGAGGTTGGTCTTATGAATGTTTTTATAAGGTGGATTAGAAACACATCATGATATTTTAAAACAGAAAAATAACATTTTATGGTACTAACAGAATTCTGTATAGACATGAATAGAAGCCTTGATTCTCCATCTAATTAAGTAGCAATGTCTATCCTATGGGTGCCATTTCATATTAAGGTTTTCAAGGATTCTTCTAAATCAAATAATTTATTTGAAGTTGGAGGTCCTCTATGAAGTTACTCACTGATGACTTCATGAGGTATCCTAAGGCATGCAGCCCATAACCTCAAAGTGAATGAGCATCTTTGTTCATTGACCCATCTTCTTACAACATAACTATCACCAGAATGAAAAGTGAACTATACATAATGGTAAAATTTATCCACACACATGGGGTAGATGGATCTATATTCCTTAGAGAACCATTCTAACCAGCATTGCTATTTGAACACATTTAATAGCAGAGACTTACTAAACATAATCCATTTGGGGAAAATCTCATTCTTAGGTACAACAATGTGGTTTACCAGATTCAGATTTAACGGTACTTCAGGTGTCATCTTAGGTTCAATCTTCATATTCTTCAAGCTACTCTTCTCAGGTGTCGACGATGACTAACATTTCATACTAGTCATTCACTGGAGGTTTGAGTGAGAGAAGGGTTGTAGGGATGAAGAAAGGTTCGAAATGTCTAACTAGAAGAAACCCCTACTGAAGAATCGTGTAATGTATTATTTATTCTATCATTTATGATTATCAATTGTCACAAAAATAAAAACATGTGAAAATTAGGAAGGGAAATGAATAATTACAAAGATATGGGTTTTCAAAAAAAACAAAAATAATAATAACGAATTTTTACACAGAGACTATGTTTTGTCATTATGGTGAGATAGTAGATGAATGTTATGGTGTGATAGTGAATAAACTTCATAGTGAGAATTTCGGTGAGACAGTAACTCCCAAAAAATAATCAATGTATACTAACAGTGAGACCTTAAACATGAACTTTACAGTGAGATAGTAATACAAAACACAAACAGGGAAACTGTAATCATGAAACAATAAAGACCTGAAACAGTAACAAGTAAGGTATTTATTTGATATTTATTATGAAAATTTCATGTATTATGTAGTCTATTCTCTCAGAATTTAATGATTTGGTTAATATATCAGCATGTTGATATTCAGTACCATTGAATTCCAAAGTGATATATCGTTTTTATTAATTATCTCTCAAAAAGCGATGTCTTACATCAATGTACATTGTCCTAGAATGTGAAACCAGATTTTTGGACATGTTAATATCACATGTGTTTTTACAATTTATAGGTACATGTATGAATTGATATCCATAATCTAGTAATGTGTGTTTTATCGCCAAAATTTGTGCACAAAAACTGCCAGTAGCTATGTATTCTTCTTCTACAATAGATAATGCAAAAGAATTTTGTTTATCACTACACCATGATACTACTTACATGCCTAAAAGGTGACATGTTCCAGAGGTGCTTTTTTCTATCTAACCTACATCCGCCAATGTTAGAATCATAATAACTAACTAATTCAATTCATTTTCCTTTAGTATAAAATAGTCCTAGATTGTATGTATGCTTTAGGTATTTGAAAATTATATTTACAACTAATAATTGAGATTCAGTAGGATTTTATTGAAAATAAGCACACATACACACACTAAAATAATTTCAGGATGACTAGAAGTTATGTAGAGTAAACATCATGTAATTAGTCTATAAGTTGTTTGAATAAGTAATTTTCCATCTTCATCAATATCCAACTTACAAGAGGTACTCATGGGAGTGTCACTAATTTTAGTGCTATCAAATCTAAAATGTTTCAGAATATCACTAGTATATTTACATTGGCTTAAAACAATTCCATCATTATTTTGAAATATTGGAAATCCAAGAAAGATTTTTAGGTCACCCATTAAACTCATTTAAAATTTGTTTTTCATCATTTTAGAAAATTCCACACATAAATAAATCTTCTTAGATCGAAAAATAATGTCATCTACATAGATTTGAACAAATAAAACATCCTTAGAAATTGGTTTTATAAAAGGGTAGGATCTATTATAATTTTTGTAAAACCATTGGAAATAAAAAAAGTACTCAATCTATCATACCAAGCTCTTGGAGCTTGATTTCAACCATATAAAAATTTTGATAGTTTAAAAATATGATTTGGAAAATGGGGGTTTTTAAATCCAGGGTGTTGTTAAAAAAAACATCCTTAGATATATTCCCATTTATGACTGCACACTAACATCGATTTGATATATCTTGACATTGTAATTTGTAGCATAGGCAAGCAGGATTCTGATGGCTTCAAGTGTGGATACTAGTGCAAAGGTCTCTTAATAGTGAATTCTTTCTTCTTGACTATAGCATTGTGTAACTAATGTTTCCTTGTTTAAAACTACATTACCAGCTTCATCTACCATATTTCGAAACACAAATTTAGTAACTTTGCTAAATGTGACCGTGGGTATTTTAAAAAGCTTCCAAACATTGTTCCTTTCAAACTAATTAAGTTCTTCATGCATAAACGTCATCCAAAATTCATTACTGATTGCATCAGTAATGTTTTTAGGTTCATGTTGTGACATGAAGTCTTGACCTTCAACCTGATTTCTAATAGAAGCCCTAGATTGAGTTCCTTTGTCTTAGTCTCGTACAATAGCATCTAAGGGGTGGTTACTAAGGTTTATAAATGTTTTAGAAATAGTGGGACTAGTAATTTCATATTCATCAATAGATTTAGGTTCATTGTGAGTTGATTCTAAGGAATTTCAAGACCTAGAAGTTTTCACGTATTCTTTCACAGAAGAATTTGAGGATTTCGAATTGATGTTCAGATTTTATAAACCATCCTCCAGATTCTCTATGATGGTTTTATGCTCATGTGGAGTTGTTTCATCAGATATAACATGAATAGATTCTTCCACACATTTACTTCTTTTATTTAACACTATATAGGCTTTACTTGATGTTAAAAATCCTAAAAATATACCTTCATCACTTTTGGATGAAAATTTGTCTGCATTGTCTTTTGTATTAATAATATAGACATTGCAACCAAAAACATTGAAGTAGATAACCTTGGTTTTTCTATAGTTCCATAATTCGTAAGGGGTCCTCTTAAGAATATGTCTAATCAACTCTCTATTTATTATGTTGAACACTGTATTGATAGCTTCACCCCTAACATAAATAGTGTGGTCATATTCACTACACATTGTTCTAGTAATTTCTTGCAGTGTTCTAATTATACTATCTACAAATCCATTTTTCTGATGTGTTCTAGGGGCAGAGAAATTATGACTATATCCATTTTGTTAGAAAAATTATTCATACTCTTGATTTTTAAATTCACATCCATGATCACTTCTTAATGATTTAATTCTATGTCCACAATGATTTTCTACAGACTTGGTATTTTTGATAAAATAAGTCCAGGATTCACTTTTGTGAGCCATAAAAAAGGTCCATGTATATCTAGAAATTTCATCTATAAGAACATAAACATAGGGATTCACATTTAAACTAGAAACTATTTATGGTCCAATCAAATCCATGTGAACCAGTTCGAGAGGTTGAGAAATTGACACTTATTTCTTTGGTTTGAAAGAAATTTTGTGTTGTTTTTCCTTTTGATAGGTATTACACACTTTTTCATCTAGAAACTCATGTTTGGGTAAGTATTTAACTAGGATTTTTCTAGATAGATTCCTAAGGGAGTGAACATTTTAGTGTCCTAGTCCCCTATGCTAGAGCCAAGATAATTTATGAAATACACATAAGCATGAAGCATTTTGAGAAGCTAAAGAATCTAAATTAACAGAATAAAAATTTTCATTTCTTAATGTAGAAAATACTAATTCATATTTAAAATTAAAGACATTATAAGCATCATTATAAAATCTAACATGATATCCATCATCACCTAATTTTGAAATAATAAGAAGATTATATTATAAACCATAAAAAAATAGTACTTTAGAAATTAAAACAGATTTAGAGTGACTCATTTGGTCAAGGCCAATAATAATTCTCCTGGTAGTGTCACCAAATGTGACATGCACTCCATATACTTTTATCAGGATATTAAAGCATGAGTAGTCTCGTGTCAGGTTCCTTGAACATCCACTCTCCAACTACCATAGGCTTTTTCAGGAGCTCTTTAAGTAGATTTCCGTCAAAAATATTAATCATAAATAGATTTTGGTACCCATACTTTTTTTGGTTCCAAAATATTAGTAATATGTGCTATAGGAACACATATTTTTCTCATAGGTTTTTTATAAAAATTGAGTAAAGTATTTGAGAAAAAACTGTATTTGGTTTGCAAAATCATGAAACTGTTGAATATGTATCATGGATTAAATTTGTTGATTTAAGTCATGAACTGGGAGTAAAACTGTATGTCCTATATTTTGAAACAAAATTATTTCTACAATGGTTTCTTTTTCAATGTTGATTACCAATTACAGTGTTTTATTTAGGGGCAATTATTCTTCCTAATAATTAGGTAAGGATATTTTTACCATTGGTAAACTTTTCTAAGTCAATAACTAATTTCCCATTAGAGATTTTTCATTCATTGTTTTCTTTGAGAGGTTGAGAATTTTCTTCCTTTTTAGTTGTGAGCTTACATTTAACAGTTATAGTAAAAACATGTTGTTTATTTAATTATTTATATTTTTCTTTTATTTCATTGCATGTTTTCTCAAGCATGTTACAGTATTCAAACATTTCTTCATTAGTCAGATTTTCAAAGAGACCTTTATCTTCAGAATTATTTGAGTTAGGTACAAACGAGTCCAGTGTTACCTTAGATGTGTTTGTCATGAAACAAATATTGGATTTTTTAGCATATTCATCTTGTGATGTCTCTGAGTCGCCTGAAATGTCCTCAGAAGCACTCTAGGTTGCTTTCATTTCCTTTTTGTACCTCATGTCCTTGTCCTCGTTTTTTTATAATTGATATTTGGACAATCAGCCTTTATATATCCTTTGCACTTATATTCATAATAAACAATTTAATTATTCATGTCACTTATTTTTTATTCCTTAATCCAGTTACTTTTTGGGTCATATTTTCCCTTGAAGTTAGACTTTTTGAAAAGGTTCTTCTTTTTGTAATTTTTTTTGAATCATATGTCTAGTTGAGCCATCTCCTCATCACTGGCAGGTGATGATTGGTCACTGGTGGAGATTTCTACAAAAAGTCCCTTTTCCCTTTGTCTTTGAACTTATAAGTGGTGGTCTTGAATGCAACATATTTAATCTTTTGTTCATCCTCATATTCCTTGTTTACTTTCATCTCTTCCTCATACAACATCAGATTCCCATTGAGTTCTTTTACAGGTAGTTTGCTGATGTCACATGTTTCTCTAACAGAGACAGAGGTTCCCCTGCACCGGTCAGGTTGAAATATAACTATTCTAATGATCTGTTCCATAGTAGTGACTTCACATCCAAGAGAAATCATTGTGTTGACAATCTCAATGAACCTATGATACATTTCAAAAATAGGCTCATCAGGTATCTTTTTAAATTTATCATATTTGATTGTATATGTATTAAGTCTCATTTCTTTTATACTATATGTTCCTTCATTTGAGATAGACAGGAAATCCCAAATTTCATGGGTTGTCTTCCATGCAGAAATTATGTTAAACCATTCATCTCCTATGGAGAAATATAAATCACTCATACATTTTTAGTTGTTATTGTAGACAGTTTTGGTTGGATCATCCAATGTTATTTTATCAGTAGCACGATTTTTATTCATCTATAATGGATGACCAAATCTCAAAACTCATAGTCTCTAAATGCATTCTAATTTTAGTTTTCTATTGATAATAATTGGATTAAATAATGAATTGTTGTATGTTGTTTGCAGAACCTTCCAATTTTTTATCCAAAATAAATTACATTAAAAGAGCTAGAAATTTAGAATTAATAAAAATTTACAGATCATTAAAGTAAATCTACAATCATTGTTGAATAAGATTAAACAGAGTCCTAACAAACAACCTCTAATACCAAATGTGGGTCGAAGTAGATTACTCAAGAGGGGAGGGGTGAATTGATTAATAATAAAAACATTCTGTAAAAAGTATTTCCATATTTGTTATGCTGCATAATTTAAATTTCTCTGTTTTATTTTCTTCCAATATATTTCATAAATCACTAATTATACTTTTATAGCTAGTCTTGGAATGAAGTTATAACTATATTATCTTAGTCGAATAACGTTAAAAGTAATATTAATAAACATTGATCCAAACACTGGATCTGGGTTAACAACAGTACACAGACTGTCCAGGTCACACATGGAACTCTTCAAATGTTTTCCTAGGGACAAAATACCAGTCCACACAGGGACCTCTTCCATACTTATTCATGGGTATATACAAGATTAAGATAATGGTTGAGAATGGATATTTTGTATCCTTCAGTATAATTCAGGAGACTGATTGGGTTGTTATAAAGGTACACAATCTGCTCCAAAGGTAATAAACAGATACACGGAAAATTATAAATATCGAGATGATTTTAGAAGTGATCTGAGTGTTTGTCTTTGTAGCTTTGGTCTTTTGAAGATGATGAAAATGAAAATCACCGATCCTTATCTGTAAAATAGATTGTCGCGAATCATCTTGTGTTCATTGTGAGGTTCAACTAGAGCGAATATGTTATCTAAACATCAAATATGCTTCGTGTGTTCATCAGCAGTGTCGAGTTTTATGCAGTATACCTTTTTCTTTTAAAACATTCTCTATGTGTGTTTTTCATTATCATGGTCAAATCCTTGTTTTTCGTTTTTGTATCAAAATCTTTGATTCATGGACGAAATTCACTTTTATATTGGAATACATGTGTTGGAGCCGACATGTTGCATGTATTTTCCACCCCATACCTCATAATATCTGATTATATGACTACAAAGAAACAATAATTATTCCAGTGCATTAAAATCATCAAATATGACCGTTATAAATTAAATATAAAGATGAAAAAATAGTTTAAGAAATAGTGTCAAAGCAAGTCATGGAAATAGTGTCTCCATCACACGATGTCTAGATTGATCACAGCGTCTGAGTTTCACAGTGTCTCATGGTCACAGTGTCTTGTTCATGGTGTCTGCTTCACAGTGTCTACTTCACATTTTCTGGTTCTTGATGTCTGGTTCACAGTGTCTCTGTCATGGTGTCTGCATCATGGTGTATGCTTCATAGTGTCTTCTTCATGGTGTCTGCTTCACGATGTCTACTTCGTGGTGTCTGCTTCACGGTGTCTGCTACATGGTGTCAGAAAGAAATAAGTAGTGGAAAACTCATGGTGTCATAGAATTTTCAACATAATTGTGATTAGACTTAAGCAATTATGATAATAGAATGAATAAGACTTAATAATTTGTTAAGGAAGGTATTATTAGAGTAAATCAAAGATAGTATAATTTAAGTAGACTAAAAGTAGAGAAATTGAGTTCTTGAATGGATCTTCTTAATGAATGAGAATAATTTAAACATTAATAAACATGATTTGATATAATTTACAGAAGTTAACTAGGTTGAATAAGATTTGTGTTCATTAAAACATGATTAATACATGAGGAGTCCAACAAAAACAATTTAAAATAAAATATTCGTAAATTTTTTATGAACAATTGATGGAAAATAATTTTTATTAATATAAGGGAATCCATAAAATACTATTTTTCAATTACTAAAGTAAATTTAATATATGTTGTACATGTAGAAAAAAATTCCATTCCTAATTTATATTAAATCAAAATGCTCCTTGGATAAATTGGAAAATGCATAATCCTTTAAAAAAATTGAAAAAATTCTTGAATGTGTGAAAATTTGATTAAAAATAACTTAGATAATGTTAAAAAAATTATTAGCATTTGGCGAAAACAATGTTTTGGTTGAAAATTTATTTTCAACTGAATATAGAAATACATATTTTTTATTAAAGAATTTTTTATGGAATCCTAAGTACATAAAGAGAGTGAAGTGAATGGAACCTATTTATTCTCATGAAATTAATATTATTGAATAATATTCTTGTGTATCATTAGATATGGATCATATTATTTCCACAATGAGATCAAAAAAATAAACAATCATAAAAAATATGGGGTTGTATCTTAAAACCCTCAACACTTTTACAAAAATTAACAATCATCTAAAATGAATGAATAGCCTAAAATTAAACAAAAACTTTCATCATAATAAGTAAATTCATGATATAAAATGTGAATTTGTCGATTTATAAATCTCATAAAATATGATATTTTCGTAACATAATATATTTAAAACATAGAAAATTAAAAAAAAATATTTTACAATATAAATAGACTATATATACACACATTAAAACACATTGTATAGTAATTATATGTTTATTTTAAATATATTAATTAAGCATATGTAAAAGTATCATATAAAATATAATTCACATATGACTTTTTATATCCTGTTTTTTAAAAATTTAACTATTTGTAGTGACCCAACCCTAAAAGGCCCGAAGATGGTGTCTACTATCAATTTGATTGGAATTATTAGAAGAAATCACATCCCAAGGGACCAAGATTTTAAAATAATATTTAAATATTATACAAACAAGAGTCCTATATTAAAAATTAATATAAATATTGGAAGGAAAAAATTATCGTCAAAATAACTTTGAGGATAAATTTAATCAATCTATTATATACATGTGTGTCTCTTATAAAACCCATAATGGATTCTTTGAGAAAGGAAACATAATTTATTTGACATAAAATTCGCCTTAAGAGAATGACACTTTTGAATAAATAAATAATTGTTGAGAATAATAATTATGGCATGGTAATTAACTGAACACACACAAAAAGTAATCATTAGACTAAAATAGAAGTGAATAAACAATAATGAATGTTAAATTAAAAAATATTCTATTAAAATAACTAGATAATTAAATATAAATATTGAAGTATAGGAAACTAATCACATTCCTTTTAATCAATGAAAATAAAATTAAATATATCCCTATATATATTGGCATAAAATCCCAATAATGAGTAATAATTGAAAATAAATGATTGAATGTAGAAAATTGATATATGAAACACATAAATGATGCTACATTCCAAGAGTATAAAAATTTCAATGATTCATTCCCCAAATATAATACCTTCATGGTTTCATTCCATGAATCTAATACTATCAATGCTTCAATTCACGAATCCAGCTCTATCAAGGGTATGTGCTAAGAGTCTAATACTATAAAGGCTTCATACCAAGAATATAATAAAATCAAGGAAATGTTCTAAGAATAAAATAAATTAAAAGTAAAAAACATATGTAAAATTGTATCTAGTTCAACTTATAATAATATCCATGAAAACAGATATCAATATTAAATGGAAATTCAATGTCAAATGATTATAAAAGATTGAATATTTCACTGGAATAAAAGGAATCAGAAAATGGAATGTAAATATAATCCATGTCCATGTCAATCATAAACATTTAAAATTATGATTATGTGTGGTATTAATATGAAATTTCTATATTGGATTAAAATAAAAGGTTGTTATCATTATTGAATTGAATTTATTGAAAATGGTCTTTCATGTTTTTTTGAGAAAAATATCATTTTATTATGAAAACCCATTTGAAAACTCATTTATTTTAAAATTATTTTTGCAAATATTTTCTATAAAAAATAACATTTTAGATATTCAAATTAATATTCAAAGTAATTTTTGTGGGTGAATTCGTACATGTCCTATGATGTTAATGAAACGTTCCTTTTTCAGGATAATAGAATAGAAAAATTATTTGTCCAAAAAGAATAAATAAGAATCCTTTATAAATATTTTTGAAATAAAATATATTACAAATTTATTAAAAAAATTATTTCATGATAATATTATAACCTTTTTAAAATTAATAAGCTTTATTGGAGATGTTATGTTCTCAAAGTAAAGATAAAAATAGAGTCAATGTTTCAAAAAAATATTTTCCAAAACATTTCTAGTAGCTTAAATTGGAAGAAGGGTTCTAATACATGAAAATGATATTGAATAACCATAGAAGATAAAACGAAATGTTTTATTGAAAAAAGTAAATATAATATCAATGAATATAAATACTATTGAAAGACAGTTATAGATCATATTGAGGAGAATAAATATTAAACATTCCAAAGATTATTGTACCACTTTGAAACACCTTAATTTAAAATACTTATTAAATAATGACATTAAATGAAACATTAAAATACCATTAAGTTAATATTATTAACTACATAATATAATAATTGTGGTAGTAGATAAAAAACCACAAATAAATGAGTGGTAGACATGACACTTATCACTCGGATATAAAATTTGAGATGAGAATATGTTACCTTAACACAACCTATTATTATGTCTAATTATATTCATAAATAAGAAAAAAAATTTAATTATTTTATTTCATTAGAACCATATTTCTAATTATCATAACTAATTGTGAACTTCTTACCATTTCATATTAAATTACATGAAAAAATTATTTTTATGCCGGTTTCTTTCACCAAATTTAGTGTATGAATCGAAATCAACATTGTAAGGTCAACTATACTCAATAGGGTAATTATGAAACATATTATGAATAATAATAATGAAATATTTTATATAATTATACATTTATTATACTTTTAAAACCAATCATTGAATATGGTTATGAAAAATGATCCAATTTCACCCTCATCGAGATGGTTGGTCGTAAATATGCTTAAGTATCGTTCCAATTTTTCGATGATATATGTGGAATGGAAGTAATTAATACCATTACATTCCATAATGATCATTATATCATAAATAATTTTTTATTTATTTGTATATACTTATATAAATAATTCATTTTATGTAGGAATAATCACATCATGTTGGGGAGGCGGTAATCCACATTCCCACGAATGATGTTATCACTATGGGTGTGAAAGGGTAATAATAAAAATGATATATATATATATATATAATATTTCCATAAAGACAGTTATTTCATTAATACATAATATATTATTCTTATGTCACATATTTTAAATTAAATCAGTTTTTTATACATTCTATGTATCTGGTGAACGAATCACATCTTGTGGAGGGGCGGTTGTCCTCACATCCACAAACGATGTTATCATTTTTACATGAAATGGATAGTATAAAGAAATTTATTATAAAATAACTACATAAGCATAGAGACATAAAAAATATCATATGTGTCATATATAAATAGATTTTATATCATAATGTCCACAATGAGAGGAAGTGAAGGAAAATTGAACCATCATCGTTTAATAAGGCAGTAGTTCGCCGTACATGTAAATAGTATGTTCATTATCCATTTGGTGGAAGTGCATGTAATTGTAGGTAAAAAAAATAACTTAAAACAGTTCTACTATATTTATTATATTGGTTTTGTAATAAATTAATTGTGAAAGAAAATTTTAGGGGATTAAGTATGGAATAACATCATAAAATATTAAGGGATTTTGTTACCTCTGAATTTTGCAGCTAAATTGGTTTGTACTATAAGGATTCCATGAATTTATCCAATCCTAAAGAGAGACTATAGGGATAAGGGGATTTATTTTGAGGTTCTATTTTCAAATATATTTTTCTATCCATCATGTATTGAGACGCGTGAGGATGTGGGCGAATAATAGGTTTTTACAGTAGAGGATAAGTGACACTCTTTCAATATTCGGAAAATGAAATTTTATACACATTTTCTACATTGAAGGAGGCTCCAATGACATAAAATATTATATAAAAATATTATAGGGTCTAAATAATACCATCCAATGGATTTTGGAAAAGTTTCTTGGTCATTTGGACCACTAAGATTAGTTTTTATTCCCATATTATGGTTAATTTTATCTGAATCAATGAAGAACATTTTAATTACATTCACTAATATTTTATGAAAAAATCTATGTTTAAATTATTATAAATTATTAAATTTTGTGATTAAAAATATTGAATCCATTTTTCCAAATTCAACTCAAATATGTGGAAAAAATTATTTTATCTTTAATCCCGCACATGGGATGGAAATACAAGTTATAAAAGTGAATCGTTTTAATGTTTTTATGTTTTTATAGTCAATTTACCATTAAAACATATTTAAAATAACCGAAATATTATTAAATTATATTAAATTATCAAAATAAAAATAAAAACCAATTAAATATAGTATATTACATTACAATTAAATTAAAAGAAAAAACATTTTTTAATTAACACATGGAATTTTTCAGTATATATTAAAAAGATAATCTTCTAGGAAAAATACCAAAAATTCAACCGAACATAATTTATATGTTTTTAATCTATATCTAATTTTTGTTTTGGAATATAAAAATTAATAAATGGGTGATAAATTAGTTTTAAAATTGGATGTCCAATATATTGAGGTAAACATGCCTTCATAAAAATATTTGTTTTTATGTATAAAATTGGGTTTGTTCTTATCTTATGCATATGAAATATATTTCATGAATATAAAAAAATTTGAATGAATATATAATATCTATATTAAATTTATATCACTCAATAATTTTAATTAATTTAATACATTATAGTAAATAAAATTTTAATGCCTACAAATTGTTTCCTATAAAAATAATCACTTTATATTAAATTTCTCTTATATTAATTTGTAATTAATATATATATATTTAATTTATTTTATATTATTTTAAACCAATATTTTCATAATTTTTAATTACTATTCATAACTTCTAATATATTTTCTATTTTTATATATAATTATATTTTAATAATATATTATTGTTTGGCGAATCTCGACCATTCGTGTAACCCAAGTCATTGAAGAAGCTCAGTTTAGCTTGTAACATATGATAACATAGTGTCAAATTATTTTCAGGATTTAAATTATATTTATTATTTTTAATATGTAAAATAAAATATTAATTGTTCAGATATTATATTCCCTTACATGTTTGTAGTTAAATTTATGCATGCTATCAAATACAATTTTTAATATGGATTTTTGAAATGTTTCATTCACTACTCTTTAATTAAATTTCATCCTTGAAATAGAAAGACAATATTGGTACTATATTTTTGATATATCATATGTTTTAAATATCACATCATGAGAAGGGTTTTTTAAACATCCTCTATAAAAAATATAGTTAGAAGTACAATGGTCACATTGACAAAAATATAATCAGGTATCCATGAATGATTTCATGTGTTGAAAGTATTGATACAAACTTGGGGGGAAATCATAAATATTTATATAGAGTGATTGAGGTCATAAATCACAAACTATAGAATGATCAATTGAAATTATAGTGCCTAAAATCAATAAATCTTTGATGATATAGAAGGCCATTAGTCCATCAAAAATAAAGCTATTGACACAACATTTTCTTATTATACTATAATAATTATTGAATAATTCTTTCATAGTATATGTATATTTACATGATATTTTTGTATATAATCATTTTAAAATATAGTTTGTTCTTCAAAAAAATTTAAAATCCATTCAAAAATTAATTTTGAAGCATAAATAAAAAAAATAAATCTCTAAAGGATCTTAAGGACATTACGACATTGAATAGTCCAAAAAATTTTCTCTAACTATTCTTGAACACTAATATGGCATGGATACTAATCATTAAGACCCAAAATTAACACTAAAATGATATAATTAGTATATATTCATCCATATTTTCAACTAAAAAAGACATATCAACCACTACATTTCATATGTCTGTGGTTGGTGTCGAACCCTTATCACCATTCATATGTGGCATGGATACTAATCATTAAGACCCAAAATTAACACTAAAATGATATAATTAGTATATATTCATCCATATTTTCAACTAAAAAAGACATATCAACCACTACATTTCATATGTATGTGGTTAGTGTCGAACCCTTATCACCATTTAGATGTGGGTTCATGTCCCATGGCCTTCCCCGATTCGATTGGTGTTCACAAAGCATATTGGTTTTAAATTTCTAAACCAATGTTAATATAATTTCCAAATATATATAAGTTGGAAATCCCTGAAATAATCATAAAAAATAAATATCATTATCACTATGGTGTTCAATACAACCCCAATACATAATTACCTTGGCCACTTATTTTCATAAAAACCCTTCCTGCTTATATTGTTTATACATAATATCATTTCTAGTATTTCTAAGTCAAGATATATTATTTTCCATCTAAAACACCATAACTTTATCCTAGGATATTTATTTTCGTCATATCTATAAATACTTCCCAATGGTTTGTAGAGAAAATCTGAATTGTCCAATGTGTATCCCTTGTGGTAGTCAAACCATCTATTCAGTAATGCCTATTGTCTTGTACTAGGATACACTAAGTCAGACCTGACACACCCTGTTAGTACTATTACTCCAATGTATATATTTTTTATAACTACATCCAACTGTAGTATACAGACATGGATCTATTTATTAAATCCCAAATAATCTACACATCAATGAAATTCTAGTGCTTTCCTCTACACATATCCTAAAATTAATCCTTGGGGTTATGTGCTCTAATATATTTTTTCCTAAATGTTATACCAAAGTCTGTTACTAGAATTCCTGTGATACTAATTATATACACCTATTTCTAAAATTAATGATTCATTTTTTTGATATCAATTACATTTTCATGTTTAAAAAATATCAAGTCCTTAAGGACATAGTGATTTGTAGTCATGGAAAACCAGTTATATTCATGTGCGTTGTATTAAACATTAATAAAATAATTTATAACTAATTTTTTTACTTCAAAATAACATTGAGGGTTTATTTATTTCATCTATTGTATCCCGATATTTCATTCATTTTATGTTTCATGGATTCCTTCTGATAGGAAACAAAATAAGGGTGAGCTCAAATTCTCAGAAAGGGAAAAATAAAACAGAAGTAATAAAGGATCAATGATAGTAATAATAATTCCATAGTAAAAAACTAATTAAAACCCTATGTACTCAATAGTATAAAAATGAAGCAAATAATCAAGAAGTAAAAGTAAATGAAAACACATCATGTTCAAATTACAAGATAAGGAAAAAAATATTTCAGTTTAACAAACTGAAACACATGTCATTTTCTCAATGAAACAAAAATGTAATGTATCCATAGATTTATCTATTCAAAATCTCAAAGACTAATAATAAATGAAACTAAATTAGGCCATATATAATGATTGAAACATAAAACATGTCATTGAGGATTCATGCAAATAATTTATAACAATCAAGGCTTTATGCTGAGAATCAATTACTTTCATGGATTGATGACATGATTCTAATAATATCAAGGAATCATGAAAAGAATATAATACATTCAGGGATTCATTATAAGTATATAATATAATAGAATAGAAAAACATATGTTAAATGGAATATGGTTTATGAATTAATCATACAATAAAATGTGATATTGATATTCATGGTAAATTCATTGTCAAACGATCTTAAGAGACTAAATATTTGAAGGGGAATAAAGGTAATCAAGGATGTTAATGTGAATAAAATCCATTAACAAATGAATCATCAACCATATACAGTAATATTAAGTTTGATATCAATACCACATTACCCAAATAGAGTAAAATAAAGTGATGTAATCATTTATGGATGGAAACACTATAAAAATAATCATTTAAAAAAATGAACAAAATATATTTAATTACGAAAAAGTCATTTAAAATAACTTTTGGAAATATTTTTATAAAAATGTATCATTTTAAACATTAAATGTATTCTTAATTTAAATAATGGTGGGCTAATTTGTACCACAAGTATGAGGTGAAAATATAAATCATTTCCTATTGGAAAAGGTTTTAAAAATGACTTTTTTGGAAAGAGATAAGAAGATTCATTTGAAATAATTCATAAAATAAAAAATGAAAAAAATTTCAAAAGTAAGAAATTTTAAATACATGTTTGAATACATTTAAAAAAAATTAATTTAGATAAAAGTATGATCTTTGACTAACGAGTTAAATATAGTTGGGTTATCTAAAAAAAAATTCAAAATTATTTTGAGCTCCAAAGAGTGGAAAATGTTATTAATAATTTAAAATGATCATTATAAATCATAATATAGAAAATGAATGGTTTTATTCAATTATTTTCATATAATTAATCTTAATGTAAATACCACTGAATGATTCTTAAAGATATTATTGAGGAAAATAACCATTAATCGTTCCATATTGTTTCATACCACTATGAAACATTTTAAATCATAACACTCATGAAGGATTATGGTTAAATTAATGACTAAAATACCATAAATATAAATAGATAAATTATATATTATATTTGAATGGGTATTATTCACACCATATAAAATAATAAATTTTGTAACCTGATATTTGTCTCAACGATTTAAAAAAAGAGATGAGCATCACATAAAATTAGTCTTACTCATCTCTTGTGTCATTATGTTCCATAAAAAAAACATATGATAATTATTAAATTTCATTGTAATTTTTCTCATTTTTATCATAAATTATTTTTCAATTCATCTCTTCTTATATTAGAATTCTTAAACAATTAAATTTACATGGGGTGTTTTGAAAAAAATTATTTATGTGTCCAAAATAACATTGGTCGATCAAATATGGTCAATGGGGTAATTAGGTAACATATAAAGACTAATAATAATGTAATAATTATTATATTTATACATATATTAAAATTTATATACCAATCATTAAAAATGGTTATGAAAAATTATCCAATGTTATAGTCCTGGAGAAAGTAGGCAGTGCATATGAATGTGTAATATTAAAATTTTTGAATGATCATTATGTAATGGAGGTAAGTAATACTATATCATTAAATAATGAACATTATATCACAAATATGATATTATTTATTCATATATACATTTTTATATAATTTTTGTGATGTAAATGTAATCATATCATTCCTAGGAGGCATTCTTCCTCACATCAATGAATGACATTATCTCTTTAAGTGTGAATGGGTAATAAATAAAATAATACACACACATACACAAATATATATATAATTTAAATAAAAGAAAATATTTCATTAATATCATTTATTTTTTTTATCAAATTTTAGACTAAATAAATCTTTTATACATTCCATGCATCGTGTGAATGAATCACATCACTTTTAGGGGGCGATTTCCAAAAACATCACCAATAATGTTATAATTTTTATAAAAAATGTAATTTAAAAAATATATGTGTTGAAAATGAATTAATTAATATTAGAGACATAATAAATATCATATAAAATATCTAAATATAGATTCCATCAAAATGGCCACACTGAAACATGGTAATAGAAAAATAGGCATTCATCATCGCATGAGGTGGCAGTTCTTCGTACACGTAAAAATTTTGTTCATTACCAATTAGATAGATGTGTGTGTATTTTTTGGTAGAATCATTAACCTAAAAACATACTCATAAATTGGGGATTTTTTTTGAACAATCATCGAATAAGAATAGTAGAGGGACTAGAGAATGGATATATAATAAAAAATCTTTATGATGTTTCATACATTAGAATTGGGTTGTATCTTTTATTATTAACAAAAGGAAATCTTTGATTTATTCCCTCCCAAGGGGTGGATTATTGGATGGGTGGAGTTATTGTATGAGAAATTTGGGAATATCTTGTTAGATTCAATGTGGATCGAGAGGTGTGATGAAGTTGGAGGAGAGGTGTCTTTTTTATAGTGGAGGAGGTGTGGTACTCTTGTAATATCCAGAAAATGAAATTTCATATAGGTTTTTCACATTGAAAGTGGATACATTAATGCACCCAATTATATAAAAGATATTTTAGGGTCTATATATTACCATAAAATATATTTTGGATTTGCTCCTGGGTCATTTGAATCCATAAGACTATGGTATCATCCCTTATTAAGAATATTATTACATTAATTGTGGTAATTTATTATAATTACATTCACTAACATTTTAGATGAACAAAACTTTTTTACCTTATGATACAATAATAAATATTCTAATTCAAAAAAATGAATCCATTTCTCCAAATTCCAATATCAAATGTGGAAGATAATAATTTAAATTCAATCCCACTTACAAGACGACAATACAGTTTGTTAAAGTGAAAATGTCTAAAAGATTTCTGTGGTATTATAATAAATATCAGAGTGGAAATGATTTTAATGAGATTAATTTTATTAATAGAATAAATTTTATCTATGTAAACTTTTATCCCATTTAGCAATATAATACTTACAAATAAGTCTGATGAAAAAAAATATTTGAATTAAAATTCATTATATTTCACTACTAATTAAAAAAAGAAACTACTTATTAATATTCCAATTATTCATCCTAATGTAATTTTTATATATCTCATTAAAATATGATGGTTATTTTGAGATATTAAATTTATAAAAGGTTCAAATGCTTAATAAAAATTGGGTTCTCTATTAAAAGAATGAAAAACTCCTTAATCAAAACAAAAGGTTTTTTAGTAGAATTGATTTTATTCTTATCATATTCCTAGGTAATCTGTTGGATGAATATAATTTTTTATTAATCATATAAAATATATATTACTTTTATGTCACTCAATAATTTTAATTAATTTAACCTATTATAGTAAAACCTCCTTTTGAGCATATAAATATTTTCAATAAAAATATTCACATTATATTCAATTGCCTCCCATATTCATCTCTATTTACAATATAACCAATTAGTTGATATAATATTTTTGTAAACCATAATTTACATAAGTTATTTATTATTATTCATAACATATAATTTCACTTCCATGTTATATATAATAAAAATTTAATAATATATTATTGTTCAGTGGATCTTAGTCTTGAGTGTAATGAAAGTCGTTGAAGAACTCATTGTTTCATGCAATGTATACTAACTTAGTGTCACCTGTACCGAAAAAATATATTTTATAATTAATTTATTTATTATATTAAATAAATTATAAATTATTTGGAAATTATATTCAATTAGGTGGTGTTCTGTTTCAAAGACACTATCAAAAACAATTTTCTATCTTTTGATATTCGAGGGGTTATATTGTTAAATTAATGAATCAGATATTAATTATTTTGTTTTTATTTTTTATTTTCAATCAAACATAATTGATATTGGTATCATATTCTCAATAATTTTAAAAATTATATTAATAGAAAATATATTATATATATTTAGATATAGTATTTCCTAAATCCTTGAGATAGAAAATTAAATAAATCGTTCTTAGAGATGTAGGTTGTACATACACAGGATAATTTTTTCCATTTTATGGAAGGATTTAAATAGATAATGGAAAATAATATATTAACATTAAATAATATGTTTATTTCATATATATCAAATATTATCATTATAATAATCCTTAATAAAATCGACATAAATATTAAACGAAAAACATATCATGATGAGGTGGTAGTCCATCGTACACACATGCAACATTATCGTATTCAGAAAGAATAAAATGTATGAAGGTCTATGTGAATAATAAATAATAATGTAAAACAATGACATAAATTTCATATATAATCCATTATTTCTTACTTATAACCATCTCTACGAGGTGGTGATGGGAATGAATATCATCGATCAGTGAGGAATTTGTCCACCGTACACATGATGGATTGATAGATTTCCCATTAAATAGAGGTATAAATTGATACAAGTTATTACATTAATATAATAACATTTTAATATAATGTATATAATTGTTTTATTATGTTATAATAATTTATTATTATTCTATTGTGTTTTAGGAATATGTAAAATAGAAACACATAGTTTAAAAAATCACTATTTCTCCCGAAAAGATATTTTGTTTTAACAAAATTAATTTGTAGATTGTACTTATGATATTTCCAAGGGGTATATGATATAAATATGTATTTAAGGATGATATTTTTTATCATTAGGAAATACACATGGTTTTTTATTTGTCAATAGTAGAGGATAATTAGTGGAATTTTATATGTTGTGAGAGTGAAAACATGTAATTTTCAAAAAATATATGTACACATATTTTTCACATAAAAACACATCCAAATTGGAATATTATTGATAAATAATCATGGTAATGAAATTATATTTATATAATATTTTTGTTTTGAAATATTTGGAACATTTTATACGTAATATTTATATTTTAACGCCTGGTAATCCAATTTCACCATAAATTTTTTAAATAATTTTTATTGTTTTCACTGTTAATTTTGTTAAAAATTACATATAAATTAGAAAAATATATAAATTATTTTATTCTAAATATGGAATATACTTTTTAAAATTAATGTATCATAATTTATAGGATTTATATTAAAATTAAACCGACTTATTCCATGTGAAATTAGGGTTTTAAATAGAAAAATTATTAGATCTGGAGAAATATTTCGTTTCAAAATTCATCATAATTTTTTATATATGATTTCTTGGGTTATTAAATATATAATTGAACTAACGTTACATTGAAATTATATTATTTTTTTCTAACTATAAATCGAAATGGAATTCTAAATAAAAACCAATATTTTTTCACTATTAACTAAAAAATTTTATTTCCCAAAAATTTTCAAAAATTAAATTCACTATTTAAAAAATTACTTTTATTTTTACAAATAAATTTTATTAAATTGGCTAAAATAAATCTTTTTTCAAAAAAAAATTAATTTTAACCATTTTTATGAAAATAATTCTTCCAAAAAATATAATTACATATCCCAATACTATATACCTTTTTATAAATATGTTTTCATTGTTATAAACCATTATACAGAAAAAAATAAATATTCTAATTATAATATATATCAATATTCTTCTTGTATAAGTTGTAATTATTTCATTTAAATAAAAATATTAATAATTTATCACAAATTTTAAAAAAATAGTTTCATATATAACAAAGGATAAACTCAGTGTTACATGAAACACATGTCAGTCATTGTGATTTATTTCACTCAAGATATCAAAAATTAAATATTTTAATTTTAATTTTTTTAAAAATAAGGTTGTAACATTCTACCACATAAAAAATAAATTTTGTGCCAAAATTAATCTCTTCTCTATAATAAGATTAGGATACTCCAACATCATAGTATCCTCAGATTCCCACATTCCTTCCACAAACTATTTCCATCTCTATAAAACATTTTCCTTGTTAGTTGAATTTTTTTCATAGAACGTTCAATATTCTATCATAAAACAACACTAGTTATTCCACATAGTAAATACATTTCCTGTGAAGTATGACACTGAGTTCAATACCTGTGAAGTATTTAATATCAAGATATTTTAGAGAGATACATGAATAACACCGTGAACTTTGTAGAGGTTTGGTGAAACTGATAATGTAACGACCCAATATTTTATAAAGGAAATTCATGTTTTATAAATTTGTCATAACCAAATGAATCACAACATAATTAACTATTATATTCTATGTGACCCTTAAAACATAATTGTATCACATCTATGATTTGAATTTCAAAAATCCGACATACAATGTTGTGATCATTACGTTGTTTAGAGTTCAATAAGGAAAACTTAGTTGTTGGTGAATAGTAAACTACACTTATTAATAGTATCATACCCTTATGAATAGTGATATACCCTAATTAATAGTATCCATACTTATGATTTTATTTAGAATGTATTCAATGGTATGTATGATATATCTATGCTTTAAAAATAAGTAAACAAATGTTTTAAAACTATTGTTTTTAGAATTAATTAGTATTATAATTAAATATTAAATTAATAATATATAAAAAATTATTTTTGAAAAATGGGCTTCATTTTTGGATTCTTCACAATAAAAAATTGTTGGTGTAAATTTTTTGGGTTTTTCAGAAATACTTGAATTTTTATGAATAGTGATATATGGTAAATTACCATATATGCAAATTATCAGTTAAATAAAATATTAATAACATCACAATTGATGTTAGCCCACTTGGTTCAAACTAAATTGATAAAATTACTATTATTTGTCAGGCAATACTCACTATTCCTTGTCTAGATGAGATATAATAAATTAATAAATTTTATATTAAGAAATTCCCTCTCTCATTCACTATAAAACCCCCCTCTCACTCCCCCTTCCATTAACTCCTCTCAAGCCTTTTTACTTCTCCAAATTATATCCAAATACCTTCCCAAAGTCCTACCCCATGTCCAGTAAGCCTTGGTCTCATAAAAAGACAAAAACCACTCTTTAAGGAGGTTCTCAAAAAGTTTTGGTTCAAGAGGTAAATTCCTCTTATCAATTCTTTTTCTTTCCTTTCAAGTTGATTTGTTTTCTTCTTCTATTACTTCTCCATATCCTAATTTGGTGATGAATCTAGTAACTTATATGTACTAGTATTTTTTCATGATACTGTAATATGTTATCACCTTATCCCCCATTAACCTCCTTTTATACTAGTTGCATGACCACCATCCGAGATGTGTTAATTTTACACATTCAAGGACGATGGAATTTCGATTTCTATTATCATTATCAATTTTATTAATCTAACCATTATTGTTATGTTTTATGCAGATTATTATATATAATATATCCTATTTAAGATTCTATAATCCCTTTTTACAAATGGTATTAAGTAATAATGATAAATGAGTTCGGTGTAATCAAAACCCACAAATTAACCAAAACAATTCTCATTAATGTTCAATATAATAGTTAATCCTATTTCCATGTAATAAAGTAATATAAGTTACCAATAATTCCTATTTATGTTCATAAATAATATATAATTTCAATTCTCGAGATTTAAATCTATTCCACATACTTAAAAACAAGTGACCCGTAGATGAAAATAAAGAAAACGAACACTCTGAAGTGACATAATACAATACAATAACTTACCAATAAGAAAATAAATGAACTAACTGGAATTATGATAAAATAAATAAATGTTTAATATGTTCTTAAATATGTTATTAATAAGTTTAATTTCATATTATATGAGCTTATGTTCGAGAGAGGAACACTTTCTAAGTTAAGGTAAGGGTTTTTCCACTTGAACATCCATTTTCATTCGGGATTGTTTCGTTGTCTAATTACCTCAGTAAAATTATTATGTTCTCATATGTACTTCCAATAAATTCAGTTTGGGTGTTATATGTATATACACCAACCAGAATCCTTCCTTAGTTTATTAATAGTTAGACATTTTGAAAGGAATATTCAAAATTGATTTCAAAACAGAAACCCGATTCAAGGGAATATCCCAACATCTAACATATTTTCAATGGTAATCTATAATATATTTTTGGAAACAATTATATTTATAAAATCATTCACTTCATTATTAAAATAATACATTACTTCACTTCTTAGTTTAATACAAGTATTTTTCTAAAAGAACACTTCTTTTAAAATAAAAGAGTATTTATCTCATGATAGCTAAATGATTTAATAAGAGTATTTTCATTTGATTCAACACTCTTTTTGTTTCTTATATATTATTGGGTTTAATCATTTATGAAGTCATCAAAAATATTTTATTTAATGTTTTATGAATAACTATACTATGGATAAACTATCCTAAAACCACTATCCATATTACTCGAAATGATTAGTATTTTATGTTTAATAATTGGTGTATGTTATTTACATGTCATATGATATTTTCAATACGAATTTATATATTTTTTATGTTTATCCCAACTCATATAAGGAATTTATTGGACATATTATGTTATGTGTGGGGCCCACAATATCCCCTCTATGCATCAGTAGGTCTCTTGAGACTAACTATGGTCTTGGAACAATGCCTCAAAAAATGATTATTTATGGTCTTAGCACAAGGCATGGACGGTAAAGTTATGATGTTCGACATATGCACTTCCCTCATTATGATTCTATTATTTGAAGTTCATGTGGTTATTTGACTAATATAATACCCATGATTATGATTTATTATGACATTATTTACTGAGCTCATATTTCTTTCATAATGTGTTCGAGTTCATTAATAAAGGCATGTGTTTTAAATTATTCACCATGTCTTATGTTAATGCTATCTTCCACTGTATTGCATACACTTACTAAGCATTTGAGCTCATAACTTTTTTCTGATTCATTTTCTCAGGACATGAAGAAGTAAATTATAAATGACATGCGAGCATAATATAGGAGACATGATGTTGCTAGTGGTATAATGTAGTGTCGTTTTTTCTTTTATATATGTAAAGTTGTACTGATGAATATTTTATCCAATAATTTTAAACTACTTGGTCATTCAGGATTGGTATTATTTGTCTATATGCCAACATAATCAAATAAGGCACCGACTCCGAGCAACAGGGGTCAGGTCTTTACAGTTTGTATTAGAAGAAGATTAGTAGAAAAAATGGAAACTAGATTTAGAAAACTTAGATTAGGGAAGAGTCCCTAAGATATTTTTTGATGATAAAGATACAATAATGTAATGGAATTTTGGAAAGGAATATATTATGTGAATCATTCAAGAAATACATCCATGTCTAGATACGAGCATGTGGAGGTTTCTCTCTAATAGATATACCTTGGAGTGAACGCTATGACAAGGAATTTTGGGATTAACTCGGGGTATCTTGGTATATAACAACATGCCTTTCTACAATCTTGGTTAAGAAACTCCCAGGGGATATACTTATGATAATTCACATTTTCGCTTTAATCCATTATGAAGTATTTAAATAAAACTATTTCTTCAATGATACCATGTTTATGATTAAGTAGTAAGCTTTGCATAGAATTTCAATTTATGATTAGTATTTTTCTACAATGAGATTATAAATTTAGATTCATATATTAATCTTGTGTATTCCATTATTTATAAATGAGCCTAGGGGAATGAATAGAAACCAAACGAATGCACATTTCCCTTATAGGGATTTACCTCTGATGTAAGATAATAATGTTGGATCTGGTGCTATGACTGGTGCTAAGCAACTCATAACTATACTGAAACAACTTACTCAGGTTATGAATAATATCATTACCCCCAGGGAGCATCCAGATCCACCACAGGGAGGATCCATGCAAGATTGCTTTATGTGAAAACAACCTCTATCATTCAACAGGACTACAAACCTGTTTGTAGCAGACTAGTGGATATGTTCCCTTGAGAATATATTACAAGCTTTTGGATGTAATGAAACCAATAAAGTTGTCATTGTAGTATATCTTGTATCAGGAGATGAAGATAGGTGGTGGACATTAATCCAAAATATAAAGGAGGAGGAAGAGATAAAATAGTTGGAATGGAGGGTTTTTAGGGAAGTCTTCTTAGAAAAAAATTTCCCTCATGTGCAGCGAGTAGATATTGGGGGAAAATTCTTGAATCAGAAACATTAGAAGATGAAAATGTTTCCATGTATGAAGCCAACATCACAATGTTAATAAGACATGTTGTGGACTATATATGAAATCCTAGGAGAAAAATTGTTCAAATCTTTTATTTCCTAATTTTATACCTCCTTTGGGCACTGGTATCCCAATTTTTTTCATTATATGTGGAAATAGTTTCATGTGTAATGAAGGCATAAAACAAATTCTCTATGTATTATGAATTTAAGGGAAAGAAAGAGAAGAATATGGATACTCATATCTCTATGGAAGGTAACATGGAAACATGGAAAAAGGTAAGAGTTGAATTTCCACCCTACGAGAATTGTGGAATGAAACATCATAGTGCATTCTTAAAGGGAAAAGGAGTATGCTTCCAATGTTGAAAAATGGCCATCTTGCTGGTGATTTTAAGGGTAATAAGGATTCTTATGATGTTCAATGCAATAACTATTCGTAGATGGGACACTATTCTAATGATTGTCCAAAACGACAAGATAACATGCCACAGAAAAGGCCACGGGAGCAGGGACATGCTTATGCGATCACAATAGATGATATTGAAGTTCCTAATGATGTAGTGGCGGGTACATTTATCATTTTCTCAAATTTAGCCAATATATAAATTGATACTGGTTCGTCACATTAATTTATATCTTACATGTTTTCCATATAAATTAGATATGTCCAATTTAATTTAATAAAGGTGTTATCAGTCAAAACTAATAGTGGATGTATCACTGCAATAAATGCATGTCGATAAGTCCCCCTCGTGTCACATAAACATGCTTATGTTTTTAACCATATCATCATTCCAATGGTTGTATATAAAATAATTCATGGTATATATTTTCTATCAATTTATGATGTGATGATCTATTTCAAGAAGAAGGTAGTTACAATCTTTGAGAATGGTGTAGAATCCATTATCATTAGTGAATAATCCTGTCCATTTGATTCTCATCTACATCCACCCAAATTAGCTCAACTAAATTCAATTATTTGGGAGGAAGAGAATGAAATAATAATGGGTGAGGAAATGAATGTTCAAATAGATGATGTACCTATTTTGGAAGAATATATTGATGTCTTTCAAGAGGATTTACCTCGACATCCTAGAGAGTGGGAAATTGAGTTTTCCATTGACATAGTTCCTGGTTCATGGACCATATCAAAGGCACCATATATAATGGACACTATATATTATGTATAACTAAATAAGAAACTAGATTAAGTGAGTGATAAAGGATTTATTTGACCTAGTGTTTCTCCATGGGGAGCCCCTGTCCTCATTGTCAATAAGAAAGATAGATCCATGAGGCTTTGCATTGATTAATGGGAAATTAATGCTATTACAATAAAGAATAAGTATCCTCTTCCATGAATTGATGATTTATTTTATCAATTTAATATAGCCCAATAATGTTTTAGGATTGAACTATGATTTGGATATCATCGGTTGCATGTGAAGAAATATGACATTCCAAAAACAGCATTTCTAACCACGTACATGCATTATGATTTTTCAGAGATGCCTTTTGACCTATCTAATGCCCCATATGTATTCATGGATCTAATGAAAAAAGTATTCAAGGAATATCTTGATGAATTTTTAGTGCTGTTTAGTAATGATATCCTGGTATACTCTAAAATACTTGAAGATCATGAAAATCACATGAGCAGTATTCAGAATACCCTTAGATAAAATAAATTATTTGGGAAGATTAGCATGTGTGATTTTTGGCTCCAATTAGTTTCTTTTTAGGGCCAAATTATCTATAATGATATAATATATATAGATCCTATAATTAAAAAGTCTTTTAATGAATGGCCTACACCAATAAACGTAACTAAAGTATGTAGTTTTATTTGTTTCACAGGTTATCATCGGTGTTTCGTTCATAACTTAGCCTGTTTAGCCAACCCAATGACAAAGATCACACGAAAAGGAGTTGATTTCATATGGACAAAGGAATCTGAAGAATGTTTTAATGAATTAAAGAGGAGGTTAGTGAATTCTCTGATCCTAACCCTACCATCACGGAATTAAGGGTTTGTGATCTATAGCAACGCATTAAAGAAAAGAATTGGTTGCAATCTTATGCAGAATGATCGAGTGATTTCCTATGCATCAATGTAGCTATAAATTATTGAATAAAACTATCCAAAAAATGATGTTGAGTTAGCATCGGTAATATTTTCAATGAATATTTGGAGACATTACCTCTATGTTGAAAAATGTGAGATATATACAGATCATAAGAGTTTTAGGTATATATTCTCACAGAAAGAGCTCAACTTGAGACAACAGTGGTGGATTAAGCTACTCAAAGATTAGGATTTCACAATACACTACCACCTAGTGAAAGAAAATATGGTAGAAGATTCTTTGAGTAGAAAGGACCATAGAATTCTGAACAAGATGAGAGTTGAAAGGGATCCTATGTTCCTAGATCAAGTAATGATATATACGGGAAATTTCAAGGAAGGTAGAACATCACTACATTTTTCAAATGGATGCCCAAACTTCTTTACTGGGGAGGATAAAAGGTTCTCAGGCTGATGATAGGGAGTATAAAAAAGAAAATTAATGATATTAATGATGGGAAGTTGACAGACATCACATAAGAATGTGGAATTTTGAAATTCGTGAAGAGGATTTCTGTTCCCACTATTCCCGATCTAAAGATAGAAATCTATGATGATGCTCATAGGTCTTATTTCTCTATACATCATTGTAGCACAATGATGTTTATAGGTCTATGAGAAAACATTGTGGGGGATAATATGAAATGGGAGATTGTTGAATATACATCAATGTGCCTGGTATGTCAACAAGTGAATTTTGAGTGAAAAAATTCTATGGGGATGATGCAACCACTACCCACACCATCATGGACGTGGGAGAACATTATCATGGAAATTGACACTGGACATCCAAGGACATATAGAGGAAAAATTTCAATATGGGTCATTTTGGATCATCTTACAAATACAGCTCACATTATCGTGATTCGATAGGACTTATCATTGGATCAATTTCCAATGATTTACATCAATGATGATGTAAGGCTGTATGGAGTACAACTCTCAATTGTATCCGACCATGATCCTAGATTCAACTCAATGTTCTAGAAACGTATCCAACATGCATTAAGCACATAAATGAACCTCATTACGGCCTATCATCCTAAAACTGATGGCCAATCTGAGTGGACTCTTCAGACACTAGAAGAAACGTTGAGAGCATGTTCTATGAAATTCAAAGTAGGATGTGACCAACGTCTTCCCTTGGTTATATTCTCCCACAAAATCTGTTTCCACTTGAGCATCTGAATGGCACAATATGAAGCCCTTTATGGGTAAAGGTGTAGAACACCGGTGTGTTAGGATGAAGTCATTGATAAAAATATGCTAGGATGTGAATTTGATGAAGAAATGGTGGAGAAGGTGAAAACCATCCAACAACATATCAAGGCAGCCCAATGTGGACATAAGCATTATACGGATAACCATCGACGAGAATTTGATTTCATGATTCGAGACCTAGAATATCTATGAATATCTCTAGGGAAGAAAGTCATGCTGGTTGGGAAGAAAGGAAAGCTAAGTCCTAGGTATATTGGCCCCTTTGAGATCATTGATTGAGACAGAGTTGTGGCATATCGATTTTCACTTCCGCCTACCTTGTCGAAAGTACATGATGTCTTTCATGTATCCTTATTAAGGAAGTATATACCATACCCTTCACATGTACTATCTTAAGAAGTTGTACATTTGGAGGAGTATCTTTCCTATGAGGAGAAACTAGTGAAAATATTGGATCATAGAGCCAAAGTTCTACGCAACAAGACTACTAATCTGTTCAAGGTACTATGGAGAAACCACATGTACGAAGAGGGAACATGGGAACATGAGGAATCAATGAAGGAAAAGTACCCCCCTATTTTCTTGGCTGAGATTGTAAAATGATATATTGAGTGTGGAGTTTTTATAAAGATAGGAGAATGTAACGACACAATATTTTTTTAATGTAAAATATGTTATTATAAATATGTCATAATCACGTGAAATCACAACATAATTAACTACTATGTGCTATGTGACCCTTAAAAAAAATGCCTGTCACTTCTATGATGTGAATTTCAAAAATCCGGTATACACAGTTGCGATCAATATGTTATTTAGAGTCTAATATGAAAAACATAATTTTGTGTGAATAGTAACATACCCTAATGAATAGTAACATTCCCTTATGAATACTGATATACCCTAATGAATAGTAACCTTACTTATGATATTATATAAATAATATTCAAGTGTATGTATGATATATCAATGCATTAAAATAAGTAAACAAATGTTTTTAACATTAGGTTTTTAGAATAAATTATGATTTTTATTAACTATTAAATTTATAATATTTAAAAAATTAGTTTTAAAAAGTGGACTTCATTTTTGGATTCTACAAGTCGAAAAATATTTGGGGTAAATTTTTTGTATTTTTTTGAAATACAAGAATTTTTTATGAATAGTGAAATATGGTAAAATACCATATATTCAAATTATAAGTTAAATACACTATTCATGACATCACAAGTGATGTAACCCCACATGGTTCAAACTCATATGATAAAATTACTATTCATGGTCATTGAATGCTCACTATTCCTTGAATTGATGATATATAATATATTAATTAATTTTATATTAAGAAAATCCCTCTCCCCTCCTATATAAAAACCCCCTCTCACTCCCCCTTCTATTCACTCCTCTAATGCCTTTTTTACTTCTCCAAATTCGGTCCAAATACCTTTCCAACCTTCTCCACCACTTCCAGCAAGCCTCAGTCTCATAAAAGGACGAAAAAATCTCTTTATGGAGGTTCTCAAGAATGTTTGGTTCGTGAAGTAAATTTCACTTTTTAATTCTCTGTCTTTCTTTTCAAGTTCATTTGTTTTCTTTTTCTATTGCCATTCCTTATCAAAATTTTGTGATGACTCTATTACCATACATGTACATGAATTTATAATTATATTGGAATAATTTATCATCATATCCACCTTTTTACATTCTTTTATAATAGTATCACGAACACCATCCAAGATGTGTCAATTTTACACATTCAAGGACAATGGACATTTGATTTCTATTATCATTATCAATTATCTTCATGAAACCATTATTGTTTTGGTTGAACTAGATTATTATATATAATAAAACCTATGTAGGATTTTTAATCCCTTTTTACAAATTATATTATGTTGTAATGAAAAATGAGTTCATTGTAATCAAAACCCAAAAATTAACCGAAATGATTATCATTAAAGTTATATATAAGAATTCATACACTTTACATGTAACCATGTTATATAAATGAAAAATTACACTTATAAATGCTCAAAAATAATATATAATTTTTATTTTGATGATTTACATCCATTCCAAATAATTAAAAGCAACTGAACCTAAGATGAAAAAAACGAAAATGAACACTCCAAAGTGACGGAATTCAATACAATAACTTATCAAAAAGAAAATAAAGGAACTAAAAATAATTATGATTAAATAAATACATGTCTAATTGGTTCTCAAATATTTTATTAATAAGTATAATATCATATTCTAGAAGCTTATGTTTGAGAGAAAAACACATCAAGAGTTATGGTAAGGGTTTTTTTCACCCGAACATCCATTTTAAATCGGGTTATTTTCATTGTCTAATTACCTCAATGAAAATATTATGTATTATTATGTACTGCCAATAAATTTTGTTTGGGTATTATATATATTTACACTAACCTGAATCATTCCTTATTTTATGGATAGATACACATTTTAAAAGGATCATTCAAAATTGATTTCAAAATAAAAACCTGATTCAAGGGAATATCTCCACTTATTACATATTTTCAAGGGTAATCTCTAATATGTTTTTGGAAACCATTATATTTATAAAATCAGCCATTTTATTATGAAAATAATATCTTACTTCACTTCATGTTTTATACAAATATTTTTCCAAATTTACTTTTCTTTTCAAATAAAATAGTCTTTTGCTCAAAATTGAAAAATGATTTTATAATAGTATTTTCATGTGATTCAACAATCTTGTTGATTCTTATGTATTATTGGATTTAATAAATTATGAAGCCATGAAACATATTTTATTTAATGTTTTATGATTAAATCTATTGTGGATGAATTATCCTAAAACAATTATCCATATTACTCGGATTGGTTAGTGTTTTATGTTTAATTATTGGGGTAATTTAGTTACGCTTTCATATGATAGATTCAATATGAATGTATATGTTTTTTCTGTTTTTATCCACTCATATGAGGAATGAATTGGACATATTATGTGATTGGTTCCCCCCCCCGCATATATCCCCTCAATGCACTTATAGTTCTCATGAGGCAAACTATGGTCTTGGCACGAAGCCTTGACAAAGTGATTATTTATGGTCCTAGCACGAGGCCAGGACAGTATGGTAAATATGTCCGAAATATCCACTTCCCCAATTTTGATGAAATTATTTGAATTTCATGTGGTTATATGACTAGTATAATTCAAATGATTATGTTTTATTATGGAATAATTTACTCACCTCATATTTCTGCCATAATGTGTTCGGATTCATTATCAAGGTAATGTGTTTTCAATTATTCATTATGTCTTATGTTTATGATATCTTACACTGTATTTATTAATCTTACTGAGTGTTTGAGATCACCCCATTCTTATGATTCATTTTATTAGGACGCGATGAGGTAAATTAAGAATGACATTCAAGCATAATCTGGGATAAATGATGTTGCTAGTGGAATAATTTATTGTCATTTTTTCCATTCCATATGTAAAGTAGAACTTATTTATGTATCTTGTTTCCAATAATACTAAACAACATGGTTCATCGGGATTCTTATTCCTTGTATTTAGGCCAACGTAATCAAATAAGGCTCCGACTCCGGCCAATTGGGGTATGATCTTTACAAATAATTCTTTTACCATCATAATGTGATCACAAATTTCCAAGGGAATAATATATTTAAGGTTTTTTTATATATATAAAAATATAATTACCATATTACTTGTGAGAAATATGTAGGAAACACCTTGTAACCAAATTTAAATTACCAATAAAAATGGTGAATGTCAATATTTTTTTATTGAATTTTTGACACCCATTTGTGATGTATAATGGACCAGACCTTATCTTCCATTTCATCAGTTATCTTAATGAAATATTTTTTTTTTCAACCTCATCCCATTATGATAGAGTTATACCCTTATAACCTTAGATGGATTTATATTAATCTATATAAAAGCTAAATTGAAGGCTTTAATATTATCAAAAATCAATAATTGGATGGTTTATCCTAAAAAAAGAATCCATATTTAATGATTTCAAAAAATAATCTAGGGTTTTCCTTTTTAATATATTGTCCATCTATTTATGTATGATAATATTTTTTTAATACTCATTTCTATATCAGGAGCATGCTGAAGAAAAAACTAGAATATATATTTAATAATTACTATATTATTATAAAAAATTACATTTAATATAGATTATGGAAAGAACAAATACATAGTTATTATAATTTATGATTCCATCATGATCAAAAATAAACATAAGAACATTTATATCATTCTCTTCCATCATTACATATTCCTTATCCACCTCTTTATTCTTCACAACCAAATATGGTTTATCATTATATTATGAAATATAATATTTATACCATTCCATTGGGATTACTAGATCCATAACTTAAAAATACAAAATTACATTATATTTTGTGAACCGTAAAATAGAAAATATATAATGATCCTTTCGACTAAAATAATCAAGAAACTTTTATTATTTGGTGGAAATGTATTGAGATATAATATTAATAAATTAACTTTTTCTATGTTTATGGTTAATTTTTCACACTTTTTTTTATGAATATATACATTATAATTTTATTATATATATGTCATAATTTTCTCCAGAATGATATATAATTTGTATATTTAATGAATTAATTATCACAGATAACTCCAAATACTGAGTTGGGTAATATTTCTCACAAATTTTAAATTTTAACGATGAATAAGTTATAACCCTTTGATTTTCCATAATTACACATCCAACTCACTTCATTGACGTATAGCCATATATATAAATCCATTTTACCCTATATGGTCATGTGATCATGTTTGTGCTAAAAATCATGTCTTCTGTTCCAAAAAATTGTCCATATATTCTTATGTCCAAAGGAACATTGATTCTATTAAGGTTAACAATGTTTATTGATTACATATTAGACTGAAATTTTTCAATAACCATCAGTAATATAAAATTAAAATTAGAAATTATGGATCTAAATAACTATGTTTGGTTTGGGCCAATTTATAATATCCATTAAAATTGATATATCTAGAAATATACCATCTATTGAGATTATCTGAAATTAAAATTAATCATTTTACAGATATAATTCATAATTGGTAAATTTTTCATATATTTTATTCTTCATTAGTGTATTTAGTAAAATTATAATGTGTTCATCAAAATCCTTATTAATCATTCAAAATATAATAATATCATCCATATCGATGATCATGAACTGATGAACGCAATATATAAAGACTATATTCATTAAATCCATGAACATAGTAAGGGAAATAACAAGAAAAAATGAAATCTCATTAAACTCATTGTGTCCATAACATGTAATTTTTTTTCATAATTGTATCCAAATTATTTATCTTCAATTAATGATGTCCAAAATGAAGGTCAATCCAAGAAATTTATTGATTACTGCAAAATTGATGATTGGGTCAAATTATGGGGTAATGGGTACTTGTACATGATCAAGAATTTGTTTAGATCCTGCAAAAAATGGAGAGTCGCATCAATCCATATTTAATTCTATAAAAAGGAATATGTGAACCCCATATTTACACCAGTTGATGAATGAGTCACCAGTCATGACTATCCTGGATTTAATTTTTCAATTATTGAAACTCAATATGTTCCATCTATAAAGAGTATTTGAAATAAGAGTGGCACCGGTTTAGAGTTCTATTAAGAACAGAACATTTTGTTTTTTGAACATTATGAAAGAATTCATGATATAAATTCTAAAATATAAACATAATAAGAATATAATCACTCTATAGTTCTTCCCCTTCTATCTGAGATAAATTCTTCTCAGAAATTTGAATACAATCCATAAAATGGGTATAAATTCGATTTAATTTATATATTTATAATCACGTAGATATATGATCAATGGTGGGTTTGGATTATGAAGCGTGAATTTTTTTTACTTTGTATTTAGTGTTGTATTTAGGGATTTAATTCCATTTCATTCCATGGATTATATAAAATTCAAAAAGATGTAGAATTTATATATTTTGAGGAAGTATATTAATAAAATTATCAACTAGAGAGAAATCATATAATTTATATGTGATCATCAAATCAATTGTGGTTTTATGTACTAATACTAAAAATAATCCTATTTTTTGTATCTTAACATACTTTTAAATTTATTAAGATATGATTGAATAAGTATATCTATATGAAAATATGACATTTTCAATTGTACAGTGGATGGAATGTGTACCTTTCACTACAATGATATCACATCCCTCACTATAAATAGTGATTCATGAAAATTTTCATGTTCACCCATCATGATAGGTTTTTGAGATTGATCATTATCAATTACAATCAAATTTAGGAACATGTTGGAATAATTCTTATACACCATGAAATTGAAGGATTGGATTGTGGGTTGTTCATTCTGTAGAGTATTCTCTCTATTCAAATCATTAGTTAACATATTGCCATCATATTG
This sequence comes from Viscum album, assembly GCA_963277665.1. Classification (NCBI taxonomy): domain Eukaryota; kingdom Viridiplantae; phylum Streptophyta; class Magnoliopsida; order Santalales; family Viscaceae; genus Viscum; species Viscum album. Next base: position 1,912,124,763 of record OY728151.1, read on the forward strand.
GAATTATATTTATTAATATCCTTACCATTAAAAATTAAAAAATTTCCAACCCCATAATAAATATTATTTAGTGTTCCCGTTTATTCTTTTCGTAAATTTTAAATATCATCATCATATATATATGATTTTTGGTTTTTCCCATAAACTCTATATTCAATTTTTTTGTTAATATAATGATATTTATGGGTAAACCTGATATCTATTTAAATTATTATAGATAATCCAATGAAATTTTCCATGATTCAAATGTATCATATGACTATCACCCATTAGAGAATTTGTTTTGTGGCCCTAATGAATTATTCAACCATTATATTTGGATGGAAGATAATACAAGAATTTAACGTAAACTGTTAATTAAAATATTCCTTATAGTAACAAATTTATTCATCACCATATTTATATACATCCAAATATTCATTATCGAATTTTTATTAAAGAATAAGAGGGAATAACATATTATAAAATTAGCTCATAAACTCATCACACTCTATGGTGTAAAGTTGGTATTTAACCCCTTCATGATTGATGACATTAAATCGTTCACCTACTTCACTATCATAATTATATACATCCATGATGAGTTTTTCATGTTCCAAAAACGGGATAATGAAAAATATTTTTTTAATGGTACAATTTAATTGATTAGAAACTAGACAATTATATGACCCAGTGAATGAATATGTGGGATTCTTCAATGACACAAGAGAATTTGGTTCCATTCTTTTCCTCATTATGGTTCTAAACATGATTTTGGGATTGCATTTTTCTTCAAAATAAGAACAATATATTTCATTCTGGCTCCCAAAATGTATGGATGCTCATGATTAAATTAATTTAATTATCCATCACATTCAACAGTAATAGATATCCATTTGGTTTTATCCATTTAGTAAACACAAAATAATAGTGTAAAATACAGTAATATAAGTGGGGAATTATGAAAAATAACATATTGGATGTATAAATCAGAGAAATGTCATTTTATTCTATAAAACCATCAGTTTTTCTTAGTTAATTCATATTAATTATCCATTTAAATTCATCAAGATTGTTTGTATAGTTTTTGTGAATTTCCAAATAATATCTCCCAAGAGTATAAAACCTCGAGTGCATCAAGAATCAATATGTTCCACTAGGTGACGATCCAGTCTAGCTTAATGATCACTTTTCATATTTGTTACCCCTATGTAACTCAGTTACCAAAACACATAATAAAATAGTATCCATTTTGGGAAATAATATGATTAAACTAATCACTCTACACTTATCCAAAATTCAAGGACATTTTTTGATATACTGAATCGTCTTCAGACATATCCCAAGAGAACTTAGTAAAGTTTTATCATCCTAATTTCTTAATTTTACCAAAAACTATTACCTATTACCAACTGTAAAGACCCATGACTCTCAAAAATATATGTCACAACATAATTGATGAATATTTATTACACTATTAAAACACTTGTTAGAGGATTTAAAATTTATAATTCTTTATGAAATATAGAAAAAAAGAACTTGTTCATAAGTGACCTACACCATCTCCCACTAAGTTACTAATAACTGGAACCATTCTTAGACATATCAGTCACAATAAATTTCTTCGTAACATGATAAAAGGAATCATAATAAATGGAAAACATACACACATTTTATGGGTAAAAAATCAGATACATAAAACTAATATGAGAATAAGGGTATGTAAGCATGAGAATGAAAATGAAAATCCTACCTTATACATCAGTGGTCATAGTCATGAGTGATAGAATAAATAATATCCTTTAATATGAAATGAATAAATTAATAAGGAATAAGTATTTATATTTTCTAATTCATATATACATAGAAAATCGTTTCGGAAATAGTACAATTATTATTTCAAATACTATCATTATTGATTGGTTACACAACCCAAAGAATCATAGTTGTCCAGGTTTACTTCAAAGACTATCAAAGTGGAAGAATTCCAATACTAGATGTGGATCACTCCCAATGTTAGTTGTCTTATCTCATGAGACACCAATATTTACCCAATACACTAGATTTTCATATATTCCCCAACCATTAAATAATGAAATTTATATATATATGTTCCAAAAGTTCATAAAACATTAATTATATCAGAACCTATTATAGGAAATGTATTTTATTATACATTCATTATATCATTTCTTATGGAAAATAATTAGGTTTAATAATTATTTAATCATTTTATCAATAAGAAACTCATTAAAAAAATTGAGTTTAATCTGAAATTTCTCATGGTATAACATGTTGAATTGAGGTTGGTTTCATAAAATTAATTTCTTTATAAAAATAAATGATCCAATAAAAGATAATATTAGTTTCGTTGAATCATATCACATAAATTAAATATTTATCATAATATAAGGCCATCTTATAATGATAATGATTATGAATGGAAAATAAATTTAAACATTTCATGAGGAATATAAATTCTGTTAAAAAATAACATTTTAAATGTAAAAATTTATAAAATATTTTGGAAATTAGATTCATTTAGATTAAAAATGAAAATATATAAATTAATCATTTAAAATATTTTTCTTCCTCATGTTTGGAAATTTCATATATTCGGTTAATGTGAAAAAATGTCTCCACTCATATTTTCGTTAAAAGTTAAAAATGAATTTTTTATATTATATAATGAATATAACATTAATATATTTTTAAGAAAAATTTAAAATTTATTGAAATATTATTTGAAAAAACAATTGTCGAATTTTAAAAAAAAATTTATTATTTTTAGGAAACACGGTTTTCAGAAGGAATTAGTTCTTCCATCGAAGAGGGAAATAATGAAATGATTTATTAAGAAAGTTATTTCGAACAATTGGGTATATAAAATGGTGATAATTAAAGGAATATATATTATCATGAAATAAAAATATGATAATAAATGAATTTGATTCTTGAATGATTGATTGTAAGATTTAATTATTAAAAACATTATAAGAAAATCATGATAAACAAAGTGATTGTATCAAAAACAATAACAACCATGTTAAAATTTATTCATAGTCCAATTGAAATAATATAATTAAATGAATCAGAAAATTTCATTATAAAAATAAATTCAATATATTAAATGTCAAAGTGGAATTTTATAATCCTCAGAAAAGAAGAATGTTGAATTATATAAAATATGTCTCAAAAAATTATACTAGAGATGAGAATATCAATCCTTCAGTTTTAAATTCGATTGTACATGAGAAAACCTCCATTATAATTATTAATATTTATAAAAAAATATTATTGAACTATAATTATATATATTGTACCATATATCATTTATTTATGACCATTTATAAAATGTGTATTAACAATTCAATATAAATGTATCTTAAGACAATAACTACTTTTATTTTTGATATGTTTTATTTATTTTTGATCATATTAAATTAATGATGGTAATATCATATAAATAATAATAAAAATGTAAATATATAATTTATTTACTGTATATGTGTTTATATTATTCAAAAATTATATTGATAAAAATGAAATAAAGATTCCATGGTGAAGGAAGGCTATACATATGCATAATGCAGTTTCAATTTACTAAAAAGAATTAAATTAATTAAGATAAATACATTATTATATTTATATAATTAAATTTAGGTCATATATATCTCATATGTTCATTAAAACTTTCATCACTACCTTCAATGGGAAGCATTAGTAAGTCTCATCGCTTCGTGAGACTATAGTCTTCCATACACAAGATCAATGATATCATATTCTCATTGAATGGAATATTAAAAGGGATATGTTATAAAATGGTCCAAAATTTATAATTCTATCATAAATATAATAAATATATATTTTATCTTTCAATATTTGATTTTTCTATATGTGGTGATGGAAGATGAATAACATTGATTCAAAAATCCAAAATTCGTCATACTCATGAAAAAAAATTAGATTCCCATTTAATGGATGTGGATATTGATATAGGTTATGTAATTGAGATCCTAAAATGTTATTATATTGGGGATAATATTTTTATTATATAATAATATTTTAATAATATTTTATTTAGTCATATGAATATGTTAAATGAAAACGTAATGATATAAAAATAGTTCTTCTTACAAAAACAACTTTTCTATTAACATAATGATATTCTATATTATATTTATCAACTAAAAAGTTCCATTGGGAAAATTATGGATTTAAGGAAAAAATTTTTGTCTATATTGGATGAAAAATGGGATTTTATATATGAAGAGGATGAGAAGTGAGATTTTATATTTTAGGTCAGTAGAACACTTATAATTTATGAAAATAAAATGGTGTAGCAACAATTTTCACATTCCAAAACATTAAAAATGTTCCATTAAATAAATATAGAAAAAATATTATAGAATAATTTCCAGAAAATGGGTTTTATGAATGTTTTATTTCATTGTAACGATTATATTTATATTTTATACCACTAGTAAACTCAATATTTCGTTAACCAGGAAAAATAATTTATACAATTGTTTATATTTGTTATTGAAAAAAATTAATTTTAACTTATAGGATACTATAACTTATTTTTATTCCCAATATTTAATCCTTTTTTGTAATTCATCTTATAGAATTGAAAGAGTCTAATCTCAAATTAAACATGCACTTGCAACAAGAATTTAGGATTTCCAGAATAAATCATTATAAGAAAAATTAATTCCAAGTAAATTACAATTACCTAAATTGGATTAATAATAAAAAGGTCGATACAAAATTTCCTTTAAAACAATATAAAAAAAATAAATTTTTTAAAATGTTTTTGATGAAAAGAAAATTCAAAATAAAAACATTATTTATCTCAATTCATTGAAAAGCTTATCAATTAATAAAATTCATAAAAATTCACTCCGATATATTTTCAAAATATTGATATCAAACATTATATTTAATTTCTATAATAATTTTTGTAACATTGAATAAATTTATTATTAATATTTGTTCATAGAATAAAATATCAATACATTTAAGAAAATAGTATATTCAAAATATACAATGAAATTTCTAAAAATTTATTACATTATTTTAAATATTTTTTATTTAGAAAAAATTTAAATAATATATATAATGTACTTATGACTATTGGTGTTTATAATTTTTATTTATAGTATAATAATATCCGGTTTAAAAAATAATATTGATAATATATCGCAATTTGTTAAAACATAGTGTCTCTTTTAATTAAAACTAAAATTCATGTTAGAAGAAAAAAAAATATACGGTTAAATGTATTAGAAAATAGAAAACTAATTTATTTGAAAAATTTCAGAACACCGCATGTGTTATAGAAAAATGTGTCTTATAAGAATCTATCCAATGAAAAAAGTTTAAAGATTTTAAAATAAGGAAAAATAACTGTCAGAACCAATCCAAAGTGCCATATAACTCTAAACACAACTCTTTCCATGTTGGGGAGATTTTAAAATTAAAATTAAGAACCTTGTATTTTATAATGTGTACGATATGCGAGACAAATCACATTAGGTAACATAATATCAGAATACATTATATTATATTTACTAATTAAAATTGATTCAATGTATTTCAATTCATGGAAAACTAAGTTAACCTACATTACATTCAAGAGAAACCTTCCTCAATAGCTTGAGATATATGCAATAACAACCGTCTATGGTAGCTTGTGTTACATGAAAGACTATATTTTTTCAAACAATAATATATTATTAAAATAAAGTGAGGTATAAATTTTTCAATAAATTAGTAGTTATGAATACAATAGACTAAATTATAAAAAATATGCTTTATACAAATAAATAATGAATTAATTAGGAAAAAAATTAATTAGATATGATCATAAGAAGAAATAAAATATAAGGTGATTATTTTTATAGAAGACAATTTTTATGTTAAAAAAGTTGTATTCGATAATATATAAAAATAATTAAAATTGTGAAGTTATATTAATAATATATATATATATTATTCCAGAAAATATTTTTCTTCATCCATTAGTCTTGATAGACATAATATGAGCACAATCTATTTTTGACACATAATGACCAATATTTATATAGAAGAATATTTTACGCCTTTTAATAGAGAACCCATTTAAATCTGAGTTTTTACACATTAATTTGTTATTTATATTAAAACAAACATCATTTTTTAAATACAAGCATAGTAATTATTTTAACGTGAATTTATTATAATTATTTTGAACCATTTCATTTCATTAATAAATGGTTAAAATACTTAATTTTACATCAAATGTTTTTTATATTATATATATAAAGATAATTTATAATATTAATTGGTATAAAATATTAATTAGAGAATTTTTTGTCAATTAATAAAATTTATTTTCTTTGAATCATTTTTCGTAACACCCCGAAATTTTATGATAAATATTCATTCTAATTTATATGATTTCATGTGTCGTATTCTACACCAATATTAGATTTCTCTATATGCAACACTGTATTAACTTGTAGTATATGCAATACTATTCTTGTCTTGTGTTCCATGAAAGAGTGACCTTCATTTATAACGTGTGTTGTACTCAATAACGAGTTTCACTAAACAGTGATATATTGTTCTAATATTATTATTAACTATCCTTCATGAATATTATTAACTACTTTTTTAATTTTATAACATTATTATTCATCTTACACATTTTCTAGAACATGGTATGAGAAAAAAAAATTTCAGGAAAAATAAGTATTTTAAAAAAAATGCAGTTTTGCCGCCTTTTGATTGAACACATACTTTAAATCTAGTTTTTACATGTTTATAAGATCAATATGACAAAATAAAATTACTCTTTGGAATCCGGATATAAAAATTTACTTTGGATAAATTTCCCATTTTATTCTGATAACTCTCATATTTTAATGAAAAGTAAAAACTCGCTATATTTTAATTATAAACAAAATTTTTCATCGTAATAATTTATATGGATAAATTTTAATATTTAATGGTTTTAAAGTATAAATGGAATATATTTTTACCATTTAATATAATTTATATCATTAGAATTTATTTTACATTGAATACATAGGTAAAATTATTTGAATCTTTTGCAATGTTTTAACTTTTAAAACTCATTTTCTTAACAACCTATTAATTTGAAATTAATTTCTACAACTTATGTGATTTGAATTTGGAAAAATAGATTCTACATTTTGAATCATTAGGTACAAATTATTTTAATAGGATACTTTTTATTTTTGGTCACTATAAATAGTTACTACGGTAAATTTTATTTAACACAGTTAAAGGTAAATTGGGTAATTAGGGGTAAATATAAAATTATAAAATTACCCTAAAACTTGTCTTAATAAAATTGGATGATTATATTTCATCCTGAGGAATATTTGGGTCAAAATAAAATCCATTTTAACCCACTTGAATGTGATGAAGACATTTATTTTATGTTATTTTAAAGAATGTGAAATATGTCTCACGGAAACATTAATAATTAAAGTATTTTTAATATAAGTATATGCAGAATATAAATTAGATTATAAATAATTATTTTAAATATAAATTTTTTTTCATAGTTATGGTAATTTATTTGAAATTTTTACAAGATATTTAATAACCTTATTAACTTATATATTAATGATGTAGAAATTATTTATTTAGTGAAAAATCAGTAATATAGCTTTTTTTAAAATACTAATAACCATCAAAAGGACCAGAAACATGACCAAACCTTATTGGTCGAGTATATAAATACCCTAAGCATCCATGTGTATAATTAAGGACCATTTGGATCCTAATAAAACAGATTAGGACATTTATATTATATTATTTTAAATGATGTCAAAGTTGTCACCTTCATACTTTAATAAAGATAAAATTTTAATAGTTGACTGTTTTAGAAGATAAATTATACTAAAAGTATTCTTAGTAAATATATTATATTTATATTCATAATAATATTTTATTTTTTATTTTTATAAAACTAATAAGTATATTAAATAATTATACTAAAATGTTGTATTAATTATTTTATTAAGAGAAATATCAAATAAATGATTTTAAAAGTATTAAAATAAATATTATATGAACTAATTAATTTTCTCCACTAATTTTCTAAATGAATATGACTTTTTAGTAATCTATTAAATAGTTTTTTAGAAAATATAATCTCGTTGGAATTTATTTAATTTCAAATAAATGAATTGTGTCAAAATTGACAATATTAATAATTTATATGATTTAATTGTTAAAAATAAAATATATATTTAAAAATTACTAATTAATATTTATATAATCTAAAATGACATAAATTATCAAATTATGTATAATTAAAAACACATATGTAAGTATTTATAACCAAATAAAATTTATAACATTATGACCACAAATAAAATTAAATATATTAAATAAGGATAAATCAAAGTGATATGGTTTAAAATAAAATCCAAACATGTCTAAATTTTATTGGCTGTTGAGATTAAAACCCTATCTCATATCATATTCTAATTTGATTCATTTTTGTTGTTTTTATGTGGGATTTGAATTTATTATAAATTAATATTTCTTATGTTTTAAAAGGTGCCCTCTCCTCCCTTATAAAAGGGAACCTCATCCCTCTCCTCCTCACACAACTTTGAGCCTTTATTCTTTACCAAACCCTGCCCATTTGTCTTCTCCACTTCCCTAGAAATATTTTATAGGTCCTGGTATCCTTCAATGACATTCTGTTGTACCCTAAGAGGTGGTTTTGAATAAGCACATCGACGAAGATGTAATATACCTTACCGATTCCTTCAAGTTCATTTCTTCTTATACTTCCTCTTAATTTGTTGTTTCATAATAATGTAATTACATTATTATCACTCATATATTGATATGTTATTATAAATATGAACCAATCATATTTCAGCATCTATCCATCCTACGAAAAATGAAATCACTGCGTGTGCATACGTACAGAATATCGTCTCCACACCGTGGTGTAATATGTTTCTCCACCACCACCTTACATTGATGGGTATAGTGGTGTAACAAATAACTATATATTGTTATAGTAACATGATAATAATTCTGAGATATTTTATGACCCACTTCAATTCCATTCAATAATTATGATAACGATATCATCGCTTGTGCGTACGTACGGATTATCGTCTCCATGACACGATGAGATTCATTCTCTATGTTAACCATTCAAGAAAGACTATAAAGTATATATAATAGATAATAATGAAAAATGTTACATAATAATGAAACTGAATTTATGTATATGTTAATTACTTACTTCCATTAAATTGAAAAAGGAAACGAAATCAACGTTCAAGCGTACATACGGCCTACCGTCTCCATGAACGGTGTATTTCATTCCATTTATAGATCTATCATATATATTTATATGATGAATATATATTATATATAAATGAATTTTTACATTCTAGAATTATTTAATCAGGAACTAAGTAATCATATGATGAATTACAAGTCAAAACATGTACAATAAATTAAACAATTTTACCCAAAAAACTGCTTTAACTTGGAATTGAAAAAATAATGGGTAATCATATGATGAATTACAAGACAAAACATGTACAATAAATTAAACAATTTTACCCAAAAAACTGCTTTAACTTGGAATTGACAAAAGAACGGGTAATATATCGCGTCGGACAATGTTTTAGAAATCGAACCCACAACTGAAGTGTGATGGGACATTGTCGCCTAGCACTGGCCTACATGAAGTCCATGGTTAGTATAATTTTTTTATTTTATTAAGAAGTATGATATTTTTAGTATAAGTCCATTTTGGAAATAATATACTGTTAATCTCACCATAAGATGGACTTATGTATATAACTTTTTCCAACCATTTGTTTGAGATAGATGGAATGACCTATCATTCAATCACATGATCTTCTAACACTTCACAGAATAAAAATTCAACATTATTTCATTATGAGATGATGTGGAAATTGTTTAAGGAACAAAAAACAGTGATATTATACCAAAATCAAGTAAGTAATTCTTTTAATTATTCAACATTAGGGAAATGATATTGACAACCAAAAATGTTGTCCTAGTACCATGATATAAAATGAATCAGATGGTACCATAGACCATTACAAATTTATGGCATTGTGATTATTTTATTTTTCATATTTATGTCCTCTACCACTCTTCATCAGAAGCTGATGGTTATATTTCTCTTCCATATTCATATTTTCACCTATGTTGTCCAATGTGGAAACCTAGTGATGAGATAATTTGGGTAACCATTATGTTTCATACATCACTTTTTAAAATTAAACATATGTATTCCTTTTAACAATGTGGGTTTAAATAAAAGAAAATTTCCAATAGTAAACAATTTATAACGCTGATGAAATTCGAGGATGAAATTCATTTTAAGGGGGGTAGAATGAAAAACACCGAGACATTATGAGAAATATTATTTTTAATTTTTTTGATGTCTTGTGTTGTACGCTACACCAAGATTATCTTGCACTATACAGAACATTGTATTAGCTTGTAGTATACACAACACTATTCTTGGCTTCTGTTGCACGCAAGAGCGACCTTCCTTGATTACGTGTGTTGAACGCAATTCTGGGCTTCACTAAACATCGATATATTTTTCTAAAATAATTATGAAATAGCCTTCATGAATAGTATTAACTAAATTTTGAATTTTATAACATTATTATTCATCTTAGACATTTTATTGAACATGGTATGAGAACAAAATAAATTTTTCGGGTAATATAAGTATTTTAAAAAAAATGTAGTTTTCCACCTTTTTGATGGAGCACCAAAATTAAATCTTGTTTTTGACATGTTTAGAAGTTAATTATGGAAAAATAAAATTATTATTTGGAATCATTATATAAAAAAATTCTTTGGATAAATTTTTCATATTATTCTAAAAACGTTAATATTTTAATGAATAATAAAAACAAGCTATAATTTAATTATAATCATCTTTTTTAATTTTAATAATTTATATGGATAAATTATAATATTTAATTATTTTAAAAGTATAAATGAAATAAATTTTTACCATTTAATATAATGTATGTCATTTGCAATTATTTTACATTGAATTTATAGGTAAAATCATTTGAATCTTTTGCAATGGTTTAACTTTTAAAACTCATTTTCTTAACAGAAGAATTGATTTCAAATTAATTTCTGAAACTTATGTAATTTGAATTTGAAAAAATAGATTCTATATTTGGAATCAGTAAGTCCAATTTATGTTAATAGGATATTGTTTATTTTTGGGAACTATGAATAGTAACTACTGTAAATTTTATTTAACATAATTAAAGGTAAATCGGGTAATTAAGGGTAAATATAAAAATATATAATTACCCTAACACTTGTAATAATATAATTATATGATTATATTTCGTCCTAAGTAATATTTGGGTCGAAATGGAATCAATTGTAACCCACATAAATCTGATTAAGACATTTAATTTATTTTATTTTGAAGAAAGTGAAATATGTCTCACATAAACATTAATAATTAATGTATTTTTAATATAAGGATATAATGAATATAAATTAGATTAACAATAATAATTTGAAATCTATAATGTTTTTCTTTGTTATGATAATTTAATTTTATTTTTTAAGAGAAATTTAATTACCTTAATAGCATATACATTAATGATGCAGAAATTATTTATTTAGTGAAATATCAATAATAGTTTTTATTAAAAAACTAATACCCATCAAAAAGAACAGAAACATTACCAATCATTATTGGTCGAGTAAATCTATACCCTAATCATCCAAGAATATAATTACAGACCATTTTGAGCCTTATAAAATAGATTAGGTATTTTTATTATTTTATTTCAAATGATTTCAAAGTTGTCACATTTATACTTTAATAATGATAAAATTTTAAAATTTGATTGTTTTAAAAAATAAATTTGACTAAAAGTATTTTTATGAAATATATTATATTCATCTTCATCATAGTATTATATTTTTAATTTTTAAAAAACAAATGTGTATATTAAATAATTATACAAAAATGTTGTATTAATTATTTTATAAAGAGAAACATGAAATAAATAATTAAAAACATATTAAAATAAATATTATATGAATTAAATAATGTTCTCCACGAATTTTATAGATTATTATGACTTGTTAGTAATCTATTAAATAGTTTTTTTAGAAAATATATTAACTTTGGATTTTATTTATTTTCAAATTAATGAATTGGGTCAAAATTGGCACTATTAATAATTTATATTATTAAATTGTTTATAAATCACATGAATATTTAAAAATTACAAATTAAAATTTATACAATATAAAATTTCATAAATAATCAAATTATGTTTAATTAACAACTCATAAGTAAGTATTTATAACCAAATAAAATTTATTACATTATGACCACAAATAAAATAAAATAGATATATAAGGAATAATCAAAATGAGAAGGTTTAAATTAAATTCCAAACATGTATAAATTTTATTAGTTGTTGAGATTAAAACCCTATATCATCTCATATTTGAATTTTATTCATTTTTTTGTTTTTATGTTGGGTTCGATTTTATTATAAATTAATATTTCTTGTGTTTCCAACGGTGCCCCTCTACTCCCTTATAAAAGGGAACCTCCTCTTTCTCCTCCTCACACCACATTGAGCATTATAGCTTAGACAACCCCTGATCGTTTCTCTTATACACTTCCATAGAAACATACTATAGGTCCTGGTATTCTTCAAAGACAACATTTAGTGCCCTAAGAGTTGGTTTATAAGAGGCACGTCGAAGAAGAGGTAATATCCCTTACCGATTCATCCGAGTTCATTTCATTTTCTACATAATTTTATTTTGTTGTTTCATAATTAAGTAAACATATAAGTATCAATAATATATTTGTAAGTTATTATAAATATTAACCAAACCTATTTCACCTTCTATTCATCCGATTGAAAACGAAATCACCAGACATGCGTACGTACTGAATACCGTCTTCACGTCGTGGTGTAATCTATTCTTCCACCACCACCATACAGGGATGGGTATAATGGTTTAAAGAATAACTATATATGGTTATAATAAAATTATACTAGTTGTGAGATATTATATCATCCACTTCAATTCCATTCAATAATTATGATAACGATATCATCACTCATTCGTACGTATGGATTACCATCTCCATGACACGATGTGATTAATTATCTATGTTAACAATTCAAGAATGACTATAAAGTATATATAATAGATAATCAAGAAAAATGATACATAATAATGATACTGGATTTTGTGTATATGTTATTTTCTTACTTTCATTAAATTTATCATGGTAATAAAAACAGCGTTCATGAGTACGTACTGCTTACCGTCTCCATTTACGGTGCATTTCATTCCATTTATAGATCTGTCATATATATTTATATGATGAATATATATTATATATAAATCATTTTTTAAATTTTGGAAATATGTAATCATTATATAAGTAATCAAATGAAGAATTACAAGTCAAAACATGTACAATAAATTAAACAATTTTACCCAAAATGGTTCTTTAACATGGAATTATCAAAAGAACTGGTAACATAAACTCGTAAGTGAATCATGTATGATGTCATAAATTTAGTTATGGTTCTATTATAAGATAATAATATGTTTAGACCCACTATACATGTGTCTCAGACACATACATAATAAATTTTACATAAGTTAAAGGATAATTTTGCAATCTCATTTTTTCTGAGATTGCTTATATGTAAGTATTTTCTGGGGTTGCATTTATCATAAATATCCATGTTTTATAAAAATGTTTTCATAAACTGTTTAATATTTTTCTATGTATGTTTAAAGTCATGTTTACCCCCTTTTCACTTTTACTATTTAGTATGGAATGAACCATTATTTTGTTTACGATATGAGATACTTTTTGACTTTTCCAGCAAAGGTACAAGATGAATGTTTTTTTATCGTATATGACATGAATGTATTTTTATAGTTTCATAATTACTTATTTAAATGAATCATACTCTAAAAGATTTCAGGAATATTTTAAATTAAATTCTTTTTTTCAAAATTGCACGACATTTTGAGAATAGAAAATGATTTAGAATAAGAAAGGATATTTTCCTCAAGAATTAAATTTTAGTGTTTTATCAAAACTATTTTCTATCCAAGATGACATTATTTAATATGGGTATGTTTGAAGTACATTATTAGATGTTTTTTATGATTAAATTATATACATTTATTTTATATGGATTATGTTATAATGGGATGATATTTATGAAACCCATTTTATTCTTTAGGTTATGATGAATGATATATGTTTATTTTGTGGCACACGTGAGAATAATTTCATTATGATATGGGTGGGACCTATATCTCCCTCCAATGCATTGGATAATGATTTATATCTCATGATATAGACATGGCTGGAATAGAACGTAAATCAGGTTTGGTAATACAAGTCTAGAATGACATGTGAACCCTATTTAGTAATGGACATTTTCCAATATGACAGTCTTGGTAGAAATTCCTAGGATACTATTGAAATCATATAATGTGCTTAATGGTTTTCCACAATTCCATGTTTAATTACCATGATATTTTATCATGATTAATATTCCTTTATGATCTATTCCTTATGTAATACCATGATTTAGGTCCTTACTCGTGATTTTGATGTTTTATGTTCATGGTTTTATGTTCAAATGTTTATGGGTTGTTTTATGTTCTCCATGATTGCCATTACTGAGAATTCGTTCTCACCCATTATACGTTTTCATTCCACAGGATTTAATGAAATGTTGTAGGTAGGAAAACAGAAGCGGAAGATTGTTATGGGAGATGTTGAGGATCTTTCAACATGATTAGATGATTATGTTCCGAGTTTCCAAAGACACTAAACTAATACGGTCTTTGGGCATCAGGTTTTGTTATGTTTTAAGTATTTACACATAAGTAATGTAATTTCCATGTAAATCAAGATTTGGGTCTTTATAGTTTGTATTAGAGTGAAGGTTTAGTTAACATTTTGAAACCAGGATGTGAAAACTTTAGTGAAATCCCTAAAGAGATTTCTAAGATTTGTCTAGGGATTTCTCTAAGGATAAGTATTACTATAGGTTATAGATCTAGAATAATGATAACGATCATATAATTAAACCAAAGATGTTAGAGATTGAATGTACTTACCTTGATTATATTGTTTTCATGTGTGATTTTTTCCTCTCACACTATTTTTTTGGGGTTTTAGAAAATGGCTGGAAACAGAGAGATTCATGTTACTGGAGAATATGATGGACAATTGAATAATATTCTTCATGATCAAGAAAATGAAACACGATTTGGAAGGTGAAATATCATTATTATGCCTAATCAACAATATCATAATATGATCAAAAATCTGAACATTGGTAGGATTCTTTACTCAGCTAAGAAGAGAGGGATGGAGTTTCATGATGATCATAGAGGAAATAATGTTCAATTTTCCTCATGTAAATCATGTGTGAAGAGACATCAAGGTGAATGTTTCAAAGGAACTCGAAGATTCTTTTGGTGTGTAAGAGAAAGAAACAAAGCCAGTAATTGTAATGAAAAGGGTTCAGTTAACACTATGGACAAGGAAAATAGTATTTACTATACATCAATAGTAGTTAAATGTTTTAAATGTGGAATGTACGGGATTTATGAAAACCAATTCCCTCAATGAAAATCTCATGAAGTGAATTTGCATGGTCATATGGGTAATATTTAGGTTGATGATGATGAAGAGACTAAAATGATATATGAGATGAAAGAATTATTGAGGACTAAAATGATGAATCTCGGTCAATGTTTTTAGAAGGTAGTGGAATGATTGTATGTTTATCTAGAGTTATGTTAGTGGTATTATGGAAAAAAGAAACTTCTAAGGATTTTTATAATATTGTTTTTTGCTAAAGTATTTTAAAGTATATGTTAAATGGTAGCGGTAATGATGAATGGTTATTCACATATTTTTGGAAATAATATTATAAGTTCATAATGAATTGATACGGAGAAAATAATATGTTTGATAGTATTCATGATCTCATGACTGATATCAAGACAAACATATATCATGGTTTGAGTATATAGAATTTTTGGGATTTTGGTATCTGGAAAGAGTTACCGTCTGACAACATTCTTGTTTTCACTGAAGGTCTACTGTAATTTATGTTTTAAGAAAATACATGTTTATGGTATTCACATGTTTAGAATTTGATCAATAATATATATATTATGATATATGGGTGATAAATGATGGTATTCCCGTGCTTGTTATATGAAATATTGGTAATAGTTTTCATTATACTATGATATTGGACATATGTATTTTAGATAAGTATAAAGATTGGAATGGATTATGTCAGACATCAGATAGTATTCTTTAAGGCTAGAAAACTTTTAGATATTACTTCTGTAATGTTATAATAATGTAGTTTTAGAGAATGGAAAACCTGCAGGATGAGGGACAACCCGTCGCGTCAGACAAGGATGCAGAAATCGAACCCACAACCGAAGTCAGACATGCCTTTATAGCCTACCACTAGCCTACAGGAAGTCCCTGGTTAGTAGAAATTAGTTTTATTTTATTAAGGAGTATGATAGTTGAGATATAAGTCAATTTTTGGAATCATATACGGTTAATCTCACTGTAAGATGGACTTATGTATATAACGTTTTCTAACATTATGATTAGGACTGATGTAATGACCAATCATTCTATCGCATGATCTGCTAACACTTCACAGAAGACAAATACAACTTCATTTCTTTAAGAGATGATGTGGAAATTTATCAAGGCACAAACTACAGTGATATTGTACCAAAATCAAGTATGTTTTTTTTAATTCTTCAACATTAGAGAAATCATCTTGAAAAGAAAAAACATTGTCCTAGTACCCTCATTTCTGATGAATCAGATGGTACCTTAGATCATCACAAATTTATGGCTTTGTTATTGTCATCTTTTTCATTGCCATTTCCTCTATAACTCTTCAGGAGAAGTTGATGGTTACATTTCATTTCATTATCCATGTTTTCACTTATGTTCTCATATGTGGAAACCTAGTGATGAGTTAATTTCGGTAACCATTATGCTTCATACTTGACTTTTTAAAATTATGTTTTGGTATTCTTTTTTACGATGTGGGTTTCTATAAAAGAATCTTTCCCATAGTAAACCATTCATATCCCAGACGAATTTCGAGGGTGAAATTCATTTTAAGGGGGTCGAATGTAACATTCGAGACATTGTGAGAAATATTATTTTTATTTTCTTTGTTGTCTTGTGTTGTACGCTACACGAACATTAGCTTGCGCTATACGCAACACAATATTAGCTTGTAGTATACACAACACTATTCTTGGCTTTTGTTTCACGTAAGAGTGACCTCCCTTGATAACAAATGTTGTACGCAATACCAAGATTCACTAAACAATGATATATTGTTCTAATATTATTAATAACGAGCCATCATGAATATTATTAACTACATTTTTAATTCTATAACATTATTATTCGTCTTAAACATTTTTTAGAACATGATATGAGAACAAAATAAATTTTTCGTGTAAATTAAGTATTTTTTAAAAAATGATGTTATGCTGCCTTTTGATGGTGCTCCCACATTAAATTTAGTTATTAACATGTTTAAAAGTTCGAATATGAAAAAATAAAAATATTCTTTGGAATCAGGATATAAAAGTTTACATTGGATAAAATTTTCATATTATTATGATGACTTTCATATTTTAATGAATAGTAACAACACGCTATATTTTAATTAAAAACAACTTTATTCATCGTAATAATTTATATGGATAAATTATAATATTTAATGGGTTTAAAGTATAAATTGAATATATTTTTACAATTTTATATATGGTATTTCATTATAATTGATTTTACATAGAATTCATATGTAAAATCATTTGAATCTTTTGCAATGTTTTATCTTTTAAAACTCATTATCTTAACAATTGAATTAATTTTAAATTAATTTCTACAACTTATGTGATTTGAATTTGAAAAAATGGATTCCATATTTGGAATCAGTAAGTCCAAATTATGTTAATAGGCTACTTTTTGTATTTGGGCACTATGAATAGTAACTACGATAAATTATATTTAACATAGTTAATGGTAAATCATGTAATTATGGGTAAATATAATATTATAAAATTAACCTAACACTTGTCTTAATATAATTGAATTATTATATTTCGTTCTAAGGAATATTTCGGTCAAAATGGAATCCATTAGAACCCACATGAATGTGATTATGACATTTAATTTATTTTATTTTAAAGAAAGTAAAATATGTCTCACTCAAACGTTAATAATTAATGTATTTTTATTATAAGGTTATACAGAATATAAATTAGATTATAAATACTCATTTGAAAGATAAATTTTTTTTCATTGTTATGGTAATGTATTTAAAATTTTTTAAAGATATTTAATTACCTTAATAAATTATACATTAATAGTGCAGAAATTATTAAATTATTGAAAAATAAAGAATATAATTTTTATTAAAATACTAATACCCATCAAAAGGACTATAAAAATTACCAAACCTTATTGGTCGAGTATATCTATACCCTAAGCATCCAAGGGTCGAATTACGGACCATTTTGATCCTTAATAATCAAAATAAGACATTTATATTATTATATTTTAAATGATGTCAAAGTTGTCACCTTCATACATTAATGAAGATAAATTTTAAAAGTTGATTTTTTTTGAAGATGAATTCGATTAAAAATTTTCTTATGAAATATATTATATTTATATTTATCATAGTATTTTATTTTTAATTTCTATAACACAAATAAGTATATAAAATAATTATGAGACAATTTTGTATTATTTATTTTATTCAAATAAATATCAAATAAATTATTTTAATAGTATTAAAATAAATATTATATAACGTAATTAATGTGCTCCAGGAATTTCCTAGAATAATATGACTTATTATCAATCTATTAAATAGTTTTTTCGTAAATATATTTTTTCTGTATTTTATGTAATTTTAAATAAATTGATTGTGTCAAAATTGACACTATTAATATTTTATATTATTAAATTGTTTAAAAATCACAAAAATATTTAAAAACTAAAAATTAAAATTTATATGATCTAAAATGTCATAAATTATCAAATAATGTATAATTAACAACACAGAAGTCTATATTTATAACCATATACAATTTATAACATTATGACCACAAATAAAATTAACTAGATTAAATAAGGATAAATAAAAAATATAAGGTTTAAAATAAATTCCATACATATATAAATTTTATTAGTTGTTGATAATACAACAGTATATCATATTATCTTAGAATTTGAGTCATTTTGGATGTTCTTATGTGGGGTTTGAATTTATTATAAATTTTTATTTCTTATTTTTTCAAAGGTTCTCCTCTCCTCAATTATAAAAGGGAACTTCCTCCCTCTCCTCCTCACACCACATTGAGCCTTCAATATCAGCCCAACCCTACTAATTTCTCTTCTCCTCTTCCCTAGAAACATACTAGATGTCCAGGTATTCTTAAAAGACCAAATTTTGTTCCCAAATAGGCGGTTTAGAAGAGGCGCGTCGAATGAGAGGTAAAATCCCTTACCGATTCCTTCATGTTCATTTATTATTCTACATACTATTTTTTGGATTTTTAAAAATAAGGTAATAACATCAGTATCCGTCATATATTGACATGTTATTATAAATATGAACCAAAACTATTTCACCTTCTATACATCCTACAATAAACGAAATCACAGCGCATTCGTACGTATGAAATATCGTCTCCACGCCGTGGTGTAATCTGTTTTTCCACAACCACCTTACTTGGATGGGTATAATGGTGAAATTAATAAATATATATGTTTATTATAACATGATAATAATTCTTAAATATTATATAATCCACTTCAATTCCATTCACCAATTATGAGAATGCTTTTATCGCTCGTGCGTACGTACGGATTACCGTATCCAGGACGTGATGAGATTCATTGTTTATGTTAACCATTCAAGAATGAATATAAAGTATATATAATAGATAAACATTATAAATGTGACATAATAATGATACTGTATTTACGTATATGTTATTTACTTACTTCCATTAAATTTAATAAGGAAATGAAAATAGTGTTCATGCGTACGTACGACCTACCGTCTCCATGAACGGTGTATTTCATTCCATTTATCGATCTATCGTATATATCTATATGTGGAATATATATTATATATAAATCATGTTTTACATTCTGGAAATATTTAATCATGATATATGTAATCATATGAAGAATTACATGTCATAACATGTATGATAAATAAAACAATTTTACACAAAACACTGCTTTAAATTTGAATTGACAAAATAAAGGGTAATATAAAGTCGTAAGTGAATCATGTATGATATCATAAATATTACTCTAGTTCTGTTAAAAATTAATAATATTTTTAAACCCACTATACAAGAGTCTCAGACACATATAGAAGAAATTGCAAATAAGGTAAGGGATGATTTTTCAATATCATTTTTATCTGAGATTTCTTATACGCAAGTATTTACTAGGGTTAAATTTATCATACATGTCCATGTTTTATAAAAATGTTTTTATAAATTTTTGAATATTCATAAATGTATGTTTAAATCCATTTTTATCATTTTTTGACATTTACTATGTAGTATGGAAGGAATCTTTCTATTGTTTACCATATGAAGTACTTTTTGTCTTTTCGAGAAAAAGTACAAGAAGAATGTTTTATTAACTTATATGGAATGAACAGATTTTTACAGTTTTATAATGAAATATTTACATGAATATTACTATACCAAATTTCATGACTATTTTAAATGAAATTATATTCTTTTAAAATTTCATGACATTTTTAGAATTGAAAATGATTTTGAAGAAGAAAGTATATTTTCCTCATGAATTCATTTTAAAGTTTTTTATTCAAGCTATTTTACATCCAAGATGACATTATTTAATATGGTTATGATTCAAGTACATTCTTTGATATTGATTAGGATGTAGTAATATACCTTTATTTTATATGGATTATTTTATGATTGGATGACTTTTATAAAACCCATTTTATTATTTGGGTTATGATGAATGATTTATGTTTATTTTGTGGCAAAACTAAGAATGATTTCATTATGGGATGGGTGGGCCCAATATATCCCTCCAATTCATTTAGAAAAGATTTATATCTCATGAGATAGACATGGATGTAATGGCAAGTAAATCTGGTTCTATAATATAGGGCTTGAAGGACATGTAAACTCATTTCAGTAATGGACATTGTCCACTACGATGGCCTTGGCAGAAATTCCTTGGATACTATGGAAATAATATAATGTTCTTAATGGTTTTCCACAATTCCATGTTTAATTCCCTTGATGTTTTATCATGATTAATGTCCCTTTATGATATATGTCTTATGTACTGCAAAAATTTATTTCATTAATTATGATTTTGATGTTTTATGTGAATGGTTTTAAGTTCAAATGTTTTTGGGTTGTTTTATTTTCTCCATGTATTCTCTTACATAACATTTGAGCTCACCCTTTATATGTTTTATTTCACTAGTATTTTAAAAAAGGTTTTAGTTAGGAAGACAAAATGGGATGATCGTTATGGGATATGCTGAAGATCATTCAACATGATTATAAGATTATGTTCCATGTATCCAAAGACACTAAATTAATACTATATTTGGGTGTATGGTGTTGTTATGTATAAGTATTTTCGTATATTTATTGTAATTTACATGTACTTCATGCTTTGGGTCTCTACATTTTAACATTGAAATTGATTATAAAATAGTATCAAACATTAAAATGTTTTTACATAAAAACCTATAATGTCATAATAATTTTGAGATTAATTTTAAATTAATTTCTTCATCATCTGTGATTTGAATAAGGTAAAATGATTCCATATTTATAATAAAAATAATTTATAAAATTTATTTAGAAAAACATTGATGTTTACTAAGAATTTTGTTGAAATTACTAAATCAATAACAAATATTATGCATAAATTGAGCCTAATAAGATACTAAACCTTAATCTAAAGGCCTAAATTGATCCATAAACATGTCCATTGGCCATTTTATGGACATATATCGTCCTTGTACTTATTTTATCAAATTATTACCATTATTTTATCCAAATTAAACATGAAAAACGTTCATGTAATTCCCTTTTCAAAATATTACAAGAGTATCACTCCTCCCACACTATAAAAGGATCTCCTATCCTCCCACATCCTAACACCACTATATCCACATTAACTCATCCATGATCATACCAAATTTCTCCCCAATATCCCTTAACTCATCCTATATGATTCTTTTGGGGAAAACATAAATCCATGGAATTGTAGGGTAGAAACAAAAGGGAGTTGTTTGATAACGAGGTAACATATTTTAAAAATATTTTTAGTTTTATTCCAATTATCCAAACAACAATATGTTATTATAGTATAATTTTATAACAAAACAAGTATCCTAAATATAATTATATTTTTTATTATATTTTTTATAACTAAACATACTCCCTCTCCCATATAATTGGTAATAGACATTCTATTTCCCTAAAATTCAAACTAATGCCTCACAAAACGATGATTGTTCATTTTTCCTTTACTAACATTAATGGATATACATAATGATAAAAAATTATTTATATAAGATTTATATGCTATTAATTATTCTATTATACTTATTCAATCCTTTTATTACACATATATCTAATACATTCCAATTTACATTAGTAAGATAACAATGATTGAAGAAGTGTGGACTCTTTCCCCCTTAAGATGATGTGATTCTTTCACACGATACATAGAATGTATGGATGTTTTTTACAACTGAACATATCAGAGACAAATAATTAATTTTAATGAAATTATTATATTTCCATAAATATAATGTATATATATATATATATATTATTTTTTAAATTTCCATTCACACACAAAAAATTGAGAATGGCGCTTGTGGACCTATGGACTACCACCTCCTCAGCATGATGTGATTCATTTTACATCAAAATAATTATATATAAGTAGATATGATTAAATATTATGGTATTTATGATATAATTATTACTCTGTAATGATATTGTATTACTTACAATCTTTTCAAAATTATCTTTGAAAAATTAGAATGTTACTAAGTCATATGTATGACCTACCGTCTCCATGATCGTAATAATGATTCATTTTTTGTAACCGTATTTATTGATTGTTATAAAATGTATAAATAATTATAATGTATTATAATTAAGTTATTATTATTATTCTTTATATTTTATATAATTAACCCATTCACTATAGTCGACCTACTAATGTTATTTTTGACATATAAACCAGATTTTGATGAAAATACCAAATGTAAACTTAATACATTAAGTAGTCGAATAAAACATTGTAATAAGTGAAATAAATGTAAAAAATAAAGTTAAAAGTTCAAAATAAATAATAAAATTTGTTTATCTTTGTTATATAGGATGTTAATGGATTTTCACCTAAAATAAAACTCATGAAATGAGATTTTCGTATAACCTTTTTCTTCGGTGAGATAAATTTCATGTTCCCCAATTCCTTATTTTGTGTAGTGTATATACTAAAAATTTAATATATTATATAATAAATTTTTTTACCTTCGTATAATTTAAAAATTCAATTTAATATTATTCATTCATGAGAATTATTATTTAAAATGTTTCAATAAGATAAGAGACGCTTTTGAATGATTAATGATTATTTAACTCAAAAATGAAATTAATAACCTTTTAATGGTATTTAAATTTGAGGAAATTATTTTAACATTGTTCAATAAAACCTTTACTTTCCTCTTCTCTTGATATTCAGGAGAATTCTCATGTATTACTACCTTTTTCCCACTATTTGGAACTAAGAATGTTTTAGAATTGTTTTTAGGAAATCCAGACATTATTAGTCTCTTTAGCCAGAGAAACTATTTTTTCCCTAAAAACTACATTTTATAAAAATATTTTAAATAATAAATTTTAAATAATTAGGTAAATAAAATTTTAAACTATTTAAAAAGAAATATTCTCATCACTTTCCAAAAAAAATAATTTTTATATCCTTTAAAAATGAAAAATGAATGTTATTTTTTACCTCGTATGGAATGAACAGATCTAAACAACTTTTAATTGTATAATCTTCATTTGAATTATTTAAAGTTTACATTAAAATAATATGTTTTAAAATTTATTTTCAAGTAAAAGGGATTTCAAATTGTGTTTCATAATAAATATATATATTCCTCAATAATATTATTAAAATATGATCTTATATTTTTTCGACTCATCATCAAAAAGAAAAAATTATTTTTACTCTACTAGTGAATTTTTGAATTGATACAATCCTTATTCTCCCCCGAATTGGTTTATTTTTTCTTTGGTAATGTATAGTAATTAGATTCGCATAAATGAATATATTTTTATTCCCCGTAATATATTTAAATTTTTTATGATCATTGATCATTAAATTTCCCTAAATATCCGTTTGATTTATCATGGATATTAATATTTCCTAACCTATAAACCAATTTACCTATAATGACTAATTTGATATTTATTTAATTATGTGGGGACATATTGGCTATTTTATATGTTTTTAATATATGTATTTGATCAGGAAAATTAATAATTTTTATTATTCTATTTGAGGAATGATGTAGACTGGTAATGAATGGTGGAGCGTGGAAATTATATAGCTCTCCGATCAATCGAAAGGTCCTCCTGAGACAAACATACTGTGAAAATTAAATGGGGTTATATCTATGGTTTTAAAACATCTTGAGAAAGGTCTTGACATTATAGGTTTTCATATTTCTTAGATGTGATGTCCATTAAGAATTAATTTTCATCACATAATGCTTAGTTATTATTCTTTCGTGATATTTTTCATCGACATATCAATAGATATATATCATTTTTAGTTATTTAGATGGAATTTTTTTCAATATCATACAATTCTATTTTATTTCATTATCTAGATGTTAGAAAGGATTTTTATTCTAGTTATTACCCTTCCATATTGTTTACACACTTTCCTTTATATTACTGATTAAATGGAATATGTGTTATGTTATTTACCTATACCAATTAACTTTTCGCATTGATTCATTATTTATTCCTCTTTACATAGGCTTACTGAGCATTTTAACTCACCATTTTTATGTTTCATTCCATACGAATACAAGATGCATACTATGCAATCTTTGAAGGGATTTAATAAATAGAATATTGTTATCATCGATGTTATTAGGTTATTTGAAAAGAAGGAAACTGATTTTGTTCGAATTAGTGTATTATTTTCTATATCAAGACTCATTTATGTATCTAGTATACCAATAAAAGTAAACTATTAATTCATCCAGGGATTGACCAAATGTATTAATGAGATTTTAATTAATGGAAGACAATAGATATGGGATTTTGGTTTCATGTCGCAATAGTTGGATTTAGATGGAGTTTAGAAGAAAACATGGGAACTGCATTTATGAAAACATAGGTTATAGAACATAACCCTAATGTATAAATTGATAATTTTTGAAGAATAACAACCTATTAGTTTTTCATGATTGATATTATGTGGGTATTTATATAAATATATTCATTTATGGATACTACAAGTTGATGTGGTTATTGAACATATGTACATATGAGTAAAAACCTCGATAAGGTGTCCGGATCCTTACTTATGGTAACTTGCTACACACCAACGAGACATACTGCACACCTAGTTTGATACTCTTATGGTTTATACTTAAGAAAAGTAAAATTTTCCTTACGTACCATTAAAAATGATTTATATAGATAATGAATATGAATATTCTTGGTTGAACATAAGGTGTTTTATATTTAAAATTAAGAGTAAATATTTAGATATCTTATAGATAATTATGCATTCTTCTCACAATGAATTTTTTTTTCAAGATTATTTATTTATTAAGAGAATGGTTATTTCCCAAAGGATTCAAGTTAATAAAGAACATGATGTACCATACAGTGAAAATGAGAAACTAAATAATGATTTGACTAGATAAATGAATATTGTGTTCATTCAAATTCAGTTTTACAGAAATATGAATGAAAATATATAGCTTAATCAACTCATAAATACTCCAAATAAGTGAAGAAATGAGGTTTCTAAGAAATCATGTGGTGGAGACTATAAATAAAATTATTCTAAATTTATGAATTTTCAGAAGTGTAATAAGAGTCACCGATGAATGTGTCTCACTGTGACAATGAAATTATTTATGTGCAGGAGTGAAGGACATACGAAAAGTATTGCTGATGTAAAATGATGGGTATAAATGAAGGAAATGAATCTCATTCAAGGAAATAATTCATAGTTCATTGTCAAGACTATGGAGAGAATGGAAATTACCTGAATAATGTTCCTCTCCGAGAGGATTAACTCTCGAATAAGGAACGATTTATGTGGAAATTATTAGTTGAAGTATTTAGATGTTAGGGTAGAAATGAAAATGTTTGTGAAAAGTTTATTTTTTGATTAACCATATTTCAAGGAAGTCCATCATATATATTTTTTAAGTTATATGAATATTATTTTAGTAAAGGAAAACATATAATAAGAGTGTCAACCAATAAAATCTAACAAGATTGCGGGCCGTAAACCTATGAATAATGGGGGATAAAGTTTTTATTCCTACCATTAACCAACACAATGTCCAAGTTAATTTTTAATTTTTTTTAAAAATAATTGAGGAACAAATGTTAATGTTGAGATAATATTATCACTTTTTAGGATTAGTGATTAATCATGGATATATTTTGGTTTTGGAATATAGTTAAGGACAAATAGTTTAGAAATTTACTCTTTTATAGTCATTACAATCCTTCAAAACTATATTGTAGTGCATCAGGAAATAGAAAATCATTATTGATAATAAACTAATATGAGTAAAGGGATGAATTATAATTTGATCAAAGCACAACCAAAAGATAGTATTTTCAATATGAAATGGAATCCTATTAAATTATATTATCTCTTTATAATGTTGGTCAGTAAGAGATTTACCTAACACTATAAAAAATGCTTAGAAATAAAATTTTGTCCTAATACAATAATATCAATTCAAACAATTTCCATATAAATCATCACAAATTTATGGATTTGAGGCCCTCAACCTTATATTTATCATACAGTTGATTTAGATTGATGACCTCATTAACAACCTATAAATTTTTTAATTTTCCTTCGAAAGATATATATTTATATTCCACTAATTTTCTCATACATAGAGACATAGTTACATAGATGTACGCGTGACATTTTGACATTACATTCGGTCATTTATAGAGGATTAATTATGAACCCTTATTATGAAGGGGGATTTCAAAAATATAATGTATGAAAAAATCTATCACCATGATTAATTTTATATTACATGGATGAAATTTAAAAATGCTGTGGAGAATATGACGCCCCTAAAATCTAAATTTCGAACAATTTATTCTTTTGTGTGTATGAAATGTGACACTAAGCATATTAGTTAATATAATATCTTGATACATTATAATATTTTTACTATTTAAATAAGATATTATATATTTAAATTCATAAAACAATGAGTCATCATGCGTTACAACCAAGATAGAACATCCTCAATAGCTTACATTACATGCAAGAGAGACCATATCTGATAGTCTTTGTTACACGTAAGACATTGTTTTATCGAACAATAATATTGTATTAAAATATCTTGGGATATGAACTAGCGAATAAATTATGATTTATCAATATTAATAACTAACTTTTGAAAAAATGGTTTATTATAAAATATAATGTATTAATTGGTTACAAATTAATTAGATATGTGTATAATAAGAAATTGAATAAAAGGGAATATTTTTATAGCATACTATTTTTAGGAAAAAAAATGTTTCATTAAAAAATAGATTTAATTAATTACAATTATTCAGTGATATTAATTTTAAATAAATATATATATTATATTCAATCAATTATTTTTGACATTAATCCGTTAGGATTTTTAGATATATGATAGTGAATAACATTATTTCATACTGAAAAGCCGATATTTTTATAAAGCTAATTTTTACACATTCTAATGGAGAAACCATTTTAAATATTAATTTTGACCCATAAATTGATTTAATAAGTCAAACTAAATATCATATTTGAATTAAAATCAACAAAATTATGTTAGGGAGAATTTTATAGATTTTCCTAAAACATGTCCATTTTTATCGAACATTTTCTGATTTTTAGTTCGACAAATTTTTTTA
Organism: Viscum album; assembly: GCA_963277665.1. NCBI lineage: Eukaryota > Viridiplantae > Streptophyta > Magnoliopsida > Santalales > Viscaceae > Viscum > Viscum album. The sequence goes on from OY728151.1 coordinate 1,912,153,125, forward strand.
ATATTACTTATTTATTTAGATAAAATATAATTTTATATTGATTTAATATTTAGTTAGGAAAAAATTTTCTTAATTAATAATATTTTTTTTCATTCTAATTAATCTCCCATAGAACATGATTATAAAAACATTGAAAACATTATTATGTTTTTACTATAAAACCCTACAATATCATCCCAATTATGGGAGGAATTTTAAATTAATTTATACAAATTTTATGGTTGGAATTTGGAAAAATTGATTCCATATTTCTAATCATCATAAATTATAATTTATCATAATAAAAACATTTTTACCAAAAATTATTACTAAAAGTTATTTAAATTAAATATAATGTTTATGTTTATATTATTCATAATGAGGGATAGAAAACATATGGCCTAAAATATACTATACACTTATATAAATGCCTTTGAATGGCCATATATTTACCGTATACTCTCTTGTACCTAATTGGGACCATTATTTTTTCCATGTACAATATGAGATATGATCATGGAATTATATTGTCAAAATATTACAAGAGTTCCACTCATCCTCTATTATTAAATGACATCCTCTCCTCTAACTTCCACACACCTCTCAAGACACATTGGATCAAAAAATATCTAAAAAATTGTTCCAAAATCCCATTCACTTATCTTATAATCCTAAACATAATGATAAGCCAATATAAGTAAGGTTTTGGTCTAAACCAAAAGGTTCTACCAGATTTAGATGAATCATATTTCCTTAGGTTTTTTTACCTTTGAACAACCACACAAACCACAATAATATATTATTGTATGACAAAACTAGTATCATAAATATTCTAGGATATTTTATAATAATGTTTAATCTTATACTTACACACACTTCCATCCCTTTTTTTAGAAATATACAGTTTCTCTTTATGACGAACTAGTGCCTCACAAAACTATGATTGTTTATTTTTCCTTTAACAACATTTATGGTTGGAATTATGGAAGACACATATTTTATATATGTTATATATGTTATTTGTTATTCATTAATACTTATTTAATACTTTTATAACACATTAATTTAATACTTTCTATTTTATATTAATACAATAATATAATTTGAGGAAGAGTGGACTACTGCCACCTCAAATCGATGTTATTCATTCACACGATACACTGAATGTATAGATAATGATTATAATTGAACATATGAGAAAGAAACAAAATATATAATATATTTATAAAATAATTACATTTCTAGAAATATTATATATATATATATAATTGTTTTTATAATACACATTCCACACTAAAAAGGGTCAATGTTTGTCGTGGACCTGTCGACTACTGCCACATCAACATGAAGTGATTCATTTTACAAAAAAATAATAATATTTATTTTTTTATGGGTAAATAATTTATTTTTTATGATAAAATTATCATTCGTTAATTATATAGTAATCATTACAGCCTTTTCATAATGATCACTAAAAAATGATAATGTAACGCATTCATACGTACGACCTACCATATCCTTGATAGGAATGAAAATTCATTTTTCATAACCATACATAATATTTTTTTTAAAATGTATAATTGATCTATAAATATAATTATTTTTTCATTAGTATTTTGTATATGTCATATCATTACCCTTTGGACCATAGTTTATGTATCATTTTTTTTAAATATAAATTGAAAATTGGGGAAAACACATGATGTAAACATAATTTTTTATATAGTTGTATAAAACATAGTAATAAGTTAAATAAAATCCATGATGACCAAAAAAAGACTATGAGTCAAGTATAAAATTAATAGTAGTATATGTTACCATAATTTAAAGGATGTTCAACCAAATTGAAAATCATGTTCGGTAATTTTCATCTAACCATTTACTATTGTGAGATAAAATTCATGTTCAACACATTAATATTTTTTGTGGTGTATCTAATAAAAAAATTTATATATAATATCACGGATTGCATTAACATAATTTTATTTAAAACATATATTAATTATTTTTACATCATAAAGATTTTTATTTAAAAAGTTTCAATTTAGTTATGGGACACTTTAGAATGTTTAATGATTATTTTCCCCAACAATAACATTAATGATATTTCCATGGTATTTCTATTTAATGAAATTATATAACCTTTGTTCAATAAAACCATTAATTTTAACTTCTGTGGTTATTCATGCCAATTTAATGTATTTATAATATTTAACTACTCTTTAGTACTCAGATTTTTCTGTAAAATGTTTTGTAAAACCCAAGATATATTTCCTTATTTATTCAGAGAATATATTTTCTTCATAAAACCATGTATTATGAAAAAAGATCAAAAATGATTTTTAAATGGTGGTATAAGTAAATTTTTCCCCATTTTTAATTTTCAAATGATTTTAATGGAATATTCATGTCACTTTCTGAATAAGGAACCATTTAAACATTAACCATAAAATGTAAATGTTCTTTTAACCTCATTTTGTGTGTATGGATCTACCAACCATCATTTGTTTGAAGATTCATTTTCATGTTTAATAGGATTATTCTAAAAAAATTATTTTTGAAAAATATTTTCAAGTAAATGATTTTTCAATATTTTTTTTCATAAAAAATAGATATTATCCTCATCAATATTTTTAAATGTTCATTTCATAATGTTTCCATTTATAAAAATAAGATTAATTTTATTTCAATTGGGATTTGTTATAGTGATACCAACCTTATTATTCATACTGATGGATTGTTGTTTATTTTTCCCCAAATAATTTTCAAATTCACTTCCATGAATGACTTTTTATTCCCCTAGAAATATTCAATCATCTATTATCATTAAAAATTGAATATACTCTAATAATCCATTTCATTTATCGTGGATATTAGTATTTTCTAAACCTATACTATATTACATATGGTGTCTACTTTGATTGTTATTTTATTATTTTGGAAAATATTTATAATCTAATATTTTTCCTTCAATATAGCTATTTGATAAGGAATATTTTTTATTTTTATTATTCGATATGTGGAATGAATGGGATAGATAATGACGGGTGGAGTCAAGAAATTATATAGCTTATCGATGCATCGTTAGGTTCTCATGAGACAAACTAGTTTTTAAAATTAAATGGGTTTCTATCTAAAATTTTCAATAGTATTTTGAAAGGACATGACTATATAGGTTTTCAGGATCCATATACATTACATCCATTATAATATAATTTCCTTCATATTAGTTTTAGTTATTATTCATCCATGATATTTTCTATTGACATATTTATGGATATTTTATTTTTTAGTGATTTAGATCACATGTGTTTCATTTTATTACCTTTCCATATTTACTTATCATTACCATGTTATTTGAATGAAATGTGTTTCCGGTTATTTCCTAGAATTTTTTTATGAACATTCATTCTATTTATTGATTTCACGGAATGTGTGTTTAGTTATTTAATATTCCATATTGATTAATGTTATTGATTTATCATTTTTTCTAAATTTCTTAACATTTCATATCATTTGTTCTCTCCTTTATTATGTTTCCTACCCCATGAATAAATGAATTATACTAGGACTAATATGTATGAATTTATTATATGGATTATAATTATCCTCAATGTAATTTATATATTTAGAAATAAGAATAAAATCATATTATAATTAATGTAATATATTGTAATTCAAAGCTCATTTATGTATCTGGTTTACCATGACTACTAAACTCTTTGGTCCATTTGGGCTTGACTCCTGATAATCTTGCCAATGCAATTACTAGCAGACACCGACTATGAGTTTCTTTGGTCTAATCACTACACATGGAATGTCCTATTGGAAATTCTAAATACCCATGGGCTGAAAACTATTACCTAGGTATCAAAAATATTGGTTTGTATTTGTTTCATGGACTAATATAATTATAAATAGACAATGAAAATTAACATCAAAATAACCAATAATCATAACCATATGATGTAAAAAAATTTACAGATTCATAATTTACAAATGTTAAATCAACCCATAAACGTAGTACTATTATATGGGAAGAAAAAACTAATCCTAAAATCCCAGGAAACATGAGGGACAACACCCTCAATCCACTACATAAAAATCCTATAAGAAGTGTAAAACTACCATCTATATCCACCATTACCACCCTGAAACATATTTCCTTTACATTGTTCTTATAGAAAAAACTATACATACACGCAATGGTGTATTCGATGTGTGAGACAAAGCCCTATTGTATTCCACCGAAAATACATAATTCTATTCCAAAACATTATAAGAAAAATTTACATGATCATTTTCAAAAGTTCATTTTAATAAATTTTATGAAAACATTTTAATGAATCACTCTTCATGAAATACATTTCAATGAATACACTTTCTCCAAAACACACTTGCTTGTAATAAAAAATTTCCCAAAGTCGTATGCACACCGAAGGCTTTCACCATATCACATAGGAATAAATTTAAAATATAGAACCATTGGAATATATATATAAAAATAGAACTAGAGGGATATTAAAAACCGCATACCATGGTGAAAAACATTCTCCACTAAAATACCAAAATCATCCTTGTGTATGAGCCACTAGTGGGGAACATATCACATGATCTAATAGTCTCCAAAATATAGACATCTTTCAAAATAGACTAGTGTGATATACATCCTATGATATAGTTATCTCTAATAATATCCCATGTTTCATTTGTTTTTTAATCGTAAATTCATAAATATGAATCCTGGAAGTAGCCACCTGTGAATCATCTAACGTACTAGTTCCTGTTCACTCAACAATATCCCTGGGATTCCCTTAATTCTCGAGTTCCATTTCACATATCACATAAATCACCACTCTCACATATAAATTTCATGAATCATAAGAACTTAAGGTAATCAATAATATCATATTTTCACAATTCAACATTTTTATGTTGATCCCATGATTATATATTCAAAAGGAAGCCCCAATTTTACAAAAAGAAACAACTTTTAACTTCATATGCACAATTTTTTTTTTGAAATACATATCACACAATATGAAAAATTTATGATCTCTATTTTGTAAACACCACTAGAAAACAAATGGTCAAGTCAATCCCTTCTTTGGACCATGCCTTATTCTACTTAACAGAAAATAAAAATTCATTTTTAAACATTTTGTCAACCATTTTTTCAATTCATGAGTCTCATCAAAGGTGAATTAAGAAACCAATAAGAAAAACTGCCCCATGTCTCATGAAAATTCTACATTAAACAAATTCACATTGAATAGCCTATGAAATCATAATTTTCACCATTCAATAAATTCGTAAAACATTTTATAGAATAACAATAATGGAACTCAAATTAAAATAAAAATGTTTTCCTTTAAAAAATAAATTTCATCACAATTTTTTGTCTTACCCCATTAAAAAGAATTTTTTTCCGAATATAAATACTACATAGAACCTACTAAATAATCCTTAAAGAATATAACCATTATCAAAAAATACAAAATACTTGATCATCCTTCCTCTCACTTGGAATCTTTAAGACATTGGTGCAAAATAACATTTGCACCAAAAAAATGTCCCAAATAACAAATGATTAAACCAAAAAAATTGATATGTCCCCCTACAACACAATACCAAACCATCCCTAGGTCATACCCCTAAGGGAAATTATAAAATCAAGAAATGGATAGAAGAACTGTAAAAAGTGGGATTAATCATGAAAAAATGGACTAACATGTTGATTCATTGAATAATTGGGGAGAAAATAACCCATGTATTGAGGTCCCTAGGCTGCATGAAATCTTGTAGGAGGAACCCATGGATGAAAATATCAAATAGAGAGGATGTGAGTGGTTTTGGTTTAAAAACCAATGGGGGAAAAGAGAGAAATTCCGACTTTTTAATGACAGAGAAAATCCTTACAGTTTTCATGCACGAATTTTAAAAAATGTACATCAACCCAATGGTCACAACTATCCAAAACCACCATCTTACAAACAATTTACTAATTAAGGGAGAAATATTTCCCCAAAATATGAACGAATAGTATAAATCATTCAATAGATCCCAAAATGTCCATTTTTATCCAGAAATTCCAGTGTAATCCATATAAAAATTCTAAAATGATAAAATAATAAGAAAATACATCTAAACAGAATCATGGATGTGAAAATTATTCCCATCAAGAAGACATTCCTCCCTCAAAAAGTCATTTCAAACCATGATCAAGGAAAAATAATGGGTTATCATCCTTAATCGAGGACATCATCTTCTATGTCTCAAGTAAAACATTAACATGATGAAAATGAACATGAAATAACTGAATATACATTCCATGAATTAATTTTTCCTATGAATCCTTTTTCAGTACCAGTCCCTCAATCACTAATTAAGAAGGATCCAACTCCAAATCTTCCAAATTCAACACATGGGAAAAAACCAGATTTAGAATATTCATCTCCGAGACATGGAACACATCAGGGATTGACATCAACTGTTATAGGAATCAAAACCTACACGTGACCTTATCAATGTTCATGGGGATCTAAAAAATTATAGAATTCCAAGGAATTAGCCACCCTTTCTCACACGTATGGTGGATACCAATGATAGGTTCCACTTTCTGAATCACCCATTCACCCAAAAGAAAACTCAGAAGGTCATAACCTCGAATTAGCATAAGACTTGTGATAAATCTGAGTTGTCACTAACCACGTATTGATCAATACAACATTATTAGACACTACTACAAAAATGGGCAAGGGAAGAGACACCTTATATCAGTGCTATGAAAAAATCTCTGATAAAGAAAATTTTACCGGCGCTAAAATTTTAGCACTGATACTAGGAATCTTTATCAGTGAATCTCTAGTGCTGATAAAGGGATTCTTTATGAGTGCTAGAAAACTTCTAATAAAGAAGCCATGTATCAAAGCTAAAATTTTAGCACTGATACATGGAATATTTATAAGGCCTTTTCTATAGCTGATAACGAAGCACCATTATTAGCGCTAGAAAGGTGCTGATAATGATTCCCAGTATTAGTGTTAAAATTTTAGCACAGATAAAAAAAGCATGTATCAGTGATAAAAAGTTATCAATCATATAAAAAGGATTTATCAGTGCTTTTTTAGCACAGATTATGTAGTACGTTATCAGTGCTAATATTATAGCGATGATAATGGTAGCCTTTATTAGCGCTTTTTTAGTGCTGATAAAACCATAGACCATTATTTTATAAAATTGTTCACACATTGTCCTCAGTTAATCGCAACCTAAATCTCTTCTGAAACTGTAACCCTTCGACTCCACTTCGCCACCCCCCGATCGTCGCGTTGCCGGACCTCCACTGCACCCGATCATCGCGTTTCTAGACCTCCACTACCCCTTATCTTCACATGGCTGACCATTATCGCTAGCCCTCCTCATAATCCTCTCCGTCAAACCCCTTCGGTGGATCCTCCTCCTGTCAACCCCAACTTCTCCTCCTTTTCGCTCAATACTTCTCTCTGTGAACCCTACTCCTCCATTTCTCTTCGGTTGGCGGCTCCTCCCGTGCACCTCCTCCCATGAACCTCCACCTCTAGAAGATTCCATGTGTGTTGAAAGTGACTCAATGGTTTTACATTATTAGATGACTTTGATATTCTTTATTAGTTTCATTAATGTTTTCTATGTATTAAATTTTTGGTGCTAAATATGTATTGGAAGGGTTTCGAGATCTATATGTGTAGAAACATTTTTATAAACGAATGTTTTTATGTTTCATGTTATCTTTGATGACGTTTTTCTTAAAAATATTTAATTTATTTTGTGAAAGGTGTGAAATGAAATTATTTTTCAATGATATTTAATGGTTTGAATGTTTTGAATGTTTATTTTATAAGAGAAATTCATTTTTGTTGGATGTAGTACTTTTTTAACCTGATATGTGTCCATGAATTGTGAATGTGATTCGAAACATGTTATAAAATGGATTTAATGTGAGTATTAATTTGAAAGGGAATTTTCAAATGGAAATGGTTGGATTCCAAATGTGTTTCATAAATTATGAAAGTGGTGTGAAATTTGTTTCAAAATGGTTTTAGTGTGCAAGTGAAATGGAATGTGTATTTTTGTGTAAAATAGTGGTTTTGGTGTGATATTTCGATCATTAGATCCACGTGAAAATGTGAAAATGTGAATGTGATTAAATCCTTATGTTCTTATGTTTCAAGGAATGTGTATGTGAATGTGGTGATATAGTTATAATTAAGCTAAATAGGGTCTTATATTTCAAATACTTCACGAAATATTTTAAGGAGAAATTATATCTATATTTGATGTTATCGGGTAAGTCCATTGTGTTTCTCAACCTCATCTATGGTTATTAAAAATTGACTCAATATACTAATAATTTTGCTAAACTTTTTCAGTTTTCACTTGAAGTGGTGTCAAACAATAATAATAAGTCCCATAGGTTTTATAATGTCCTTCTATAAGATATCCAATATCATGTATTTATGCTGTAGTTTACCTAAAATTTTAATCATTTGGATAGGGATGTGATGGAATAAATTGGAATGACTATTATGTGAGGGTAAACTAGAGTTACTTATATTCCCATTGGTAGTTTTAGTGGTTTTTATAAGTGGAATATAAAGTAGAATGAACCTCATAGTGACAATAGTGGTGGTGGTATTTTATATAAAACATCCTCCAAATCATCTGTAGTGTCTAGTAAAGCCCAAATGACTTTGTCCAATGTGGAAATATTGAACACTAAAAGTAATATTTCCTGGAATCATTGAATATTTACCTCTTGTAAAAACATTAAACCCACTTGAAGAGGGTTTTACATGTTTCTACTGCCCTATGTAGTAGAATGTAATCATAAATATTGTGAGGTACCAAAGCATAGTAATATTATTCAATAAAACTGGGATCCTAGAAACATGTATTAGGAATGATTCAACTTCATAGAGTGGATTAATCTCCATTAGTAACTGACATTGGTCATGTGGTAGTGAGAGGCACCATTTCAATTTCTTTTTCATTAGTGTATGTTTTATTTGATATTGGTTCCCATAATAATTACATATCAAACCTCAATATAGAATTATTGAAACTTATAATATATCTCATGGCTTATGTGATAGAGATTGTAACATCTTTCTGGATAATGGTGGAGTAAGGTCTCTGATTCCTCTCTCATGGCCTCACATTTTCAGAGATTTAGATCATATGATAGTTATTGGTTCTTAAGATGATTCCCCATTATGTTATTATCAGAATAGTCTAACTAATTTCTAATAAATCATGGATTTACTATTATCATCGGTGGGTGTCCTTCACTACCCACGATGGGGAATTCAATGTCATCCATAGTGAATTAGACCTGAGTTCTAGTCGAGCTAGATCGCTTCTTCTAGAGTTGAGTGGCATGATATCCTTTTATGCCATTGAACTGGAGTAGGAAGCCTATTATAGTGAACTTCTCCTGGTATCAATTGAATTTACAAAAGTGTTTAATTTATTATTTTTTGGTCTACCACAAGACAAGGATGTGAAGTTCTCTATCACCTTGGTGATGGGTAAAAAACCCATTGTTATTATATCTTACCATATAGAACTAGTTAAATTGAAGGAACTAAATAATCAGTGGGATGAAATGGTTTCCAAATTCATTATTTAACCTAGTTCATTTCCTTGGGAAGAATTGGTGTTTTTCACCATGATTTTCGTTATAATCCTTCACTTGTCTGTTGATTTCCGAAATCTAATTTTTGTTTTGATCAACAAAAAGTATCTATTGAACAATATTTATGATTTAATAGATCTTATAAGGGGGGGAATGGTTCTCATTGATCGGCCTTTAGTTTGTTTAACACCAACTCAAGATCAAGGAGTTTGAGATATATGTGTGACTATATTCTAATTATATATTCTTATTATTTTATACACACCACCCCTTGATTCGAGTAACCTGATTGAAAACCATATGGGTACATTGGTTTTTATGTGGATATGGTTTGATATGTGTTTGTTACATGTGTATGTGTGCGTATATGGGTATTTAGGCATGGTGATATTGAATGTAGGCCAGAGTGGTAGATGTATCATTCTTGATTATTCTTGTGTTTAGACTGGGGTGATTTTAGGAAACTATAATGAATCTAAATTAATTATATTTAATGAATTTCATATTATAGAGATTATGATAATCTTTCTTTACTTAAAGAGTTGGCAACTGGTTTTCATCCAAATGTATTTTAGGCTACTAAGGTATAAAAGGATTTACTAGTTGACCATAGAAGGGATGACCCGATAGAGGAAAATGAGCCATAAATGATGATTCCGTGTGAGTTTTACCATTTATGACACAAGTGACTATCCCCACGAAAATCTTTGTGTTTGGAAACTGTGTTGATTTTTATGGGGGGTCTAACATGTTTCTGTTGATTTCCAAATCATTATTTGAAATGGTTTGGCTCTATTAATATGTATTTTTATAAGGAAGTGGTTCTCTTCTACATTATTTGGAAGGCTCGTTTTATGTATTGGAACCATAAATACTAATATTTGATATTCAAATAGAATGGAGATGAACAACTATTGGATGGATGGTAATCGTTTGACAATAGAGTATGAGAACAGAGTGAAAGTGTTCATCATGTTTTCAAAGGATCGTGAAAAGTACCCCTCTCAAATACTTTGAACATGTTTAAGTTGTTGTTATTCTAGAATACTTAATCCAGATGAGTTGTAAAGACATTTGATATGTCACAGAATAGATTGGGGTTTCAAATGATGGAATAAACATGGAAAAAAAGCGAATGTAGCTACTGGCTGGGATAAACTGTGTTTTATGGATCATTAGATATGAATACAAATATGGATGGCGAAGAAGACCGTATGGAGGATGTAATTATATTTTTCAATGATGATGAATATCGTATTGAGAAAAAGAAATAGAAAATTGAAGATAAATATCATGATTTCCAAAAAAAATTATGAAGTTAAAGAGTTGTGCAGAGACTCTATTGTATACATTTTTCACTAAATATACACCATTGTCAGCTATACGGAAGTTGTATAAATTGAAAGCAGGCAACCGTTGGAGTGATGTTATTTTTATGAAACTATTTCATCACTTGAATGACATGCTCCTAAAAGATAATGAGCTCCCAAGCTAGACATATGAAGCTTAAAGATTGCTACGCTCGATGGGTATGATTTTTAAAAGAATACATCCATGCCTGAAGGACTGTATTTTGTTCCCATGGAGAAAAAATCTCATACAAAATGCCTAAATTTTGGTGCTTCTCGATACAGGAAAGATGAATCCAATCCTATGAAATATGTATTGTAATTTCTAATCATTCCGTGGTTTAGGAGTCTATATAGAATTGAAGAAACTGCAAGACAATTGTCGTGGCATTAAGATAAAAGAAATAAAGATGGTAAATTACATCATCCATCTTACTCTCCTAAATGGAATAAAATTGGTCATGAGTATCCTGAATTAGGAAAATAGCCGAGAAATCTTCTTCTTGTGTTATCTACAAATGGAGTGAATCCTTTTGGTTTTTAAACCTACACTCGTAGTACTTGGACAGTTATGTTGGTAAATTATAACATGCCACCTAGGTAATGCATGAAGTGGAAATTAATCCTGATATCTATGCTTATATCATGGCCAAAACAACCAGGTAATGATATTTATGTTTATCTAGATCTTCTGACTGAGGTTTTGATGTTATTGTGGGATTATAGTGTTATGTTGTTTGATTCTTATAAAAGTGAATACTTCTCATTAAGAGAAATGTTGTATGGGACAATAATTGATTTCACTACTTATGGAAAATTTGTAGGCTATAACATTAAAAGAACACAAGGGTGTCCCATGTGGGAAACAGATTCATAATCAATTAGGTTGAAACATTCATCGAAATGTGTGTTTCTATGACATCGTATATTTCTACCTCATCGGAATAAGTACGGATCATGGACGACATAATTCAATGAAAGATCAGAACAACGCACAACACCATCTCCACTAACAGGTTATTAGCTGTTTGAGAAAGTAAAATATGTGAACTCTGATTTTGGTAAACCATTTTAAAAAACCATACAAAAATCGGTTGGAAAAAGTGATATATTTTTTTTAATTACAATTCTATAAATTTTCGTATGTCAGAAATTTTCTTAATGTGATGCATGTGGAAAAAATGAGTGTGATAGTGTTATACGAATGTTGCTAAATACCCCTAGAAAAAAAGGATTAAATTAAGGAATGGTTGGACATTGTTGACATGGGAATATGAGATGATTTGGCTCCTATAAAGGGTGAAAATCAAATGTTTCTTCCTCCAGCTGCTTGTACTCTTTCTAGGGTGTAGAGATATCAGTTTTACAACTTCTACAATGATGTAAAGGTTCTAGTGGGGTATTCATCAGACATCAAGAACATTGTGTCAATGAATGATTTGAAGTTAAAAGGATTGAAATCACATGACTGTCATATTTTTATGCAACATCTAATTTCTATACATTTACATTGCATTTTCCCAATAATGTTCATCATTAATTAACAAAACATTGTTTCATTTTCAAATCTATATGTAGCATTTTTTTAGACCCAGCACAATTTATAGCTATGGAAATAGACTTTTCATCATAGTATGTGAATTAGAAACATTCTTCCTACTAAAATTCTTTTATATGATGGTTTATTTGATGATTTACTTGGTGATTGAGATTCGACTTTTTGGTCCTGTTCACTATAGATGGATGTATCCAGTGGAACGGTATATGATAATTTTTAAAGGGTATGTCAAAAATCAAAGTCATGTAGAGTTTTGTATATTGGATCGATATATTGTTGAGGAAGCTGTTGATTTTTTTACCAAATACCTATCTGATGTGGAAAGAATTGGTCTCCCGAAATCTTGTCACACTGGACGCATTGAGGGTGATGAAATTTCTTGAAGAGATGTTGTAACAATCTGTATTACAGATAGGGAGGAGGCCCACTTTTGTGTTTTTCATAACAGTTTGGAGGTTTCTCAATATATTGAAACTCGCAAAAAAATTCTTAGGAAGTTGAATCCATCCGAGGCTGAAATATAGTAATCAAATAAGAATAATCACCACTTTATAGGATGGATTCAAGACTATTTTAATAAGAAGTTGGATGGAAATCTAAATTCAATTTTAGAATGACTTTTATGGCTAACTACCAGACTAAGTGTGTATGTATTATATTACAGTTGTTATGTAATTAATGGTTTTACCTTCTATACAGATGAACCTGATGAAGATAGTACCATGAAAAATAGTGGGGTTACACTAATTGCTGAAGTGATGTATGTTTCTATTTGTAAGAAACGGAAATCCAATTTAGTAAAATATGTCAAACATTGGCATTATCAAACTAATATGGGATTTGGATTATACGACATTTCAATTGTCGATTTTTCTATCCAAATGTGCTGATAAAAATAGTGGGGTTAAAAAATATTAATGGGGATTTGTGAAAGTTGATTCTAGTAGAGAAGGTAACTAAGAAAAACATTTTATAATGGAATCACAAGTGTTACAAGTATTTTATGTTCCATATCCCGCACAATGAAAGTGGTCAACTGTTTTGTTATTATCCAAAACTATTGAAGGGTCTGATGAAAATTCAGTTGATGATGATCCTTTCAGTGGTACGTCGTAATAATTTCATAGCGTTCCCAATTTTGATTTTTTTTTCCATGTTAGATGAGACCACAATTAAGGGATTTGGATAATCGATAGTGGTGTCAAATCCCTTCAGCGTTTGAAAAAAATGAAAGAGTTTTCTAATAAATAGGTTATATTTTGTTTGTAATATAGATCTTGTTATCTCTTGTTATTATCTTATCATTACTGAATTTATGTAATCTAAATTAACTATTCAACCAATTTTGCAGATAATGACTTTTGCACATTATAGTGCTCTTAACCTTGAGGTTGAACAAGTCTCTCAAGTTGCTGTTGCTGTAGCTGCTGCTGCTCCTACTGTGGCTACTGCTGCTCCTGCTGCGGCTGCTCACAGTGCAGAGCAACAACTAGTTTACATCCTATGGTTTCTCCTAGTGTTGAGTTCCAACAACTATAAGGCCCCATCCTTAAACCTTACTTAATCTTGAGTTATTACAAGATTACACATTGAGGATCTTTTCAGGTTTAGAGTTTTAGAGAATTAGATCATGAAACTTGCATTACATTCCACATTTAAACAAAGTGGTTACATAAAAGTCAGCATTCATTCTTCCCATCAACGGGAACATATTTAAAATATAACACGGATTCTTTCTTGACACATCCTTGACACTATCATCACATCATGTACCTTTCCCTTGACCTGTGAAAAATATTTCAAAAACTTGGGATGAGCATAAAAAGCTCAGTAAGAGTTATAAAAATATGGAAAGGAAACATGAGTTCATATATACATAAGAATGAAATCATACTTTACCCATAAAACAAAGGCACTTTAACATACCTCATCAAACCATGAATAAATCATAGAAATCATAAGACATAAAGGTAACTTGAGGCATTCATAACATTCTTTTGTAGGGAGTAACCCTCTTGGTTACGTTTGGAATACCCATCACAGTATATTCCCTAAATCTCTTCGGAGAAACCTTAACGTTTCACTCCTTCGCGTTACCCAATGCATTGGAGAGCTATATCGGGCTCACCCGCCCTTAGTTTATCACGGAACCACCCGTTCTTCATAACAATGCCCAAGAACCATAACATAATCGTATCACATAAACATGAATAAAGGAAACATAACATTTCCACATTTCAATCACAATATAACATATTAGGATATTGAAATAATGAATCCATTCAAAAAGAAACCATTTCCAAAACCATTTAAAACATTTAATAAAGAGATTTTTGAATCAAAGTGTCCCATACCACCTTGAAGCTTTTAACATTTTAAACCATTAATATCCATATAAATAAATCCTTAAAACCATTTTGAAAACATGGATATTAATAGGAACAAATAATTAAAACATTTAAAACGATATTTTGGTTAAAGGGGTTTTACCAAAATTAGAGACACTTGAATACAATAATCAAGGAATAACATTTAGTCAGAACTTTATAATATCATGAGAATAAAAGGATTCATGATATAATACTCCAAAGGACAGTATATACACCATATAAGAGTGAATTGGTGCATAACAACAATGAACCCTCAATAGAAATGTCAAATGTGATGAAATACCTTATAAAGAAGGTATCCTTAAATTAAGGACAAATAAATCTCAAAAAAATATGTGTGACAAATATATAGACACCCAATATAAGTGGATATTAAGTGTAAAACAATAAAAGGTCATTCACACATATTCAATGGATGACATATTTAATGACTACAAGTTGAACCCAAAGAAATCGAAATTGGGTTAAGAAGTTCCCTTGACAGCCTAACGGCGTCACATCAAAATGAGTTGATGAGAGATAAAAAGAGTATCTCATCACTTGGACACAAAATTTACATCATTAAGGATATATGAGAACATATCCCAACATAACAATATGTAAATTAAAAGACCCAATAAAAGAAGTCTTTTAAAAAGAGGAAGGGTGAAAGGTTCCCTTACCGAATTGGGTATCTTTCAAAACATACACCCCATGAAAGAAGGGCAATAAATCATTGATGTAAATACTCATAAACGAAAGTATATTACACAAAGAGTAGAATAATGGGCAGTACATACACCACTCAAAGGAAATTGTGGCAAATGTAGCATAAATCTCACGGGGATAAAAGTGAGATGAAAAATCCCTTACGAAAACTCGGCAGCCTAACGGCGCCACATAACTTCCAAAAGGATTGATGAGAGAGAATAGGGTCTCTCATCACATGAACATAAAAATTACAGTAGGAGTAATATAAAATAACATCCCAATCATAATAAAGATGAGCTTAAAAGAAATTACATAAAAGAATGTACTTAAAAAGAAAGAGAGTTGTAGGATCCCTTACCTCGGGTCCGACTTGACTCGATCATTCTTTAATCTCCTTTAAAAGTGTAATCTCCTTTTGATTTGAGCCTAAAGGCTTCCTTTGAAAGGATTCTGCCCAAAGGGGATCCTCTAGGATGAGGAGAGGGATGTTGAGAGAGTAAATGGGCAGGGGTTGGCCGAGCCAAAGGCTTGAGGGGTGTGGGAAAAGAGGTAGAGGTGGGGGCCTTTTATAAGAGGAGAGGAGGGGCACTTTTGGAAAGCAATGAAATATTACATTATTTGAAAATGATTTTCGGTTCTAAAGGGTCCCACATTGATAGAATTCGTGGATAAGGTGATAAGGCATCGAAATCCACTCATCCAATTGGTTTTGTCCATGTGTATATTGTAGATTTTTCATTATCTTTCCATTTTAATTAAATTGTCAAATAATGATGTCATCGCTGCATCATTATTATGTCATAAATAATTTAATTTCTTTAATGTCTAAAAATTATAAAAAAAAAATACTATGATATAGGAAATCTTTTTAGCTTTCCAATGACTATTTATAATCAAAATTTGGACTTGTATAACCCCACTTAAAAATTGTTTTAGTAAAACATACTATGTTAGTGTCATTTTCACTTTAACATTAAATAAAAAGTATTTTATGTTATTTCCCAACAAAAGTGGATCCATGGGGTCCCCAAGTTAGGCCATGGCTTGTCTTGGTCGGCCATGACATAACCAATAGGGTTGGGACATGTGTCAAGGTCATTTTATATTATTAAAGCATTATTTATACCTTAAACTACCCTAATTACCACTAATCGCGATTAAGAACTTAATGAGTTACTATTCACCAAAAAAATTATTATAATCTCATTGAACCACATTTTACTTCTTAATGACAACCATGTATGTCGGATTTTCAAAATTCAATACACATTAGTGGTAAAATTTCATTTAACTGAAAAATCAGTTTGCTTGATTACCACTTAGTGGTTTCACTATTCATCAAAAATTGAAGTTTTTCAGAAAATTACCAAAAATTCACCCTAAGCTATATTTGATATTCTGAATTCAAAAATGAAGTCCGTTTTACAAAATTCAAAACATATTAGTCACATTAATTAATTTAATAATTAATTCCCGCTGTCAGAGCAAAAAGCGTGTTTTTATAAAACAATAAGTATCAAAAGATTGACACTAGTTTAAGTCTAATTTCAAAGTGAAATTAATTCCAATGACCACCATTGGATTAAATGGTAAAAATATTTTCTAATTTAACTTTAAAAACAATTCAAAATATTATCTAATCATATAAATAAATTAGATTAAAAAGAGGTTTTGAATTAAAACACAACATTTTACACTATTCATTAAAAAATGAACTTTATCAGAAAAATACCAAAAATTTACACAAAGTAAAATTTGATGTCCCGATTCTTAATAAGAGTTTTATTAGGTCCAAAAGAATGTATAAGAGTGATCAAAACTATATTTAATGACAGTTCGCCATCAAAAGGCGATGAGTGAACCTTTAGTGAAAACTAGGGCATATATGCCTAAAATCGAATTCTTTCCGTATTTTAAGCCTCTATCCTTTATTGGATAATTGTAAAAACATTTAAAAACATATATAATCATATTTCAGTTATTTCTATCCACTCCCGCCATTACAACGGCTACATGTTAACTACCATTTAAAATAATATTATTTTATTATTAGAGTACAACGTAAGATTCCCAAGAAACTCGTTGTTGCGTGTTGGGTACGCCATCGAGCATAGCGTCCCCTTTAAAGTCATTTAAATATTTTATTCACAAATATGAAATGTCATATTCTTTATTTACCTGGGATGTTACATCCTTCCCCCCTTTTGGGAATTGCGTCCTCGCAATTTTAAAATTGCGCTTGGAAACATCCTTGAAAGTCCCACATCGGAACAAAAGTCGGTAAAACAAACACTTTAAAATAAAGAAAGATAAGTACAAAGGTCACTCGAGTTAACCCATACTAGGATTCCAAGTATGAAAATATGGACATGGAGGAGAAAACATAGGGTCACGTTCTTATGGAGAGTGATAGAAAACATGTTTAGGAGAAAGTTAACAATGAGAAAATCACAAACTTGTGATGGGTTAAACGGTATTCGATTCCCCAGTAGGAAAAGTTAATATACAACATTTTTGTTTTAAGTTACTTTTTATTGAGGAATTTATTCATAAGGAAACATAATCACTTATCATATTGACTTTCAACTTTTATTATATTCCTTTCACAAACTCATATTTTCTCCAAAAGACGAGTATTTAGGAAGACTTGTTCACATTAAGAGTACTATAATCAACTTCTAGAGAATCACCTAATCCACAAAAGAGAACTATGTACATCCTATGTCTTTAGGCTTAAACCAGAGCCAAAACCAAAAAGTTTAGTACAAGATCAGATAATCCAGAAAAGGATAACCCCTTATAAAAAGAAAATCTATTCTTAATCTCCAAAATTTGTCCAACAAAACCCAAAGTTCAACGAGGACCATCCGATAAACAATTTGTCCATAAAATTCTTCAAAGTAAACCTAATATAATATTGAAACCCAAATATTTGAAGGATTTAGTCACACAGTCTTCCATGTTAAATCGTAACATTTATCTCCAAACAACATTAGTTGCTCCTAAAGTCTAGTATTGAAAAGTAATTAACCTAATCACATATCCTCCATGATAGGTTAATCATTTTTATAAATAACCCAAAATCAACTTACTCTTAATTCATAAAATCATATAACCAAAAATAATCAGTCAAACTAACCAGGGACTTCACGTAGTCCAGTGGTAGGCGATAAATACCAGTCGCACTTTGGTTGTGGGTTCGATTCCCGCAGCTTTGTCCGACGCGACGAGATGTCACACGGTCTGCGTGTTGTCCTTTTTCCAAAACTATATAATTCTCAAAACATTCCCCAAAATGAGATAAAATCTTCAAAAATATTCATAACATATTTTAACCTCAAGTTTATCTCATTCCTTTCCTTTTCCATCATATCATAGAGTAACCCATAATTACCTAAAAAGTAAGGATCATATAAACCCTAATGGTTACCTTAATAATTATTACCTGAATTTCCACATCGAGTTGGCCATCTCGTAAATGATGCATTAGAGAACTCACGAAGGTTGAAGTGATTGATCATGGATCCTTGATAGTTGGTTTAGAACAACTATGAGATTCCTCATTGAATCCCCTATCTCATCTAGTATCATAATCAGAGAACCACCACAGTTTCCTTCAAACCCATTGTCACTTTGGTGCCTGCTAGATCCATCCATTCACTAAAAACATAAATGTCAGTGTGAGTATATCAACAAAAACATCATGTACTAATGAGGAAGGTAGACTCTAAGATATACTTACTCATTCACATTATCTAAAATTAGGACTCTTTCTGAAATTCTAACCATTATGGTAATGTCACTTATGCTTAAAGAATACCCTAACCTCTAAAGTTATCTAAACCGACCTCTGATACCAACTATAAGGCCCCAGCCTTAAACCTTACTTAATCTTGAGTTATTACAAGATTACACATTGAGGATCTTTTCAGGTTTAGAGTTTTAGAGAATTAGATCATGAAACTTGCATTACATTCCACATTTAAACAAAGTGGTTACATAAAAGTCAGCATTCATTCTTCCCATCAACGGGAACATATTTAAAATATAACACGGATTCTTTCTTGACACATCCTTGACACTATCATCACATCATGTACCTTTCCCTTGACCTGTGAAAAATATTTCAAAAACTTGGGATGAGCATAAAAAGCTCAGTAAGAGTTATAAAAATATGGAAAGGAAACATGAGTTCATATATACATAAGAATGAAATCATACTTTACCCATAAAACAAAGGCACTTTAACATACCTCATCAAACCATGAATAAATCATAGAAATCATAAGACATAAAGGTAACTTGAGGCATTCATAACATTCTTTTGTAGGGAGTAACCCTCTTGGTTACGTTTGGAATACCCATCACAGTATATTCCCTAAATCTCTTCGGAGAAACCTTAACGTTTCACTCCTTCGCGTTACCCAATGCATTGGAGAGCTATATCGGGCTCACCCGCCCTTAGTTTATCACGGAACCACCCGTTCTTCATAACAATGCCCAAGAACCATAACATAATCGTATCACATAAACATGAATAAAGGAAACATAACATTTCCACATTTCAATCACAATATAACATATTAGGATATTGAAATAATGAATCCATTCAAAAAGAAACCATTTCCAAAACCATTTAAAACATTTAATAAAGAGATTTTTGAATCAAAGTGTCCCATACCACCTTGAAGCTTTTAACATTTTAAACCATTAATATCCATATAAATAAATCCTTAAAACCATTTTGAAAACATGGATATTAATAGGAACAAATAATTAAAACATTTAAAACGATATTTTGGTTAAAGGGGTTTTACCAAAATTAGAGACACTTGAATACAATAATCAAGGAATAACATTTAGTCAGAACTTTATAATATCATGAGAATAAAAGGATTCATGATATAATACTCCAAAGGACAGTATATACACCATATAAGAGTGAATTGGTGCATAACAACAATGAACCCTCAATAGAAATGTCAAATGTGATGAAATACCTTATAAAGAAGGTATCCTTAAATTAAAGACAAATAAATCTCAAAAAAATATGTGTGACAAATATATAGACACCCAATATAAGTGGATATTAAGTGTAAAACAATAAAAGGTCATTCACACATATTCAATGGATGACATATTTAATGACTACAAGTTGAACCCAAAGAAATCGAAATTGGGTTAAGAAGTTCCCTTGACAGCCTAACGGCGTCACATCAAAATGAGTTGATGAGAGATAAAAAGAGTATCTCATCACTTGGACACAAAATTTACATCATTAAGGATATATGAGAACATATCCCAACATAACAATATGTAAATTAAAAGACCCAATAAAAGAAGTCTTTTAAAAAGAGGAAGGGTGAAAGGTTCCCTTACCGAATTGGGTATCTTTCAAAACATACACCCCATGAAAGAAGGGCAATAAATCATTGATGTAAATACTCATAAACGAAAGTATATTACACAAAGAGTAGAATAATGGGCAGTACATACACCACTCAAAGGAAATTGTGGCAAATGTAGCATAAATCTCACGGGGATAAAAGTGAGATGAAAAATCCCTTACGAAAACTCGGCAGCCTAACGGCGCCACATAACTTCCAAAAGGATTGATGAGAGAGAATAGGGTCTCTCATCACATGAACATAAAAATTACAGTAGGAGTAATATAAAATAACATCCCAATCATAATAAAGATGAGCTTAAAAGAAATTACATAAAAGAATGTACTTAAAAAGAAAGAGAGTTGTAGGATCCCTTACCTCGGGTCCGACTTGACTCGATCATTCTTTAATCTCCTTTAAAAGTGTAATCTCCTTTTGATTTGAGCCTAAAGGCTTCCTTTGAAAGGATTCTGCCCAAAGGGGATCCTCTAGGAAGAGGAGAGGGATGTTGAGAGAGTAAATGGGCAGGGGTTGGCCGAGCCAAAGGCTTGAGGGGTGTGGGAAAAGAGGTAGAGGTGGGGGCCTTTTATAAGAGGAGAGGAGGGGCACTTTTGGAAAGCAATGAAATATTACATTATTTGAAAATGCTTTTCGGTTCTAAAGGGTCCCACATTGATAGAATTCGTGGATAAGGTGATAAGGCATCGAAATCCACTCATCCAATTGGTTTTTTCCATGTGTATATTGTAGATTTTTCATTATCTTTCCATTTTAATTAAATTGTCAAATAATGATGTCATCGCTGCATCATTATTATGTCATAAATAATTTAATTTCTTTAATGTCTAAAAATTATAAAAAAAAAATACTATGATATAGGAAATCTTTTTAGCTTTCCAATGACTATTTATAATCAAAATTTGGACTTGTATAACCCCACTTAAAAATTGTTTTAGTAAAACATACTATGTTAGTGTCATTTTCACTTTAACATTAAATAAAAAGTATTTTATGTTATTTCCCAACAAAAGTGGATCCATGGGGTCCCCAAGTTAGGCCATGGCTTGTCTTGGTAGGCCATGACATAACCAATAGGGTTGGGACATGTGTCTAGGTCATTTTATATTATTAAAACATTATTTATACCTTAAACTACCCTAATTACCACTAATCGCGATTAAGAACTTAATGAGTTACTATTCACCAAAAAAATTATTATAATCTCATTGAACCACATTTTACTTCTTAATGACAACCATGTATGTCGGATTTTCAAAATTCAATACACATTAGTGGTAAAATTTCATTTAACTGAAAAATCAGTTTGCTTGATTACCACTTAGTGGTTTCACTATTCATCAAAAATTGAAGTTTTTCAGAAAATTACCAAAAATTCACCCTAAGCTATATTTGATATTCTGAATTCAAAAATGAAGTCCGTTTTACAAAATTCATAACATATTAGTCACATTAATTAATTTAATAATTAATTCCCGCTGTCAGAGCAAAAAGCGTGTTTTTATAAAACAATAAGTATCAAAAGATTGACACTAGTTTAAGTCTAATTTCAAAGTGAAATTAATTCCAATGACCACCATTGGATTAAATGGTAAAAATATTTTCTAATTTAACTTTAAAAACAATTCAAAATATTATCTAATCATATAAATAAATTAGATTAAAAAGAGGTTTTGAATTAAAACACAACATTTTACACTATTCATTAAAAAATGAACTTTATCAGAAAAATACCAAAAATTTACACAAAGTAAAATTTGATGTCCCGATTCTTAATAAGAGTTTTATTAGGTCCAAAAGAATGTATAAGAGTGATCAAAACTATATTTAATGACAGTTCGCCATCAAAAGGCGATGAGTGAACCTTTAGTGAAAACTAGGGCATATATGCCTAAAATCGAATTCTTTCCGTATTTTAAGCCTCTATCCTTTATTGGATAATTGTAAAAACATTTAAAAACATATATAATCATATTTCAGTTATTTCTATCCACTCCCGCCATTACAACGGCTACATGTTAACTACCATTTAAAATAATATTATTTTATTATTAGAGTGCAACGTAAGATTCCCAAGAAACTCGTTGTTGCGTGTTGGGTACGCCATCGAGCATAGCGTCCCCTTTAAAGTCATTTAAATATTTTATTCACAAATATGAAATGTCATATTCTTTATTTACCTGGGATGTTACAACAACCATCAACAAATTACATTTCTACCATTTCAGAAGATACTCTAGAGGATGTTGATAACGATTAAATGGTCGGTAATGAAGGACCGATGTCACAAAAAACACAGGAGCATCGTAGTTTGACAGTGTTAGCCAATGCCCTTAAGTTGAAATGAAATGGCATCAAATTTGATATCGGATGGAATTCATGCAGAAAACATGTGAATTAAACATGGCTATGATCAGTAGTTACATTGGAGTTGCCACTAGGCAACGCGTACCGATTGGCATAGATTCATGGAACCATGTTGTGTCTGGGCTAAATTTGTGATCTGGTAAGAAATTATGGTAACATTATTAATTTATTTATTTAATTTACTAGAAAATAATATTATGAAACAATGTATTAATCTTCTCAATCTCTTGTAGAGTAAATTTATAGTAGACGATTCACCAACAGATTATGTACTAAGGATTGCAGTAAGGATTCATTATAGATTTCTCACTATTTTAACAAGATGTCACATGAAATATTCCAAAGGTAAAATAAACCCGCACCCACCCATTGACTACGTTCACCTGATATCCCAAGAAGCATGGGATTCATTAATTGGTCGTCGTGGGGAGGATAAGTTTCAGGTACATTGTGGGTGATAATACATTTTTTTGAGGATATGTGTATTCATCACTTTGATTTTCAATATTTAATTTATTAAACAGAAACTCTGTTTTGAAAATAAGTAATGTGCATCAAAACCAACATACCCTTATTGTAATGCAAGTATGTGGTACGCTTCACTAGAAAATAAAATGGACACAATTTTAAGTGAAAACAACAAAAGACCTACAAAAATCATGTCAAACACATTTGGATTGTCTTGATCCTATAGAAGAATGATCCATGGGACCTTTTTGACATGTATGAGTCAACCCCACCTCAGTTCGAGGCACGGTGTGACCGGTATCACCCAAAGGGTCTATCATTTGTTAAAAATGACACAATTTTATGTAAAAATAACAACATTCCTAGGGTAATCCCACCAAATGCATTATTATTTGTGTTGATACTATAATAGAACAATGCATGGGCCTTTTAGGACGTTTACATGTGAACCCCGCCTCAATCTGAGGACCAGTGTGGCCGATATCACTCAAAGTGTATCTCTTTTTTAAAATGGACACAATTTTAAGTGGAAACAAAAAATGGCTTACGAAAATCCAACCAAACGCATTTCTATTTTCTTTATCCTTTAGGAGGATGATCCATGGGTGCACTGGGGACGTGTACAAGTCAAAATTGCATCAATTCAAGGCACGAAATACCCAGTATCACTCAAAGTGTCTCTATTTTGATTAAAATGGACAACATTTTAAGTGAAAACAATAACAGACGTACGAAAAACAAACCAAATGAATTCGTATTGTCTTTATCATATAAGATAATTATCCATGGGTAGGTTGTAATGTTTACGAGTCAACTCCTCCTCAATATGAGGCACGGTGTGGCCAGTATCACTCAAAGTCTCTCTCTTTTTTTTTTAAAATGGACTCAAATTTAAGTGAAAACAACAACTAAGCTATGGAAATCCAACCTTACACATTCGTATTGTGTACATAATTTAGGATAACGATACATGGGTCCTTTGCAATGTGTAAGAGTCAACCCGCCTCAATCCTGGGCACGATATAGCTGGTATCAGTCAAAGTGTCTATCTTTTGATTAAAATAGACACAATTTTATGTGAAAACAAAAATTGACCTACACAAATCCAACCAAACACATTCTGATGGTGTTTTTCCTTTAGTTGAAAGATCCAAGGGTCCTTTTCGTTGTTTAATTGTCAAACTCGCCTCAATATGAGGCACAGTTTAGCCGGTATCACTCAAAGTTTATATCTTTTTTTAAATGGACACAATTTTCTGTGAAAATGACAACAGACCTACAAAAATATGACAGAATGCATTCATATTGTATTGATACATAAATATAATGATCCACGAGTCCTTTGTGACATGTAAGATTCCAACCCGCCTCAATCTGAGGCACAGTGTTGCCCATGTCACTCAAAGATTTTCTCTTTTGTTTAAAATGGAATCAATTTTAAGTGAAAACAACAACTGACCTACAGAAATATGACTAAACACATTCAGATTGAATTAAACATTCAGGATAACGATCCATGAATTCTTTTCGATGTGTACTAGTTATCCTCACCTAATTATGAGTTCCAGTGTGGCCGGTATTACTCAAATGGTCAATCTTTTGTTTAAAATGGACATATTTTTAACTGAAAACAAAAACAAAAATATGGAAATCCAACAAAATGATTTCGAATTGTATTGTTCCTTTAGTAAAACTATTCATGGGTCCTTTAAAACATGTAAGAGTCACCCCCATCTCAATACAAGGCATGGTGTTGCCGAAATCACTCAAAGGGACTCTCTTTTGTTTAAAATGGACTCAATTTTAAGTGAAAACAACAACTAACCTACGGAAATCAGACAAATCATATTCAAATTTTCTTGATCCTTTAGGATAATGATCAATGGTTCCATTAAGATGAGTGCGAGTCATCCCATCCTCCATCCGAGGCACGGTGTGGCTGGTGTAACTCAAAGTGTCTGTCTTTTGTTTAAAATGGACACAATTTTAATTTAAAACAAAATTTAACATATTTAAATCTGACCAAACGAATTATTATTTTCATCATCCTTTATGATAACGATCCATGGGTCCATTATAATGCGTATGAGTCATCCTTTCCTCAATCTGAGGAAAGGTATAGACGATATCAGTCAAAGATTCTCTATTTTTTTTAAAATAGACTCAATTTTAAGTGAAAACAAATACTGACATACAAAAATCTGACCAAATGTATAAATAGTGTCTTGATCCTATAGTAGAATGATCCATGTGTCCTTTTTGACGTGAATTAGTAAACCCCACCACAGTCTGAGGCATGGTGTGACCGCTATCACTCAAAGTGTCTCTCTTTTTTTTAAATGGACACAATTTTATGTGAAAACCACAAATGACATATAAAAATATTACCAAATTCACTTTTATTGTATTTAAACTTTATTAAAATGATCCATGGGTCCATTGTGATGTGAAAAAGTCATTCCAACTTCAACCCTAGGCACGGTGTGGCTAGTATCTGTCAAATATTTTATCTTTTGTTTAAAATGAACACAATTTTAAGTGAAAACAACAACTGGCCTACAGAAATCTGACCAAACTCATTTAGATTGAATTTATCATATAGGATAATGATCCATGTGTACTTTGAGATGATTATGAGTCATCCCCGCCTCAATATGAGTCCTAGTGTGTCCTGTATGAGTCAAATGGACTCTCTTTTGTTTGAAATGGACAAATTTTTAATTGAAAACAACATCTAACATATGGAAATCAGACCAAACTCTTTAAGATTGTCTTGATCCCATAGGAGAACTATCAATGGGTCCTTTGAGACATGTACGAGTCAGACCCATCTTAATCAGAGGGATGGTGTTGTCGGTATAACTCAAAGTGACTCTCTCTTTTTAAAATGAACACAATTTTAAGTGAAAACAACAAGTGACCTATGGAAATCAGAATAAACGGATACAAATTGTCTTGATACATTAATAGAACTATCCATGGGTCCTTTTAATTGTGGATGAGTCAACCCCACCTCCATCTAAGGCATGGTGTGTCTTGTGTCACTCAAAGTGGTTGTCTATTGTTTAAAATGGACAAAAGTTTAAGTGAAAACAAAAACAGACCTACGGAAATCTGACCGAATGAAGATTATGGATTATATAGTCTATATATAACATATATTGACTAGGTTTATGGATTATATAATTCAAAAAAGTTTGTTGAAAAATTTTACCTCTTCTTCTGGTATCTCATTTTGGGTAGCAACAAAGTACTTACATGGTTTGATTTCATACCGAAGCTGGTCTTAAAGGATGAAGATTTAGAAGTGGAAATTTTATTAGGAATGTATTTTCCCACCAATTGGTTGTGCATATTTTATGATAGGGGACGAGTTAGTGTCCTTTTATATGTGGGGGAGTTGGCACACGTAGAATTTCAGAAATTGAAGGTATGTGCATAGAAGTTTATACCAAAAAAGGGATTCAATAATATAAAAATATATATCCATTAAAAGTTATGTTTAAATAAAGATATCCATTATATTCTATATATGTGTGTAGTTCATCATTCAGTTAACATTACAGTTTAGTCTCTTGGTAACCTTGTTTTTATCTTAATCACAAAGCTAAATATAAACACTAATCCATAATAATTTTGGTAAAAAAAATAATTTTACATTATTATATATTATATATTATTTGGATTTAAAATTTGATACCCATTTTCTAAAATATAAATGAGATATTTAGAAGATATTAATTTAATGTTAAATCACATAAATGGGATGAAAAAACAACTTTTTATAGTGAGATTGTTCAGAATATTGAAATG
The DNA here is from genome assembly GCA_963277665.1 of Viscum album. Lineage (NCBI taxonomy): Eukaryota > Viridiplantae > Streptophyta > Magnoliopsida > Santalales > Viscaceae > Viscum > Viscum album. The sequence continues at coordinate 1,912,180,820 of OY728151.1, forward strand.
CGTATATGTAAAATTACAGTGTAAAATTCAACTCAATGTCCTCAATTTGACTATTTTATTTATCTTTGATCAAATTATTATTTAAAAAAATATATAATTTAAATTTAAAAATAATTCCTACAAAAATGTAGTTTTCAATTACAATTCATTATTTTTCACCATTCATGAGAAAAATATAATTTCATTGATAAATAAAAAACGTTCAACTTAATAATTTTATTATATACGTTCATTAATGAAATTTATTTTTGAAAAAGGACTAGTAAAAATTTTATTTATCACATAGCCTTTTACAAAATAGTGATCCATTAAAAATTAAAACAATCCATGTATGTTGCTTTATCATGTTACTTATCATATATCCGATGAGGGAAAACTACAATACCAATTTATCAAATTAATTATTTATTAACCTACATGATAAATAAATTTTAACTACTTTATCAAATCAGTTATATTATATAATGAGATGATAAATCAAAATTTTCACACTAGTTACTATATAACAATTTGTAGAAAATAAAAATATATTATTATTATTATTACAATATATTTATAACTAATGTGGTATATAATTTAATTTTTTTATGAATATTCTATTTTATTGAATTAAATTTTATTTGATATCATGAAAACAAACTCATTTTTCTCATATGGAAGCCTTAACCACATTTCTTATATCTAGTGGCACCAATATCATTTTCTATATTCATTCATCATCATGTAATGTTAACCTCATAGTTTCAAATTCAAAAAAATCATCTCTCAACTCTAAATTAATCCTCACACACCGATCCTCCTTCGTCAATGCCCTAACTATTGTTTTGCAGGATTCTATATATTGATATTCTACAATATAATCGTTTTGATGTGAATTGACCTTGTTATGGGTAATAAAATTATTTCTAAATGTTGTTATGGAATTTAAATATTACTAGGGTGAATAAATTAGTTATTTTTATAGTAAATGTGTTAGAATCATATCTTAGTTACCCACATATGGTTTCTTATGTTTTATTATTATTGGGTTGTGATAAATTTTTTTATCGGGTTATCGTTTGTTTATTTATTTTTTTGATTTTATTGGACTTTAGATGATCATTTGGATTTTTAACGATATACTATATTAATAGTAGGTGGTCTAAAACCTTTTGTTGAATTTTTGTGTTATTCCTACAACATGCATACATCATGATTGTGTAAATAGTAATAATGTGAAAAATAAAAATGGATGGTACGATTGGGATTTATTTTACTTATAAATTAATTTAATTAATATTATAATTCAAATTGATTTTTCATTGAACTGTGATATAATATTAAATCACACATTCACCGGGAAAACCTATTCTCTAGAGTAGTGTTGAGTAAATTATTTACAAACCCATTGATAATTATTTTAATTTTCACCGTGGATGTGTATTATTAAGATATAATACTTATCCCTTTTATTAGTATCCTCATATAACTATGCCTATCATGGTTGCAAATGTACTATTGAATTTATTTTCATTAATTTGAGACATATAGATTAAATTATTTTCTCAAACATATTATCACAGTAATGTTAGTCTTAGTGGTGTTTTATATATTGTTAGATATGTACCATTAATAGTCATACTTTTGGACTAAAAACATCATAGAACCTCCTCATTGAACATAGGCCTCATTTGGATATTATGGTGTTGAGAAAAACATGGTTTGTTAATGTTTTAAATAGTGACATCAATTATTCCCATAATATATTGATTGATTTAAATTTCATGATAGAATAAATTATGGTTAATTTATTGAATGACTAGTTAGTTAATTGATTGCTTAGTTAAGTGGGAGAAAAATACTTGACCCTGAATCAATAGTGTATTTAGAAATATAATATATTATTATCTTATAAAAATTATATATATAAATATATAAAATTAGTGTTTAGACAATGTTTTACAAAATTACCTCCAATAAGTTATTTTAGATATTTTATAAAAGTTTCAAGAAGGTTTACTTTTATTTTAATATTGTCTTCTCTAAAATCATTCAATAAATTAAGGCGTCATAAAATTTTACATGGGATACCTATTAGTTTAGTAAAGGAACAATTGGAATCCATGAGTTAGTGATTTGGGAATATTGATCTGGAATTACAAAAACTAGGCTTTATGAGCCTGTCTAAATTTGTAAAAATTCTACAGTATATTAATAAGTCATATATTTTTTTAAAAATTTGGTTGTCTACATTTATTTTGTATAATTACTATTATATATGAAAGTACATTATTTATAACATAATTAATCGTAAAGTAATCATATTTCCTCTAACAATTTTATTATATATTACATTATTAATTAGAAATTGAAGGGGTTATGAATTTTAATTTATCATTTCCATTTAAACTTATATTAAAATATTGTATTCCATATTATATCAATATTAATAACTAATCATAATTTTTTTTAAATTTAAATTATTTATAAAATTTAAAATATGACATCTTTGATAATAATTTAATCCTAGATTGAATTAAATAATTTATTATATCATTATTTAAAAAACAATTCCAATATGTTTATTTCTTTTATTATTTATATATAATAATGAGTCGAATTTGGATTTTGTAACTTTTAAGATGTGTTGAATATGAGGACTGTGCTGATACATATTTTGAATTTTCAAAATCAAATTTTCCTAACATCAACATGGTTTTTTGTTGAAGCCTAAAAATTTTAATCATGAATAATTTGAAATGAATATATATTAAATATTATTTAATTCATTAAATCAGTAATCTCAATTACAACCCTTGGATTTGGAATTGTCATTTTATAAATAATAACAGATATAATTATAATGATACTTTCCATGATGATAAGTATGATAAATTGAACTATTGATTCATTATATTATTTTAGGGATATGGAGAATGAAATTTATTTGATAATTTATAGGGTTATACTGAAAACCCATTGTATAAGAATTCTATGGAATTTATAGTTTTATCGATGGTGTTAAGATTTATTAACTTCGAGGAAAAACACAGATGGAGTGAAATGATTTTTTATAGTTTCTAAAATTATTGAATCTTATTCTTCCTAACAAAAATTACTATCCATATTCACATTATAATGTGAACAAAATATTATTTCTAATCGGATTAGGGTAATATAATACAATCCTTTTCCAATGACATTTTGATATGTGGGAATGAATACTAATATTTTAATAGTGATGTAAATGTGGAATGTCATGATATAACTTGATGGAAAAATCATAGTAAATTAATCCATTAAAAAACCACATCCAAAAAAATTGGTATCTTCAAATACTTCCTCATATAAGATGTTTATTCAAAAAATTTCATGGATAAAAATTATTATGATGGAATTCAAATGTGGGGATATTTGATGGAAAATTAGATCTCCCATCGCATTAATCATAATGGATTAAAATATATCCTCAGTTTACTATAGTTTTAATTTAATATATAAATCTCAGACCTTGATTGTGTATGTATATAATTAATCCATATCGAAAAAATTGTATCCCACATAGTTCATATCCACATGTACGGGTAATGAATAACTTATCTCTTAAATTTTCAATAATTTGATAATATGTCATGTTGAGTATAATGATATCGAGAGAAAAAAACATAGAAATGATATTTTTGACTTATTATTACCATTAATTAATGATTTGAACCTGATATTTTAGGAATGTAAAATGTTGTATGATCCTTTTAAAATTCATTATTATTAACATCATGTAAATATTATGTTTACAATAAGTGAAATCCTAATATATGGAAACTATTCATGAAAAAATTTGACAGGGCATAATGATTTTCAAATTTTTGAACAATAAAATTCATATAATCAACTACATTATTTGAGAAAAAAATGTACACATGGGTCCTGTAATGTTTTTGTTAATGGATTAATCTTACAACAGATTAAAAAAATACATTAAAAGTATCACATAAATTTTATATATTACAATATCGTTTATGCATTGATTATTTTTTTGAAAGAGTGAGAATAACTAATGTGACATTAAGAAAGACTCATAAATATCGTAATGATATAAATATTTGGAAGAAATGGTCAAATTTTTTTATCTACCATATTAAGGATATAAAGAGGTCAAGAAAAATATTGAAGTCATGCATGTGGAGAATAATATATGTGACTAGTTGATTGGAACATTATTAGTTAATAATGGAATGACTAATATTGGGTTAAACGAAATATTGTACTTACTCATAATGTGAATATGTTATGTTCTAACTCATAGAACATAAGGATGGAGAAAATTCTTTTTTCGGATTTTCATACCTTATTTAAGAGGGTGAATATCATAACTATTCAATGGATATATTATATCAATGTTCCACATGGTTATTATTTAACTGTGAAATATTTTGTGTCCATATTGTATTCAATGTTTATAGGTAAGAAATATCATGATTTTCATGCCATGATGATTTAACTCCAACTTGTTTCATTTCATGGAATAGGAAAAATTTGTGATATAATGACTATAATGAAGGTGTGTTATATTTTAAATTGAAATTTTAATAAGGATATTGATCTAAATTAAATGAACACATTTGATAATGAAGTGGTGACTATAAATTTTAAATTGGAAATGTTTATTCGTCCATTTTATTTGATATCATGGAACATTTAATTGTTCACTCAGTTTGATTAACAATGCTTTGCAGACCTATATAACTATGTTGGAAGTATCATTTTGAATGGTATATAAACATTTTGATGCGGTGTGTTAAAAATCAATGTTTTTCTAAAGAATCTATTTTTCAGAAGTATTTTTTCACAGAGGATAAATAGTTTAATAAATTCTATTTTTCTATAATAGAGAACATTTATTTTACAATAACTCACCATTAATGAGTTAATTTTGGAGGAAAGGGGAGGTATAACATGAAAGTAAAATGTATTACAATTGAAAAAATGAATAAGTTACATTAATACAATATAAATAACATATATGAATATCAAACATATATAACATTAAAAATAATGTTCTTAGACAATGTTATCAAAAGTAGACATATATATTGATTTTGATTGAGCACAAAAAATATTTTTTCCAGGTATTCTAGATATCATTATTGGTGGGTCAGAATCATCAGAAACATTTAGAAGGTTACTGTTTGGTTCATGATTAATTATTAAACCATGTTCTTATATGAAATTAATTGATATAAATTTCATAATAAATATTGATTTAATAGACGTGAAACTATGAATAGTAATGTATTGGTGGTCGTAGACACAATTCATTTTTTGAGTCCCAAGACAGAAACCCATACTCTATCATAATTTCATATTATAGATTCATTTAATTAATATTAGAGGTTGATTACATTAAATTTTAATTATTTATTTTTTATATAAATGTGGTTAATCGGTAACAACAGTTTCAGATAGGATGAATTTGGAATCACAGTAGTTAATTAGACATTATTTTAACACACAACAAATCATTTTATCATTGAATGACATGAATTTTTTTTATATGTTCTTCATCAATCTAATATGTTGGGGGTTATTTTTTTATAATGAAAAAAATATTATCATGTTGATAAAAAACTTTATGAAGACAATAATTTATGTGGGATCCCTAATTAGAGGGAATGATTAATAAATAATATTAGTGAGAATTTCATAAACATGGGTTGTCCCCAAAATAAATCTTGATTATGTAATTTGGGGAAAAAATAATTTACTAAATTCCTAATATTACTGGTATCATATTTATATTTCATGTTTACTATTTTAAATAATAGAAGTTGTTAGTTATTTTAATTTAAATTACACTATTATAAATCTATTATAAAAAAATATTAATATATTTTCATTATATTATTTTAGTTTGGTTTATTTTTCCATTATTACCATTCCATAAATTAATTATTAATTGATTTTGTTGAAAACTATTTATTTAAAATTGTATATATTGAATAAAAACACATTTTTTATATCAGTATAATAAAATATCTCTCATGTTGTAAAAATTAATGTTTTAGTTGGATACTTTTTAATTTTTATAAAACATTTTTCATGTTGTATTCATTAATTAGTGTCATTTAATCTATCATTAATATAAATATCATTATAGAGAACAATATTTAAATATGAATAATGTTTTTTAATTTTAGTTTTCATAATTTTTTGTTGTATAATTATTAAATTTTTAATTATGATTTTTTATGTAATGGTTTTATTATTTTTAATATTTTACTATGTTTTTGTTGAATTGATAGGTAGAATAATAAATTATCAATATTACGATCAACCAAAAAAAAAATTAGATGATCATAAACATTACTCCAAGGAGGAAGATACAAATTCTTAAATTAATGATCCTCTGTATATTTATTTACATGTTGAATTTACATCAATAGGGGTTAAAAGAGTTTGAGTGTTGTGATACGTGGAACAAATCATTATGTAAAATTATCAGTTTCTATTATCCAAGACCAGAGGATATTGGTAGACGTTGATTCTAATTAATGTTCAATTCTTAAATATTGAAAAAAATATAAAATTTCTTAATAATGTAGGGTGAAATATGAGTTAGTATTTTATATGATTATTAATGTTATGAAAATGTATCATTATCACACTTGTGAGAGATCATTTTTTTTCTGGAATTGTTTTATTTATTTTAAATATCTTGATATTTTATTGTTAATATTTGTTTCCGCTTTCTTATCATATGAAATATGATATTACTAACACTATAGGAGTTTGAATGAAATGTTTACCCTTAGATACCATGAAATGGATGGATGTTAAATCATCCCTCACATCATAGTACACTTGTTTTGGATAGAAAAAATTAAACTTCATGGGATAGGTATACATTTATACATTAAGAAACATTGAAAAAATTTGTGAATATAAATTATGAGAATAGTATTTTATGTGAAATGTTACATTTTTGGATTTATTTGTATTAATTACTATGTTAATTATTTATTTATTCATAATTATTAATTATTATCATTTGAGGTTATCTCATGTAGTGAATCAATCAAAAAACATATAATCTATTACATTTTAATATCGATGGTATACATTATTGGAAGAATAGACACTAGAAAAAAAACATCAAACTATGAGTGATTAGTCTACAAGGTCTGCAGAGGTTACCCATCCCACACCACTAATAGAGAAGAAAAATCGAATAAGGCTTAGATGAGAAAAAAAGGAATATATCATACAGGTGAGTTGAGGGTTAATTCTAAGAGGATTTAAATATTTTTACTTTATTTATGTATTAATTTAATATCAACTTTTATATATTAAAATTCAGTACATATTTTTTTTTATTCCCTATAGGATTTTGTGGAGTTGTAGATCATACACTGGGACTTTTTTGATAATGGTATTAATGATATTCTAGCTACAATATTAGTAGAATCTGAGCTCTCAGGTATTGCATATGGATACCCGATAGGTGTATCAGTAATAATAGTCTTTCCATGATTGAAAGATTCTTTAATAGACAATTATTATAAAAATATTTTTTTTGTATGAATAAGTGCATGATATTCATGTAATGTTGGATTATAGGATCACAACATTTTTATATTCAACATTTTTAGACATGCCAAGAGAGTTTCAAATTCTTGATATAACTCCACTCCCTTCTCTAATAGATCAAACCCCTCCTAAATATCTTACTCAAAAATATATTCCAACAATCCCCTCTCCTTTTTGTCCCACCCCTACAGCCCTCCTCCAATATTCCCAGTTACAGTGACTTATATGCTGATCATTCCAATAACAGTGCTTAAATTGGCGTGATATTTTATAATGAGGATACCATTAATCATCAATAGATAGATATAAGGTATCAAAAGGTCATTTTACCAAATATTTTAGATGGAGCCGAAAAAATAACATGTCTTAAAAATGAGTTGAGTACGGTTTGACAATGTATCAATAATTTTTTTATTTTTTCCATATATACACATCCGACATATTACCATATAATAATATTTAAATATTATTATTATTTATTTTTTATATTAAAAATTTATCCTCATTTATGTTTTGAAATATTTATTTAATTTTTTATTGAAATTTACAAAATGTATGGAATTATTGTATGCAAAAAAATACATTGTGTCTTGAAATCAAGTACAAATTATACTAGTGTTGATAGATTGTTAGAATAATAAAATGTTTTATTGGATGTATATGAGGTTCCAATTTGTGATTCTATTTTGGGGCATGAAATTAATTTGAGGCTACTAAAAAATTGATATCATAGAGCTTGTAGATAGAGATTGGTTAGGAATCAAGATGATGAAATTTTATTCCATGTAGGTCAAGTAAATTTTGTTTGTTCATTTAATTTATTGAAAATATATAATTGGTTATTTATTGTTTGGTATCAATATAAATTTTTTTCAGAGTATAAAAATAATTACGGATATAGATTTTTGGTCCCATTGATTATTTCCCATACTTTATTTCAAATGAATGATATAGAAATAAAAATTTATATTGACGAATGATTTCATAACAATGTCATTATTTAGGGCTAGATGTTTCCATATATTAAACTATATTAAACATATTTTCTATAAAATTGTTATCTATATATTATTATATTAACAAATCAAATTAAATTTTCTTATATTATAATAATCATTTGATTTTTTTTAATAGATAATTAACATTAATACATATGCTCAATCATTAATGAAGTGTTATGAAATATTAAAAAAGTATTTAACATTGATGTTTGATTATTTCAATTCGTATTTATGTTATAAATAATAATTTTACAATCATATATGTATTGTAATTTTAGTAGAAAGTGGATAATAAATAAGTGCACCAAGATCCAATTTTTGCATGCTATGGTGAATTATTAATTAAAAATACTAAATTTTGGATATATTACGTAAAAATGTTATTTTCAGTTAAAATCTATTTGAAACAATAGTTTGACAAGAATGATTCTATAAAACAACATAGATATAATTTTTTAATACTTATTTATGGAATATTTACTATCAGGATAGATTTGATGTTCTACAAGGTTAGATTTATATATATATTTGTATCTAATATATTATTTGTATTATTTAAAATAAATTTGAAAATACTTCATTATTATTTTGTAGAATTTTGAGGACCCATGAACATATTGTTCTCCTGAGTTGATATATTATAAAATTAAATTGAATAATCACTTAACATGTTTTATTGATGAATATTTTATTTGCAATATATATGACCTGAATTTGATAGTTCAATTAGAACTATATTATTGGATGATTTTATTGTTTTCTACTAACTTTTTTCCTATTATTTTTCTTCTTTATACTACTATGCAGGATTAATCAATAATATAAAATTAAAAAATTGATTATAAAGTCAGGTATCATATAACCTACAAGAAAACTACATGAGTTGAATAATTTAGAATTTAAATTTTCATTAGCAGATGTTGAAACGTCATATACAATTCCTCTTCTACTAACGTCACCTAATAAACAATGTGAATAATATAAAAACCAAAGTATTATATCATTCATGCACTATTTAATACCTTTTTTATCCAATGATTTTAATTTATTCTTTTCTATTTTCTAGGAAAATGTAATATTATTATTTAATTGATTATAGATTACAATATTTATAATATTTGTATATATGTAATTACAATCATTTATAAAAATAATTTTTTAAATTTATTAAGAAATAAAGTATATTTCAAAAAAATGATTAGTTGAAAATTGATTTTAGTTTTTTCAAATATATATTATTTTCATTTCTAATAAATTGTGGAAAAATAAACCATTCTATTAACAAAAATAAACTATTTTTTCTAATTTAGTTAATCATGTTAATACTGACCATTCTGATGGCTTCGGGAAAATTATCACTTTAAATAATAATTTTAATTGTATATTCTAGTTCGTTATGGCTCAATATTTCATTTAACAGAATATATCGAAGGAACATGATATTATGAGTTACAAAATCCAAATATAGTGTAGTACATACATAAATCTAAATATAATGTTGTTTATAGTGAATGATTTTATTTTTTTGTAATGTAAATAAATTATTCAATGGTGTAGTATACTATTTATAACATCACCGAATTTTAGTTTATTCAAAAAATAAAAATGCATAATAACATGGGTTGTTACAATACTATTAGGGGGACAATATGAATAATTCGAACATAATATATTTAAAAATGCGTCTTGTATTTCATAATGTGATTGATGAAGGGAAAAGTATAAGGAGATGATGAAACAATTATATATATCATTATGGAAGTGGTAAAACCGTACTATTTCATTTTATTAATGTCATCCCATGAAATAATTAGGAAATAATACCATTTGGGTTATGGTGGAGACTGTAACCAAGACTTATCACATCATTTCAATTCTTGAGAACTTATCAAACAATTATCTAGAAAGGATATGTTTCAAATAGTTCGTGTTTCTACATAGAACACAAATTCTAATTGTATCTTATCAGTATCTAATACATGTCTCTATGTTCTATAAGATCCCCCAACATAATCTAAATATTGAGTTGAACTTCATTACAAATTATATGCCCAATATGATTTTCTATTATAGAAGACTCTTGATACATTGGAATATATATTGGGATCATGATCAATGGAATCCAATATAGGATGGAATAAACATCTTCCAGTAGTCAAGTTCAAATACAGTAATAGATTCCAATAATGAATCTATATATATACATATGAATCCATTTTTTAAAGACATGTATAATAAATTTTTTTAGTATTAATTTCATGAAAACAGAATTTTGTTTATCAAAAATGGAAAGTAATTTTAGAAAATGTCATTTAAATTCAACATTACATCTGGACTGCTCAGTGTTAAACAATGATATATGATGATAATAATAATTAAGATCTAAAGTATGAGGTTATTTGTAAAGTGTTTTCAATCATATCTACATTTAAGATATTCTTTATATTTTTTTAAAAGGGAAATACATTACACAAGTTAATCATCCACTTTGATATTCTTCATCTCTTCATAGAAGTGACTTATTGACTAGAACTGACACTAACCCTTTCTCAATTATTTTATGTACTCATTATATACCTCCCAAACATGTACATACTGAATCCCTCATGTGTATTGAATGGTAAAATGTTATAGTTGATAAAATAACTTTTTTGATGATTATACTATGAATATCTAATACCATAGAGATAATTTTATACACAAAAATATCACTCATTTGGTAAATGTTATCTATCAATACCATAAATTAGAACATGAAACCAGAGATATGAAGGAAATAATGGTGATTAATTAAAATAAATTGTTTTCAAATTGTGTAATAATATCAATTTTTAGGTAAATATTTTTATATGGGTAACTATTTTACACAAAATTTTTTTCAAATGAAATCTACATTTAATGGTATATCTGAAACACTACACCATTTTTAACAGAACTAAATATAATATAAATATTATCATTTTAATCATGTATATAATAAAATATCTAGTAAATATTTTTGTACAAATACAAATAACCTAATTTTGAAAATTAATTATCTTTGGAAAATTGTATATACTAATAATTAATTACTCATTTTTTAATTAAATCATTATAGGATTAAAACTAATTATTTCTAAAAAAATGATATGTATTAATTTTATTGATCAAATAAAAAAATTATTATTTAAAATTTTATAAAATTTATTTTAAAATATTAAAAAAAATCAATAGGTAAAAATTATCATAGGATATTTTTTGGAATTTTGTAGAATATTTTACTTTTTGAATAAATCATAAAAATATCAGTTTTTATTAAAAACAATTATTTTTCTTAAATGTTGTAAATATTATATTGTTTCACTTATGTATCATTAGTTAATTACAGTTATTATTAATCCACTTTTTTTGGGAATCATTTTCATATTGAATATTGATATATGAACTTATTGTACTCATAATAAGTGTTGTTTAGAAAATTACTTTTTCATTAAATCAAAATTCTTTCACATCAACGAGCTAGAAATTGAAAATTATACTCAATATTTTGAATCATTATATTTACTTTTATATAATTATTTCCAATTGAATTTTGGTCATATTGAATATTAAGAAAATAAATATTAATCACATTGGTTATGGTTGATAAAATTAAGTTGGGGAATACGAAATTTAGATGGTTTAAATAAACTAAAGAAATTCATATAACAATTTATAGAAATATTTTAAATTTATATATTCTAATTTAGGCAATAATTGATTTTCGGGCTATTGGGTGTTATTAAATGTTTAATATTTGATTTTCATTTAAAAAAATCTATGTGTGCCCTCCACCACACTTTTAAAATAGAACCCTTCTCCTCTCCTCTATAAACACTAATAGAAATATTTATACAATTATTATTTATATTGAATTATTATTTCCCTCCACATATTCTATAATACATAAATTTTTAATAAATATAATATAGAAAGGCATTAGATATAGTCATAAAGTGTCTGTCTAAATAAGAGGAATCATTCTTAATCATGCATTATTTTCCATTTCTTCTCCCACATTAATAAAATATTAAAAAATAGTCAATATATAATAAACTACATATCTCCCAAATAATATTAATAATTTTTTAAATTCAGTAGTATAATAAATAACCACTTCCATTAAATTGGAAATGACACCATCCTTCATGTAAATGGTGGATAACTAGCCAAAAACCCGATGAAACAAATTTTCCCTAATTTTCTCTCAAATATGTTCATTATTTTTGACTTATAATATATATACATATATTAAACTTATTAAAAAAATATTTATATAAATTTAATATGTCATATACCTTCGAACCTTATAATATCGTAAAATATTGGTAACATCGTTCAGGTATATGGTAGAGTATCATCATACAATTCGATGTTATTATTATTAATTCAACCTAAGGATGTTATATATAAGAGAATTAATGCATAAAATTATTATAAAATCAGTATAATTATTTAATTATTGAACAACAATTTTTTCTATTTAATTGTAATAGCTAAAAAATAGAAATGTCATAAATTCAGAGTCACACCCTACAATTTCCATGATAGTATTGTAGTTAATTTTCCATAATAGTAACCCATTCATATTTTAAAAATAAAAATTTATTAATAAATATAAAATTGATTTATTATTATTATACTAATTATAATAAAATAATAAACTTTTTGATCATATTCGATATTGTAAGGGGATTTTGGAAATATAAGAAGAAAATCATCAATATGATCAACATGAACCTAAATGATAATCTAGATAAAAAAATTAGAGAATAAAATAAAATTAATATTAAAAAAATTAAAAGATATGAATAATTTTAATAAGTAAAATAAGATTATTATTCTTGAAGACAATGACCATAGGTGAAAAATCCATCTCGTGGTAAGGGATCTCTCTAAAAGAAATCTTTTCTAGTTATGAGTACTCTCCCTATAAATCACTCTCACTCAATATTTGAAGATGTGGATTTCTTATAAATTCATTATATATCTCTCCATCATATATATATAAACTATATTTTCCCTTGAATTTATTGGTATATTAAACCTTTATGATCATTTATCAAATGCATTCCTTATTAAATTTCTTATGGATGTGATGTAAAGAAATATTATACATCCCATTTTATTTAAATGGTTAAATATTATTTTATTCCTTATGATTGGTGGGTAATTATTTAGTCTCATTAGACTTCATGTATGGTATTAGGGAATAAACCTAATTCATTATCCAAAATTATGCACTAGGTGATATTATTTGGGATGTTATATTACATTCATGTTTTTCATGTTTTATGTTTCTTCCACATTTTGTATGTTAAACTACACTTATGAAACAATGATAGTTTTTTATTCTATCCAGAGGATACACATGATGATTATATTTTATTATGTCATGTTATTCTACTGACCCACTTGTTATATTTCCATGTCATTTTTATTAAAATATTGTAATTTTTAGCACATTCCATTATTTTATATACTCCCTAGTTTATCACATGATTTTTTGGGAGCACAAATGTATTTGACATATCATTATTGATAATGTAATAAATATGAGATGTTTTAGTTTTCTATTGATGTAATATGATTTCATTCATTTAAAGACTATACTAATTGTGATCATTGGGAGAAACATATTTGATAATATTATTTATAAATCATCTAATAACATGCGTTCAAGTAATTGGTAGCTACAAACATTATGGTGGAATGGTGGGAACCACTAATTATTCATTTCATCAACTGTAGGGAGAAATGACTGTATAAATAATAGTAAAATACACAATGGGCGTGTAGGGTCAACTACATCAGAAAACACTAATGAAAAATGTTAATGTTGTAGATTATTCAACCATTACCACTGAGTTGGAACATGTAAAATATTTTATAAAAGGTATAAATGTTGGGAAAATTAAATATCTTTATAATAATAGGTTAGGTATCTTTATATAGATCTCTAATGAAATATTTCTAATTTTAAATTACTTTCTATATTTTAATCTATCCCATTATCCAATAGGAATACAATGAATATCATGAATCTCCCATGGAAGATACATCAATTATGTGACTATTAATATGAAATCCTAAAGAATATCATTACCTAATATATGATTTAAGGGAAAGTATCTAGCTTGAGGAAATTATGATTAAGATGGTATAAAATGATGTAATTTAAGAATAGTTACATGTACTTCTTATATCACATGTTAATGAGTTTTTAATTGATATTTTACACATTTACAATTATACCCCCAAATTCCAATATTGTATTTCAATATTGAACTGGAGGATATAATGAAGCAGGAATAAGAAAATTTGGAGAAAGAGTTATTAAACCCTGGTGAATTAACAGGGTGTACACCTATGTTATTTATCATGAAAAATGATGGATCAATTTGATTTTGTGTCCATTATTTGGATCATAACATGATAATTATAATAAAAAATTATCATATACCAAGTATTAATGATTTTTTAATCAAATATATGCATCTCAGTACATTTATAAGATAATTCATCATTATATATGTCATTATATTAATGTAATGGTGTATGATTTTCAGAATATAGTAATTACTGCATGTTATAGAATATAAATGTTCATTTTGATATAGATTAAACTTAATAATTCATGTATAATATTAATATATTTAATAAATATATTCATTATAGAATACATGAAAAATCAATAGTACTTGTTGAAAATATTATAATTCACAATAAGATACACCGGGATCTTGAGGAGAATCTATGTAATTTTATATATATTTTTTATAAAGGATAAAACACATACTATGTTCAAAAATTGGTACATTTTATTTTAAAATTTTTATTGTTGGGTAAATTGATCACTAGATAGGTTGTTCTTGTGAACCCTTTAATGGAAAAGGTAATTGATATATATCTAAGTTACTCATGTCTCATAACAAAGCATATTCTTCATGATATTGATATCAACTAGAAATGATTAAATATAATAGTATTTAAGTAATCATTGAAATGGGTATTTTATATAATTTTTGAATAATTTGAGAAAATATTAATGGAGCTCAATAAGAGACTAATAATAGTCCCTATTCTCTCCCCATTATAATTTTTAGATAGTTTATTATATATAATTATTCTTAAAAATAGAATGGGTTGTGTACTCATAAATAATGATAATTGAAAACCTATGACTTCTTATAGTTAATGATTCATGAGAAGAACTACATAAATCTTGATCTAGAGTTGGAAACAATGATATTATCCTTGATTATTTATTTAATTACCTATATAGTGAGTGGTGATACATATTTACAGATCACAAGAGAATAAATCATTGGCTATGATATAAAGAGATTAAATTTGTGTATAAAAATTGTTTGATATGAAACTATTATATGTATAATATATTTGGAACCATCATTCAATGGTGGAAAAGGTGGATATTGATGTTAGCTGAAATGAACAAGCTACTCATTCCATGATTTAAATATTGAAAAAGTTATCTTCACTGATATGAAAAGGATGGATCCTGAATGTACCATTGAACTAGAATGAATCCTACCATTTACAAATTACTATCAATACCTGTGTGTAATAGAATATAATAGAGGCACAAAAAGATGATTTCATCTTTCAAAAAATTTGGATGTTGTTAATGAAAGTATTTTTCATAAATTTGTAATCAATGGAGGCATTGATATTCAGTTTGGAA
Source organism: Viscum album (assembly GCA_963277665.1). NCBI lineage: Eukaryota > Viridiplantae > Streptophyta > Magnoliopsida > Santalales > Viscaceae > Viscum > Viscum album. Next base: position 1,912,197,110 of record OY728151.1, read on the forward strand.
TTAGTTTAAGTTTTTCTATTTCTCATATGAAAAAGATTGTTCAATTTGATAATTAATGTGGATAATTAATTTCAATCAATCCTATTATTATGAATAAGTACTTTGATAATTGATCGAACATATGTGAGATAACCCAGAATAAATGTATTATGAAGTACAAAACAATGTTATTTGATTATTAGTAATTTAAATATGAGTGATAGAATCCAAACAGTAAGATGAAACAACAACCCACACCCACATATCAATGAGAGAACATCACCAAGGACATTTCAATAGGTCTCTCTAAGACATCCAATGGAATAAATTTTTAATGGGATTTGGGGAATTGGCTCATGATGACCGCCAACAACATCCCTATATGGGGAAGCATCTCAATTTAATAAAAAAATATGATATACCTAAATGAAGTGTTAAGGCAACAATGGGAAGTAAATTACACCATCTCGGATGGTGATACATGGTTCACATACACATTCAGGAGGCATATTCAACATACTATAAATAATAAATTGATTTTATATATGTCATATTACCCCAAACCTAATAACTATATAAATAGAACATTTAAAAAATCATGGACATTTGGAAATCAAATTGAATAGAATTTAATGGTTTATGGGATCAATATCTCCCATTATTTGTGTGGTCATAAAAATATCTCCAACTCATGTATCCTTGTGGCCCCAAATAGATAATTTTAATGAATTATATATACATTTACTACATATATATATGAATATGGGGAATGAAATGAACATGTACCTAGTCTTGTCTGAGGGATGATAGGGAATATTGGTGCAATCAAAATGAATATAAAATCACTTGGAGTTGGTTGAAGAGCTATTTTAGAAACCATCAAAGAGACATCGTTTTTTATAGTGGTTAAGAAATGTTCCATTAAATATCACCATGGAAGAGATTCATTTATTATTGAATAAAATGAATGATGAAATCTAGGTAAATTGTCCCCCTTTATTTCTTTAACTGAATAGTATACATGTAATATTATAAGGCACTTGAAACAAACATGGTCCACATTCAAGATGCCTTAATTATATCTCTCCCAAGGTAGTAGATACATGATCTGTCACATGAACATAATATGAATGAGGCACAATAGGGGAATCACCTCTCTTATGTGTAGAATTTTAGGATGTTCCTAGACTATATATAAAAGTTTCTATATAATAATAATAATCATCATGAAATATGTGTTGTAGTTAAATGATAATTATGAAGTAGTGATGCTGTTTTCAGAGAAAAAAACAACAAAAAATTATGTTCATTTATTCAAAACAATGATTTGGTGTTTAAATTTATAAAAAGAAATTTATATGGGGGGGAGAGTATAAGAAACCTGAATTTTTAAATGATAATTGTTTCTAGAACATGTGTTATATTATATATCCTTATTCAAAGACAAAAAAAAATAGAAAATAAAAATTAATAATTTCATATATACATTTTTTTTAAAGTGGAAAAAAACATTACCCATGAATCATGAAAAAGTAAAAATGGGAAAAAAGACATAATATAATAATAAAATATTGTTAAAATATATATACTTTAAATACGTAAGAATCATCACTCCTACAAACAATATTTTAGAAATGTAATAGATTATTAATAACCCAATCAGAATATTTGATAAAGACAATATTGAAAAATGGGTGGAATTTGGTTTAATATAGATTGATTGAATGAAGTAGTATTTATAAGACATAATATGTCTTTTAGAATATTATCTGAACCATTGGGAAAATTAAAACCATCACAAGGAATAATAAAATGAATTCTATAATAATAATTTTACCACAAAATGATTATCTAAAAAATAAATAACATTTATCATTAGTAATTTATGAACATGAAAGTATTATAATTACAAAAAATAAATATGAGAATTAATAACTAAAAGAAAATATAATCACTTTTATAATAATCAATATTTTATTATAATTTTTAAAAATCATGATTTTTATATGTAAAATTTAAATTTCATATGTTAGATAAATATTATTATTAAATAATATTTTTATTATTATTAAATTGTCTAAATCATCCAAGGCCGATTTTTCATAATATTCTAAAAAACATAAATTCTTATTCGAATCTCAATTAAATTGTTATTCAAATACCTCATGTTATATGAAATTATTATGATAAAATAATGACTTAAAAAATTATAAATTTATTTATTTCAGTACAAAATCAATTTCATAAGATATATGGGTCATTTAAAAGTGATAAAAACATATTTAGGACCAAATATGTATTTTAAAAAGTCCATTTTCCAATGTAATCCTTAAAAGAAAAAATATTAACTTTTTCTAATTTTAATTATAAAACAATAATGAATAATTAGTAGAATGTTGGTTTAAATTCTTGAATCCATGTTATTAAATTGATATATTATTTATAATGTCAAAACTATAACTATTTCACGATTTTTCTTATATATATTATTTTATTCAATATTTTAACTCAAAAATACATGTATCCCCATTATAAATAACCCCTCAACATCTCTTATAAAACCACTCATAACTCACTTACAAATGTACAAGGATAAATAAAATAATAATTTTTAATCCTCATAAAATCTTTAGTTTTGTTCTATAGTAAACAAACATCACAATTCACGGGATTTTAGAGCCATTCAAAAGATTAAAAATCAATAAAATATTAGGTTTCGATAAAATATTCATAATTTCCTTATTCCCTTATTTTTTTTAATTCCATTCATTCACAAAGTATCTGAGATTAATTGACCGTAATTTTATAATTATTTTAATAATGATAAAAAATTTTAATGATTAACTACCCAAACTTTTAATATAGAGATTTTACATATCCTCCATAAAAATAATTACATTACCTAATCAAATGCCTATGTATTATAATGGTTTAGTTCATTTTTTCTCACAGTTCCAAATATTCTTATATAGTTAATTATATTCAATGTTTCCCAGAAATATAATCCCATTTCTTATTATTGGTAAATATATTGTACATAAACCAATTATTTATAACCATAGGACAAAAAATAAGTTTTTAAAACTTATTCCCTGTATGGGTAAAATGGGTAAATATACATAACTATTAATAGATTATATGGGTACGATAATGTGAACATAACATTTTACAATCGGACCCTTAATATCAATGCTTAGAATGTTGATTCCTTTTATAAATATTAGCATTTCATAAGACATGAAAGATAAGTAAATCATAGAACATGATCCATGATAGTATAACATTGACAAAAAACAAGGGAATGTGGAATACATGTAATTTTAGAAAATACTTTCCTTATTTGTCATAAAATAGTATAAAATCAATCTTATTAGATTTGATTAACCACCCAATACAACATAGTTGTAAAGGATCACCCCTAGATTTTCATAATTGAGAGGGTCCAATACTATATTGGGTTTTCACCCCATTATATTCCAAATTATGTATTCAGATATCAATACATAGACAAAATATTGGATAATGATAATGGCCTTTCACATCGTTAGTTATAAAAAAACCATCATATTTGGTTATAATGTAACAACCATCACATAATGAAAATAATTCATATTTGCGTGATATGATCTTAAAACAGCTTTCATACAAGAATCCTTGATTTTAAATGGGGTTCTAGAAACATTTTATCATAAAAATATTATATAAGTGAAACATGTTTCAATATTAGTTCATCATATAATAAATGAGCAAACAATGAAAAATATTGTTTTGATAAACATCTTATCTATGTTTAACACATGGATGTTGAATGGGATCCTCAAATATCAGGTCATAATAATAATAACCCATCATAAAGTAGAATATGAATGGTTTTCATAGATATTATACCTATTAAATAAATATTATTTTATAATGATCATTTTTTCTTATGGAGAATGATTTTGAATGATCAGTTAAAATATTTCCTCATGAAAGTATATCATCATGGGAAATAACTTTTTAAAACATAAAAATCAGATTTTTTTGGAAATTTTTTTCATGGAGAATATCCTTCAAAACATATAATGGATTATTTATAAATAATATTAATAAAATATAGAGGACAATAAAAGTTCATATTTTATGAAATCATTTTGACACATAAATCATATTAAAAATTATTTTATTTTAAAATAAAAATGGAAACATCAAAAAGAAAATATAAAAATCCATTAAAACGCTTTTTAAGGAAAATATTATTTCCAATCTAAAAAATGTTATTGAAAAAATAATTTAATTTTTGAAATAATATTATTTGAAAATAACAATGCAATATTACAAATAAATTATTAAAACATTTATTGTTCAATTAGGAGGTAAATGAATTACAAGTTAAAAAATTATTCCTTCCACATTTTTTGTATAATTCAATAGGAACATTTTATACAATAGAATTGTATATTAATATAAGAATGAATTGCAATGTTCCGAAATGTGTAACAATTCATTAATAAATACATTCATTAGGGTTAAATCATATTTGAAAATAATTATGTTAAACATTGGTATAATGGAAAAATGGTTTTTTCAAAAGAAGATATAATTAATTCAGTTTACATTTTATTAATGCAATATGAATATTGAGTAAATAGAGATCATAAAACTAATGCAATCATGTATTAGTATGATAAATATAGAATATTAGAATTTTTCATGAGTTTCTTTACATATTAATAATAATATTTAATCATTTGAATTATAATCATAATCAATATCAATAAATAATGAGATGGTATCATAAATCCATTACAACATTGGAAATAATGAATCATAGTATCAATAAAAGAATTATATTAAATAAAATATACAATATTATGAGAATTAATATATTCATTGTATCCAATATCAAATGGAAACAATATACACCCCAAAAAATCAAGATATTTACATTACATAATTTATATACCGATGGAATCAAATTTAAAGAAGTTATCATTACCTCATTAGTAGTATCATGAATCATATGATACATAAAATAAATATAATTAAATGAAAATTTATATATAGTGAAAATATCTATAATAATTATAAAATATCTCAATTGGTAAGTATATACCCAACAATAATAAACATTGGTGGAATATAGAATTAGCCTCTAAGAAATAAAACAGACTAGTGGCCCCTTAATTGATGTCTCAAATTTCGGAATTCATGTTCAATAATTATGTATAATAAATATAATTTTTTATTAGAAATATTAATGATCCATTCATATTAATATCAAATGATATATTATTTACATAGTTTATTATTACCACTTTATTATTAACTCCATGTTAATGTCATGTTTCTTGAAATAACTACATTGATTTCTATGGAAATTATGATATCGATTTTTTTCTCCATTTACATTGATCAGGACTCGAAAATATCAATAATTTAAATCACGAAAAAATATATAATATTATTCTTATATATTCATTTATAGTAGTTAGTAACTCTTAGATATCTAAATTGAATTACATCGTTTAGGGATAAGAAATGTGGTACGTACCAATGCAAGTTGTTTCCTTTCACTCATTGGATCAAATAAAAGAAAATAATATAATATATTAAAATTACAGTTTCATTATAATTCTATATATATTACATGTTTTCCTTAACCTTAACTATATTTCCTTATACATAATTATTGATCGAATCATATCACTTCATGATGAGTTTGTCCATTGTACACACACATGACCAAATTTTATTCCCACATAATGGAATGACAAAAATTCTTTGTGATTTCAAATTTTTAAAATTATAATAATGTAATAAATATCATATAAAAAATTTTATTACATTACTATGTCTATTTTATATTATTTTGAATGAAAAAAATGACATCAGTTTAAAGGGAGTTAGTCCACCATACACACTAATGATGATTTCATGTCTCATTTTTTGAAGAAAAAAAGGATTTAGGTTAATAAATTTATATAATAACAAATAAATTTATGTACTATAATGACTTTAATAGAATTTATTAATAATAATATATTTTGTTGGATGAATAAATATAATATATTACATAGTTGGGGACGTCAATTTTTTTTCAAAAAACTACTTTTTTTTTCAAAAAATAATTCCTAGAATTTCATTATGAATAAAAAAGGATTTATATAATATTGGAGATATATATTGATGTTATTTTTCTTGGTACTGAAAGAAAAAATGGGTTTTTAAATTATTTAATGGAGATAAAAGTGGGTGGCCTTTTATTAGTGTAGTGAGCAACACATTTATCATTTTTCAAATAAAAATGTTCTACACATATATATACCATTTTAAATGACTTAAAATAGGGAATTATAGAAAAAAATTATTTGAACGGTTTAACCATTTACATCAAATATTTTTTGGTGCATGTTTTTGGTAATATTAACCATTATATTAATAATTAACCATAATTAAACCTATTTTTAACTTAACAATTAGAAGTCTATTTTACTATTTTTACTATTAATATCAGAAAAAATTTATGTTTTACATAATATATAAAAAAAATTATGATTAAAAATATTTAATTCCATAATATAATTTTTTTGCACAGAAGTGGAATATCATAATTCAAAATTCGATCTCCAAATGTTTGGGAAAAATTGTATACTAATGAGAAAATTATCTGAAGATTTAAAAGGTTTTAAAAAAATCATTATTAAATTTAATCAAATGACCAAAATTGGACTGATATATATATAATTAATTTATTTTATACATTCAAAAAAATCATATAATTATTTTTATAATTATTCTAAAGAAAATAAAATTCATAATGATAATTTTATTTCTTACTACTCATAAAAAACATTACCATCTCATTAAATTAAAAAAAATCTCATATTTTTAATGTTGACATAATAATTTTAAAAATGAATTCTATTTATCAAATAATTTTTTTAAAATATAAATAATATATTTTATAACTACTAAAAAATGTACTAAATTACATTTTATAAAAGAATAATTTTTTATTATAAAATTGTATATAATTATATATATTTTGTACAATACATTTAAGATGAATGATAAAAATTTCATTCACGTTATAATATAAAAATATAATTAAAATAATTAAATAAATTTTATTTTTTAATTAATTTATATAAAATTTAGTTGAGTGCATCCAAATATATTTCTGAGAACTATTTACCTTACATTCAAATGATTTAAATTTCATATCTAACTAATTGGTCATCAAATAATTTATTTTATTTAAATTCATAACCATGTATTTTAATAATTTTTTCAATATTGTTCATATCATCCATTCTTATGATTATGTGATAAATATAATATTAATTAGTTATATTTTAATAGTATGTTCAGTTTCATCAAAACTCAGTATTACATGTATCATAATTGAAATTTAATGTTCTGTCTGTCCTACACTATCAATGTAATTAACATTATTTGAAAAAAAATTTCTTAAAATCCATGGGTGTTATATTCATTCCCCGTAAATAATTTTTATAAAAAAAATTTGTACTTAAACTCAGTAGTTAAGGGTTTAATATTTGTAAATACCATTATTAGAAATTCAAAACGCGTAAATGGTGAAAATAACATCTTATGTTATTGATAGAAATTGATGTAAAATTATCACCTAAAATAATAAATAAAATGGTTCCAATGTAGGATAACTTTTTTCCAAAATGGAAATATTTACATGTAAGGGAAAACTAACACTATAATTATACTGGAGAGTGATAGAGAACATAGTCAAAATAAAGATAATGACCAAAAAGTCAAAAATACATTTTAGGTGAGTGTAATGTTCATTCATCATTAATATAGGATAAATTATAACATTATATTTAAATATAATTTTAGTCAGGATTACATTTTTTCCTAAGAAGATATACCTACATTATTTAATTTTATTTAATAAAAAAAATCACTTAATTTGGCTGTTATACAATAAATTTCATCTTTATATATTATATTATGAAATGAAGAAGATTTTTTTATAACTAAAGTTCTTGTTGATCTCAAAATCAATAAAATAATGATATTCCATTTCTTTTCTCTCTATATATTATTGAAAAATAGAATTTTTAGTATAGGTTCTTCAATAACATACAATGTATAAATTAATCCATTTAATAAATAGTAATCCTAAAAGATCATATATGTATCACAAAAAATGAAATAATAAATTTAGACAAATGATCATTGAATTTTATGAAAAAACATATCATTAGTCACCAAAACAACATGATGTATCTCATAATGTTATATAAAAAATTATGTGAATGAATTGATCATATATTCTATAAAAACATGGTAACATTATTATTGACCATAAAGAATAAATGAAAATAGTCACACTTCCTCACTACATGAATAAAATACATATTATTATATAAAATATATAAATCACATAATTAAATAATATCCATTAATTTTAATATACATCACATTTTCATCAAATTACAAATTAATTTGAATGTCATGAATACTCTATATTTCATATTTTTCATATCAACTATCTATCTTCCACATTAAAACCCATTCTCCCAAAAGTAATAACATATTAATGGTTATTTTATCTTAATAAATATATTAACATTCCATTAAATCACATTTCTTGGATATCATTAATCATTAAAAAAAATTATTTGAAATCCTTAATAATAAAAAAAATTGGAATAATTCACTGATGTTTGAAGATATAATAAAAAATACCTTTGATAAATATATATTAATTTGAATCCAAATATAGAAACACATCTGTAACCACACATCAATCATAGACCATTAACCATGTTTCCTAAGCATATTCAATAAACCTTCTTTATTTTCATATATTACTTTTATTTCCCTAATCATATGAAATATAACCATTAAAAAAACATACTTTCTGATTCACTTAAATATCATTCCCTTTATTACATTGATTTGCATAATTCAAAGATATTCCACATTTGAAACATTCAACCAACTATGATAGAAGAGGTAGAATATTATTCCCATCAATTGTGTTAACTAAAAATTTTATTTATCAACTATTGTTACATTATTTGATTCCATTATCTTTGTACTCAAAAACACATTTAATTAGTTTGTGATATTCACGAAACTGATTAATCATATATTCCTATCATATTTTAAACTAAATTATCATTCCAAAATGGTATCTGAAAATTAATATACCAATAAACACTATCTTTTTCATCATTTATGAGTCTCATCTTGATAAGGATAATGTTGATAATAACATATCATTATAACTAACTTGGAATAATCAAAATATCATTCACTCTAATTATCATCCCATTGGGTTTCTCATCAACAAATTTTCTATCACAATACACATTGTTCATGGTTTTTCGGGTTCCCTCCATTAAATATAACATAAAATTTGAGTGTGAAAACAATAATAATAATATGGATTTTCATAAAACTGAAAATCACATATATGATGTTGAAATAATGAAAAATGATTATAAATCTATGAAAAAATTTAGCATAACCTTGGTCATTTTGTGTCATTATTTAGAAACAGCATAATAGTTCATACAGAGTTCATAAATTTTTAATTAATATAACCTAGGAGTTTAATTCCATGTGTGATTAAAGGTTCATTTTTATACTCTAGGTGTTGATCAATTCCAACCCAATGTGCTCTTTTTGGAGTTATGGCCTCTAGGTACTAATATTTTAGAGACAAAAATATTTTGTTGTATTAAGAATTGGATATAATTTCATGGAAACCACTCTCTCTATTCATTAAAAAAATTATAGGATATTTAACTCCACATTGAATCATATGATGATTTCTCAGCTGACATATTCAATGAAATTACCAAAAATATATCTGAACACCTAACTATAGGTATTTACCTAGAGTTTGTTCATCCACATTTCTATATATTTTCTAATGAATTATAATTATTCAAAATATAGAGATATAAATATTTTAAATATATATTTAATATTTTATATAAATATTAGTTACATTAAAAAAACACATGATTGAGGATCATGATGTTTTAGAGTCTATGGAGTCTTTGTTACCAATATTCATATTTTTTGAATAATCTTCAGACTTCCCCAATTAATATAACATAAAATATATTAATCATCAAAGACATAAATAAATTAAAAAACAATAAAATCTGGGGATATAAATCATATTTAATGTTGATATTAGAAGCTCAAAAAATTTTAATGAGGGTTAATAATTAACGATAATGTGAACATCATTGTAAGATAATGTGATGATAACTTTTGAATACCATTCACTACATATAAAAGATAAAAATATTGATTGATTGCATAAATATTTGTAGTTCATGAGTCATGAATAATAATAAATTCAATGAATATATACCATGAAAACCTGATATTTAAATTTGATATGGAATTATGGAATATAATTAATTATATAATATTATATTCTTAGTATCCATAGATTATTTCAAGTACAATAATTGGTCAATGGGTTCGCTCCCAGAACCATTGTAGTTGTCAATGAGCTCTCCAATGACTATCATAGTGGAAAAAATCTCTTAATGGACTACGTTCACTCCCTATTTCAGTCCTTTTAATCTAATGATAAATCAAAATTCACTGAATAGATTTGATGTCATGAAACCCTCCCCACAATGTGATCCATTTGTTTTATGGAAATGTGATAAGGGAGATAGTGACCACTAGAGTCTTATCTCCATTAGACCCAGGGTAGGTGACTAGAAATGAGGATATAGTAAACACCCAAATGTGAAGCATTACCCAAAAAAAGAGCACATGAAAAAAGGGAGATAAGAATGACACCAACAAACACTAACATAGACCGCAATATAAATTAATCCCATGTACATTTATGTAATGGCTTCATAAACTAATACAACTAAAAGTAAAAACAATTAGTGCCCATTGAATGTAAAAAAACTACAACCAATAATCCTGTACAACTCTTATAAACCTCATGATAGTAGTAACTATCATGACCTCCAATCTGCTCATTATGACTCGAAAAACTTTTTATAGCAAGAAGGTTCGAACCAAGAAAATCCTGATTCCCAAATTTATTAATGAAAAGGCAGAAAAGTAGAGCAACGCAGAAGCCATCTTACATCACATCATAACCAAATTAATTCTTACCTCCATAGTCTAAAAACTCATCATCCGGTTCTGCTGACTCCCATTTCGAGGACTCGTACTTCCTCATCATCTCCAGATATTGCATCTTGAGTTGTAGCATTTCTTGAGATTAACATAGGTTTGGTTGGGCGATCCCCTTCACGAGCTTTCTTCGTTGCCAGAAATGGTTTCCATTGGATTAGGCAAGTCAGAGTAATCTTTCCGAGGTCGTCTCTTGATTTTGGTAGACCCATCTATCGGTATTTGTGATGGCTTTGTACTCCCTCTCTAAAAAATATTACTATAACTGGGAATAACATTTTCTTTTTCACTTTCCAAAACTTCTCCGCATTTCTCAGGGAGATTAGAGTCATTCATGGCATATAGCTCTACCTTACTGTCCTTTGAAGAACAATCATATACTACTAGTGCAAGAGATTCAATACCAACCGGGTGTGCACACTCATCCACCTCAACTTGCATTGATTCCTCATTCTCAAGAATATCAAAGCTGTTTTTTAAGCACAAAGAAGGTCCATTTTTAACATAATTTTCAAATAACTTACCATTTTCAATTTCCTCCAGATCTCCACACGACATTTGACCTCTTTTTGTATATTGGAAGGCTGTATTCATCATGTTCAATTCCATACCTAGTAGATGGGTGTCATTCTTGGCAGGGAAAGATAGTTCTTCAGCATCAATGATCATCTTATTACCTGCTCCCACATTCTCATGTCCAGCCATAACACCAAGATCCATTTTCAATCGCCCAAAGACCACCACTACATTCGGACATGGATCATAATTCCGAACATCCTTCTCCACATTGGTTGTATGAACAGCATGCACATGCTTCACTTCTATAGGACCACCAGGAGGATTGGGGGGTCTGTCTTGCTTCCATCCAATGGACCTGCGAGTCCATTACCAGCAGCATTCGTACCAGGAACACCTCCATCATGATCCTCTGTATCTATTTGAAGCATTGGTTCACCGGAGTTCATGGGCCTATCATCCATGTTCTTCCTCCCTTGCTTGACACCATAGCAATGGACATCCAGATGACTGAGCCGGCGACAAGCCGAGCAATAATCAACCCAAGAATCAAACGCAACAGGCTGACTGCATCTAAACTCTTCACCAACCGTGATCCAAATACATTCAACAGGCGGTTTTGAGACATCCACTTCAACACAGATTCTTGGATTAACCGGATGGCACACAGTAGAAGTTCTTCTATCAGAGCAGAGGTATCGACCCACAAGGTTTCCCAGCATACACAAAATTGCTGGATTTTGAAAAGGTAAAGGCGATTAAGGAAAACTAACCCATGTTTCAACAAAGGGAGAATCACGGTTCATATACACATCATACGACTAGCGAAGAAGAAGGAATTTGCATCCAGTGCATCGTCGAGGAGCCCTATACCACTCGCAAATAAGATCCGCTTTTGATGCAAACCGAATCATCAAATGATGATTGTCATGAAGACCCATGACCGCACACTCTTTCAATCCCCATCTGTCGAAGAAAAAGTGATCAAATTCATCCACCGGCAGCCTTTGGTGATTGAAGTGAGCCAGAAGTGTGAACTTGAGGAGATGTGATGCTTCAGAGAACTCCAATGTAGAAATTTCAAGCTGAGGATCACCAATTCGGAGATTAGGGACCTTCGGGCTTAACAAGATGGTTGGGGAATCAGGAAATAGATTAGGTTTAGAAAATGGGGTAAAGGGTTTCTTCAAATCCGGAGCTGGAAGATCCAGACACTCATCCCCCCATCCACCTCCGGGGAGAGGGGGGAAATCTTTGATGTTCATCAGCGCCGATTGGAGGAACTGTCATCATCTGTAGGGTTCGTCATCGAGAGCGTCGTTGTCATCATCGAGAGGGTCGTTTTCGTCGTCATCACATAACCAACGTGTTATCGGTTTAGAGGGTATTGAGGCGGCCTTACCCCACCCCCTGTCGCACGTCCCCAGCTAGGCCCAAGGTGGCCAACCTTGGGCTTGGTCCAGTTCCCACGGAGTCGAGGGGACGAGAGGATCGTTGGCGTATGGTGCACGTTGCCTTTGCGAGGACTCGAACCTGGAACCTCAACAACAGGACGCCACCGCCTTGAACCTACACATCCAGCCCCCGTGGGAAAAACATGTTATCGGTTTAGAGGGTATTCAGGTAACCTTACCCCACCCCATGTCGCACGTCCCCAGCTACGCCCAAGGTGGCCAACCTTGGGCTTGGGCCAGTTCCCACTAAGTCAAGGGGACGTGAGGATCATTGGCGTATAGTGAGGACCACCATATTCACCTTGTGTAACCAAAAGTCTTTCCCACAGACATCTTAGTGAAACACCACACCATCCCTAAAACCAAAAGTAACCATGTAGTTTCTGGGAGCAACCACAAGTAGCATAACATGTATCATATGATGGGTATTATTCATCGCACCATTACAATACATACAACCTCTTAGGATCCTCACCCCATTACAGCCTCTATAGGTTACCCCGATATTTGTCCACAAGAAACTATATCATGAATATATATTTCTAAATAACCACAAGATATTACATCCCTCTAAAGACATATATGGTAAAAAGTAATCATCATGCATAGAAATAAAAGTAACTAACTAGAGAAGAGTGCATGGATAATGGGGGAGGTCAACCATCCATCATCCCATCTAGATATTGGAAAACACACCCCCAAGTCTCAAAATCCATGGTCTGTTAATTTCCTTAACTAATAGGGTGGTGAAGCATATAGAAACCCAAAAATAATATATTATAATATATCTCACAATGACACTATGGAAGAAACGTAGTATTACAATCATATTCAACTAATGTCTCTCGAAGTCCCATAAAAAACTACTAATACTAGATATCTTGTTAGTAAACAACCATTTATTGAAAACTATTAAATCATTTTGTTCCTTTTTATAATTTTATCTTTACATTAATTAATTTCTTAAAAAATAATTAAACATTAAAAATTTCAGAAATACCATACAATAATATTACAAAAGAGTTCCATTCCATCTATAAATAACAAAATCAATCCCATGGTTCCAAAAAAGTAAAACCTCATGATTGCATCCCAACAACCTCCAACCCCAAGGGTTCAACATAATTTATGCAATAATTTTATAATAGTTTTTTTTCACCTTTCCATAATTCTAGGTATTGTAAAAAATATTTATTAGCACCCAAACAGAAGTGGATAAACATGGTGAGTAGATAAAAAACCCACCAAGTCTTTACCACACATTACAGGAGTATTAACCCATCCTTCCTCAAGGGACCCAATATGGAAAGCATGTGCCATACCCCATGTGCCATCAACTCTTTTGGAAGGATGGAAAAAACTTTAATCTACCTCATGTAGTGGGGAATTAAAGGAAGATAAAAAACAAGTATTAAAACATTAAAATCTTTGGGTATTCCCAGATTCAACCCATTCCATCATCATCAATGTCCTCCCTTACACCATAATATATATACTATGACAAATCATCGATCTAGGAATAAACTAATACCACAACCACTATGAATATCTATCCCACACACACCAAGAGCCTTCTAGGATCACCTCATGTCATAATTATAAATAAACAACTCAAAACTGGGATATTTTCCATAATCATGTGATTCAGCTTTTACACATTACGAGAAATCACGACTCTACAACATAAGGTTGTTGGCTGTTAAAAGTAAGAGTGTAACTCAGAAACCTATCAGTAACCATTTTTAATCAAACAAATTGACAATCAAAACATCATGAATTAAGAATTCAATTATTTTTAGGTTTTAAAATTGTGGAACCTAACCAGAAATCTAACGTAGCTGCCACAAATTAATTAAACATTGCTTCTGTATCAATTTGATTATCATTAAATTAAAATAAAAATTAGATTCATATATATTCCACATTATCATTTTACAATTAATTATAAATTAATGACAAATTTATTACCTATACCAATTTCCATCAACAACGACATGCTAAGAATGAAAATCATAGATATCAGGCAATCTATCAAATAAAAAGGAAACAATATATGATTGAAACCAATTATTTAATCCAATTAAAATATTTATTATATCAATTACACAATGATAAAGTGAGATATGAAATTATAACCCAACTAATACATGTAAATAGAATATAAAATCCATGGATCCCCAAACTCAAAACATTTCCAAAAAAATTCCATTAGAAGAATCCAACACGATGGATCACTATCACATCTCCCACAATGTCGGTATTCACCCGAGGATTACAAGTAATAACAACATCATCCATCACGAATGAAAGATCTCTTAGAGGCATAGATATCACATTCCTTCAATAGGTTAAGAGAAATAGGAGTATAAATATCAAATAACCAAGTATAATATTTGTAGAACATACTATATTGAAGACCAATCGACACTTCCATGTAACTGTAAAATAGGGGTACACATTTACCGAGATGAAACTTCATGTTGAAATGATTTGAGGATTATAGATTGATTTTGTGAATTTTATTGGAATGAATGGTCTAGGAGACTCATGTTAGGGGAAAACAAGAAAATAGGAACATGATGAATGGTATATAAGCCTTGGAATAATCTAAATAAATCATTTTTTAAGATAAAATTTTGATTTTACATTAAAATAAGATCACATTAAATCACGAGGTTTGAATAATTAGAAGAATTAATATTATTTATAAAATAAATGTCATTATTTTTATCCCTTAATATGGATTAAAACCGACTTAAATATGATACGTTATTCATTTTACATCAAAAAAAGTCATCAAAATGGAAAATTTGGAAAATCAGCAAATATGAGAATTTGACAAACTGTTGTAAATATTTGACTAATCTAGAAATAATTTTCACGACACTATTGGATGTCTCGTAATTCTAGAAATAAAATTCATGAAAACATTTTTGAAATTTAGAAAATGAAATGACTCATCGTCCTGGAAACAATGTACGTGACATAGTTCGTGAAATTTGGTAAAGAAAATAACTCATTGTTCTGAAAAAACTGTTCATGAAACCTTTTCAGAAATTTGTATGAGGATATGACTCACCCTTCTAGAATCACTATTAATTACACCGTTGGATGTTTCCCCATAATGGAAACAACGTTCGATGATCTAGAAACTTGGAATAGTGTTGGGGACAAGTCCCCTTGACCTCTCAGATCCCCTCAACACAAAATTTGAATAAAGGAATATACTATAGAGGTCTTGGAAATTAAATTAGTGTGAGATAATACACCCATATTTCATTGATTATATCATTACCACCAATATTGTTTATATCAAACCCCTTGTCACATAATAAAAGTCATATATATGAGTTCTGACTGATCATAATCATTCATCATAGAAGAACCCACGATATGAAATGGGTTTAATAAA
Source organism: Viscum album (assembly GCA_963277665.1). Lineage (NCBI taxonomy): Eukaryota > Viridiplantae > Streptophyta > Magnoliopsida > Santalales > Viscaceae > Viscum > Viscum album. Next base: position 1,912,213,625 of record OY728151.1, read on the forward strand.
TATTTCATTATAATAATAAATGTATTAAGGAAATATGATTCATAATATAATCATCATTTCATTTAATCATAACATATGAAAATAGATTCTGGTTTCGTAATGAAGTAATCATTGTATTACCCATGGATGGGAACCATATCTCTCAAAAAAATTATTATCTTAAGTGTAAACCATTTAGAAAAAGAAAAATAATGGTATATTTCGATGATATAAATTTTAATGAATAAGAAACATGTTGGGATATAATAATATATATCTAAATATTTTTAATGATCACATGGAATATTTTTTATTAAGAATCTATTTTCATTGAAAATCAAATTTTTTAAAATTAATCAATAAAATATTTGTAATATGATTTTATTTTAAGATATATTAGAAAATTTTAAGCATAACATTTAAAAAATCATTTAAAATATTGATTTACCAAATTATTCATCCCAATTTTAAAAGAAAGATAACACAAAAGTTTTTTTCAGATATTAACCTTTATTAATATCCTAGGAAACTTATAAATGAATGTGAAGACGTATTAAAAATATTTCATGATGAAACTGTCCATTATAATTTGGAAAACAATTATTAAAATAGAAAACACTTCGGTGATCCTTTTTTTTCAAAAAATAATATTTTAAAAATTTATTGAAATCATTAAATCATTTATTTTTCATGATTATGGGAAATTCTACAAATATTATAGTCAAATATTACTTTCACATTTTATGATAAAATATAACTGGTATTTGTTTTTGAAACATATATGAATTATAAATTTAATTTTTTAATAGAGTATAAAATATGTAAAAAGTAAATAATAAATCTTTTAGATAATGATAAAACCATTTTGAAAATATTTTTAGAAATAAATAAAATAAAAGTAAAATGGTAATTTGAATTAATTGAGAAGTAATGTTATGTTTTATTAAAAAATTTCCTTATAAATCCTGACTATGTAAAGAGAGGAAAATGATTAGAAAACATGTATACTCTGGATTCTGACATTGGAAAATAAATGTCAATATTTTCAGGATAGATATATCATACTACTTCATCTTAATAATATTAGTCATAAATATTTTTGATAATTGATGGGATTGTATCATAAAACTAGTAAAACTGGGTTTTCAAGGAATCATAAGCCCCATGAAAAAAAAATTATTTTAACAAATAAATAATTTCATGATAATAATTAATTCAATATGTTAAATCAATAAAGGATATCACATAATCTAATTAAAATAAGTTAGGTGCATAACATATTATACATCGCAAACATGTCAATTTGAGAAAAAAACCCTATTCAACTTTGTAATTTCAAGAATCATAATCCCTATTTAATAATAATGTGGTCTAAAATATTAAAAATAATTAAAATAAGTTGATTTAAGATATATTATGTTTAATGGGAAATATATACTCCACCCAAAATAAATGAGTGTTGAATATGGAATAAGTCTCTTAGAAAAAATGGTAGACTGGAAATCTCTTACCATAAGTCTTGACTTCATTATACAAGTTCAAAACTCATATAAAATATATAAAACATTATAATAAATATATAATATAACCACACACACAGAAAAACATAAACACACATATATATCATAAAAATATGATTTAATTTTGATATTTTATTACCCTTTTTTATCAATTCACTGTTAAAGTAACATTTTGGGAAATAACTATGTTATTTTTTATATATTTTTAATATATTGTTTTATTTATCCTATTACATTGGTCACTTTTTCATAATATCAAGATTAATATTAATGATATAAATTTCATAAATTTCATTATACATTTTTATATATGCCTACATTTTTTAGTGATAGAAAATAAAATTCATCGTACACAGAGATGGTAGGTCATACATATGCATGAAAAATGATCCCATTTTATTATATTATTTAAAGAAGTAATGGAAAATAATATATATTTATTTAATAAATTAATTTATTAATTGTACTTATTTCCATTAAAATTATTCAAGTTACACTACATGTAAATCGTGAATGAATCACATCACTTCACAAGGCTGTAGTCCACCATACACTTAAGTGACATTATCATACTCCCCCACAATGGAATGTAAGATGGTATAAGTGATTTAATAATTCCATAAATATAAAAATATCACAGAAGTAATATATAATAAGATTATCTATCATTATATGAATCAGTGAAATATGGTAACTGAAATGAGATTTTCATTAGTTCGTGAGGTAGTAGTCTACATTAAGCACGAAGGATAATTTTGTATCCCATTTAATGAAATTGGATACCTATTTATTGTATTATATTATTGTTATAAAATATCATTGTATTGGATATATTTAGTTAATAATAACATCCGGGTTTAATATAAATTATGGCAGTGGAGGAGGAAATAAAATAAAACACTTTGTTAGGGAGGTAATAACATAACCTAACTAAATTTTTTGGTTCGGAAAAAAAGAATTTATTTCATAGATTAATATAAAAAATAACATATGAAGATTTATTTTATGGTTTTAATTACATTATTTTGGTAGGGTTTTTCCAAACTAATTGTTTTTAATTATTCTCTGTACAGAAGAGAGTGGATAGAACTTTATAAGGGTTGTGACTACAACATTATAAATTTTTGAATAACAGTATTTATACCCATATTTTTTACATTACAATTAACTGAAATAGGAATTTGATATCTTTATAGGTGATATAGTCTAAATATACCCATAAGTGTGTTTGAGAAGGATTGGGTCATTTCTTATCCTCATCTGTTATTTTAACCCCTGTTAATAAATTTTAACTTAATCATGGTAAATAAAATTTTCCCTTTTAGTATTTATTTTTTATGATATTTTATACTCTTTATATAATTTTAATTATTCTAATTCCAATCATATGATCCCATTTTCAAAATTTCAACTGAAAAATGATGAATATTTATATTGAAATTTAAAGAATAATATGTGATGATAAATCATTTTTCAAAAGAAAAAATCATCATAAGTATTACATGATTTTTTGTAAAATTAAATAATAATTATTTTAAAATAAATTAAGTAGAATGAATTGATATATAATCAAACTATTATTATTTTGAAACCCATCTATAATTAATTTCCTTATTTTAAAATGATTTAATAGAAATGGTAAATGTTAATGAAAACTAGTATTTTTATTTATTAATTCATTTTCTATTAAATGTTTCAATACGTAACATGAAGATAAATTTGAAATGAGGATATAAAACTGAAATTTTTTTTAAATTTTTTATGGGAATTTTAAAAATAATAATTTTTAGACAATACACAAAAGTGCAACAATGTTATTTTTGATAAAGATAATATTTTTAAATTAAAAAATGGACATATTCTTATGAATTTTCATTATATCACCAATGATGAAAATTAAAATTATTATTTAAAATATAACATATAAATTTCATTAAAATCATTAATTTTGTTTTCTAGCTAAAATAATTTCATTGTATATAAATAGTTTGTTATAAAAAGATTTAATTATTTTCAAATGTTTTGTATTATAATTTCCAAACAATTGGTCATTTATGAATTGATTATATATACATGTTAAAAACATAAATTTTAATTATATATTTAATCATGCGCAAACCCACCATTACAATTTCATCATTATAGATACCATATTAAATAATAATCTCTTAATAATTTGTCATGTTTTATTAAAATTCAGTATTGCGAGTAAAACACGATAAACATGATTTTGTGTTTAATGAAATCTATCAATGAAAAATAAATTTATTCAAAATAAATTTTCCAATAAATATTTGGTTTTTAAATATTCATATTTCAGATAAACTTATACTTCATAATTCTTTTTTCTGAAAATTTTACAATGTCCCATCAACTATTGGTTAACAATACATGAGGATGTTGTGGACACTGTAATCATCATAAACATTATGAATGATTATAAATTTTTTATAATGTATATAATTAAAATAATTGTATTTAAATGTATCAATAGTTAATTATGATAATTAATTATTTTTTGTAACGAATTATTATTAAATATGATTAATATAGGATATATGAAAGAAAATATGATATCAAAATGTTACTCGATTAACTAATGGAATTGGGAAATATAATAAAATGATTAAATGTTATTAATAGTGAAAAAATATAACAAATTCTATTAAAATTTCATTATTTTTAATAAATCTATGCTTTTTATTTTGGAAATATAATATACATGTCATTAAGATGGATTAAGTGTAGGATGATTCACTATCCAAGATCCTTTATTTTTATTATATCTTATTTTTCATTGTTAACAATATTTATATTCCTACTATATCATTAACATTTCATTTACAAATTATTTACAATCACTTTATGAATATATTACTACATTCATCTTGTATGAATTAATTCTATGATAAATATAAATATTATTTAGAAAGTCATTATTTCAAAAAGTATTTTATTAAATATTCTTGATCTTTTTCTCATCTAATCATGGTTGGTTATTTTTTATTATAAATTATTATTTCAATTTAATATTGGGAACCCCATTTGATATTCATAAAATTATTTATTCATTTTTTTTAAACCCATTCATTTACATGGATCTATTTTATTACTATTATTATTTTCATTCCATGTAGAAGTCATGATTAGGATAATTTTATGTTTCAAAAAGTGTTCTCATAATTATATATCCATTAAATTCATTGGGTAATGGGATATATCCCATGATTTTTTTGTATTATGAATTAACCTAGTTCGATAATTCTTCATAATTTGGACATAAAATAATATGCAATACGTATGCTTGAATATGATAATATTTTTATTTCAAACTATGGGTGTTATATTACAATAATGTTATGTTGATTCATGATTATTAATATGGATAATTCCATGAATTTATCATTTGATTCCCTCACTCATAGGATGGGTAACCAAAGCTTTTTAAATTATTATATTGATTATTCTCACCCATGTACTAATGATACATGTCTAATATTACTTATAGGTTATTCATACCCTTACTATGATTTTTTCTCACCAATAATACATCACAATTTTAAGAAATATTTTTTTATCAATTTACATTCATTTCATGCACCACTATATTAAAAAAACTAAAATGTAGTTTCAAAATATTATTCTCTGATCATTATAACAAATACATTTAATTGGTCAGAATGAATATTAATACTTATTTATTGATATATATATTGATAGAATACTCTATATAAATTTATTAATTAAATCATGATAAATAGAAATTCATTTTCTTCTAAATGATATTTTATTCTAAAAGATTTTTATTTTTTTAAATTTGTTTTATTACATTAAAAAAATGTATTCCAATTTTGAAAATTTTAAAAAAATGTTATTTTAAAACTAGCTATATTTTTTAATAATAATTTCAATTTTTCTTTGTTGATAATTTCATGGATATTTCCAAAAAAGAAAATTTTTCTAGTGAAAAGTGAAAATTATTGAATTTTATCGAAGACAATATTTTATATAATTTTTTTACAATATTCTATATTTTAAAAAAATTATTTCAATGTGAATTTATTTCTATTATATTTTTTGTAATCATGTTATGTTTGTTATAATAATTTATTCTTATTTGGATATGAAAACATTTTTATACATAAATGGATTTTTTTAAGAAACAGTATTTATGCATGATATGGTATTATGTGATTATAAATTAAGTTGATCACTATTGGTGAATCATTTTAATTCAATATATATATATATATATATTATATACTCAAATATATATTTTTAAATTAATTTACTATTTTTATAAGAATGGGAGAAGAATAAATCCTATATTATAATTAATAATCCAATTATTCTAAAAAAGGATATCAATAAAATTTTCATAGATATTAAAATATTTACACTATTCCATATTTTCATATAGAATTTTGGGGAATGGGCTACATATTTTTAATTCAATGATTCTAATATCGTAAATATAACTCTATAATATTTGGTTAATGTGAATGGTAACAACAGGAAAATTTACCTCATCTATATTTGTGAAATACTATTAAATATGGTTCAATATATGTAATAAGAACATAATATTCATCCTAATTATTAATGAAATAATTAAATTCTACCATTATCACATTAGTATTGAGATTTATTAGTTATATGGACACATTTCCTTGAAAATGATGAAGATACAAATTAAATAAAAGAATTTTAGAAAATATTTCTCGCATAGTTCTAAATACTACTTATTTATCCACATAGGGAAAACCAATTACGACTAAATAAAAATATACATATATTAATAAATTATGATAGTAATGAAATTATTTTCTTTATATAATTTTATTTTTAATATATTGTAATTATATAATGACCTCAATAGATTATGAAATATTGATGATGTGTTTCACCAATTTATAAAAATCATAATAAATGTTTTTAAAAATACTAAAAAAGTATAAATTGAATGACTTATTGAGTTGAAAAATTGCATTGGTTAATATTAATTTCTTTAAAGGGTTAATTTTTAATTATATCTATCTCAATATTTATTTTTATTCATTTTAAATTATTGTTTTATATAATGTAAATAATTATTTTTTATGAGAATAATATTTTATTATATTAAATAAAAATTATAAATATATATATATAATAAAATTGGGACAGTTGGGGTCAAAATTTTTATCCCATTATATAATATTTGGATATATTTTTATTGAGGATTTATATAATATATTTTAATATTTTAAGAAATTAAAAGGCATATATTTATAGAAAATATAAAATGGAACCCTACATTCATTTCTTCACTACAGATGGATCCCTATCGTTCAACCAAACACTAAAACATTATCTCCTTCCCTCACCTTGATAAATTCTAGTTGTAATTTTAGTTCCAAAAGACAAACCCTTGTGAACTAAAGAGGAAAAGTAAATGAGTTATATGAATGAACTAGTAATGACATTAACCGATCACCTTCTTTTGAATTCTTATTTTACCTCATCTATATCATCCATAATTTTCATTAAATAATAATTTCATTTTTCTAAATATACAGAAACATTATTTTAATTATCAAACCATCATTATTAACCCTCTTTTCCATCCATTTGGGAGTAAATTCATTTCCTATACGTATGTATGGATTATTTTCACTAGGCAATGATACACAATGTTTATAATTATTGTACAGTATCGATGATTATTTTTATGAGTTTAATTTTTTATAAGTTATTTACGACAAAATAATACTTTTCTAGTGATAATATTTCAAATACCAGTAAACATTTTAATCCTTTAGAAAATGAAAACATTAATCGTATGTATGTGTGGATACCACCTCAAAGAAGTGATGTGATTAAATTTTAATTTATATCATATTTGGATGTAATAAAATAAAATTTTAATTATTATATCTGTTATATATGATGCAATAGTTATATTTTAAAATGAATTTTTATTTATCTTCTATAACTTCCTGACATAGTGCCACACTCTTGTGCCCTTATGGTGCTAGTCACATGACCTCACGCACACATCCATGTATAGTAGAGGCTTCAAATTGAAAATTATGGTTTGAAGAGTAATTCATTGGGAGAAAATTCCTTCTTTGATCAGATAAATACAGATGTAGAAATAATAATCAATAGTTTAAGGAATGTATATAATAAAAATAATGAACACCCAAATATTTTGTTAATAAAAGCCTGAATATAAAATATTAATCAATTGAAGAAACATGGAATGAAAAAGAAATGCATGTAGTTTCTAAAATGAAAACACAAAATAATGTCACTAACAAGTCCAATGTGTTTCTCGAACGATTTATATTTCCATCCATGAATCTCTATCAACAATAATCTATTTTAAACAATCCTTTTCACTTAACATGCCCTATAACAATAAATTCTATTTATGAACTGATTTGGAATCTCAAATATGATGTGAGTACAACTGATTAGGCTACAACCAATGTTGTACGAAACAATATCTAGTTAGAAAATAGTTCATGATGTTTTATAAATAAAAAAATACAGTACATATATAAAACGTTATCAGGACATCAATTATACTTCATTTAACCACATTAAAAATAGGGTTCTGGGGGACACTTGTACCTCATGTCAACAATGTCTCATGATGGAGCATGGAGTGTTTTAGGTAACTGATATCTGAATACCTATTACTTATCATGTCATAGCTCAATGTATTCAAAGGTGATATCATATCTTTCTACCTACTTCGAATCATGCCAAATCTTGATGTATTCTCAAGTGAGGCCATTACTAGGAGTACGCTTGTAATAATTCAATAGATCACACATATCATCCCATGTCATCAAAATTAAATAAATTCTTGAATAACCCAAAATCCATTCCAACAACATAAACGATATTGACCATTATCCCATTATTTTATTCACAAGTATAATGACCACGTTTCCATGTATACTTATTAACATAATGCCCATGTTACAATTCCATTATACCTAATTTTAATGTTAATTTCACCATGTATGCTTCTCAATGAAATGAACATGATGAAATTCCTTTACTTGAATATATAACGAATATGCTAGAATGTATACTTATTAATTTAATTAAAAATGTTACCATTCCATTACTCCGATTTTTAATTCAATAATTACTTATCAACATAAATTCAATTAATTACTCAACAATTATAGTATCACATAATTACATTTAATTAATTGAAAAATTAATTATGTTATCAAATTAAATGATTAATTTAATAGATTCTTAATCAATAATTACAATTCAAACAACAAAATTAATTTTCAGAATTTTATTATATTAGACAAGATTTTAATTCATCATTATGAATTTTTATATAAATTATCTATTTGTCAATTTATAAAAATATAAGTAAATCCAAAATTAACCATCTAACTATAAAAAATTAAATATCTAATAATTAATCCCCAAAATAATTATCAATGTAATAATCCCCAAACCTCATAACTAACTTTCAAAATAATTATAAATTTCAACTAACTCAATAAATAAATTGGACATGTCAAATAACATAATTTAGGGATCCTAATTGATAATGAATAATATAAATTCAACAATTTTAATAAACGCATGACATTTAAAACTACGGTAAATGAATATTATACAAAAAATATTAACTGATGATACAATAGTGATTCCAATGGACAATTACCTTGAGGAAAGATGAATATGGTTTCCTAGAAGGTGCATGATTAATATTGATCAACATAAAAAACCAAAATGCTATTCTGCAAGTGATTCCACCATAATAGATTTTAGATAATGTATATGAAAGACTAAATCCATCCTTTAAGACATAATATAATTGGATATCATAAATGGGACATCTAGAAGGGGCTTTGGCACTCCACAATGACCTTTAGATTTGACCATGGTTGATAGGAGAAGAGAAAAATAGGTTCCATCAAAAAACATCCACAAAACAACATTACATGTAATGATAGAAAAATTACATTGTGTGTAATTCTGTTACACATCATGTAAATATATTTAATGGGTTTTTATGTAAAATTAATTGCATTATATTTTTATTACTAAATCCGATTAACATTTACATGATGTGAAATACCCTTACACTGAGTGTAAATTTCTTAAAGTAGAGTTTTTGCCCCTTTTCCCATTAAATGATCTAAGCTCACCATGAACACTTCTTTGACACTTAATTCATTTATACCTAAACTCCTTTAATTCAAAAAATAATAGATCTATGTAAATTAGGTTATTTTCCATAATAATATATATCATTCTCAGTATAATACTAGGATGTCGCGGCTCCAATTAGAAAAAATTAGATAGATAATTACCTAAAAAAGATAAGATCATAAAATCATAACACTTTATAAAATCTAAACCTTGATCTGGGATCCGAATCATATCTATGATTGTGATTCAAAAGGTTTGGTCTAATTATCTCACACAACTATTTCCCTTTCCTTCCATTCCTTCAATAATCACCAATGTTGGTACAATAAATGAATTATTGGAACTATCTTTCCCCGCAACACTTCCTCAATATCATCCATCACATGTAACCAATAATACTCAAAATACACATCTATATCAATATCAACATCATATACATCATTCATATTAGAAGGTTTGAGATTATACTATCGATGATTTTATTAATGGATAACATCCTTTGTTGAATATTATTCTTATGGATGATCCAATATGTACACCACTGGCTTGATTCTCTCCACTAACACCAGCGATCAAGAAATATCATGTGCAAATATTCCATTATTATATATCTTGTGGTGACCCAACATATGTGAAATCTAAAAAAATACATGATCACCCTATATAATATCGTGGATTAATCTTCATCTGTCATCATTCATTTTTTCCATCTCTGAGACGTATATATAAATTTATGAATTAGAAGTCTTCGATATGACATTTAATACACAAGACATAGTACCTATATGTAACGCCCCGACCCCAGTTACCCAGAGTCGGTGCATTATTACATAACATTGGCATGATCACAAGAAAGATCAAATCTCGAAAGACCGATTGGTTTAGTAGCCTTGGAAACACTAGATATATTCATAAGTTTTACATTACATCATTAAACGAAAAACTACTACAAAAACATATTTTCTCCATAATCCACACTCATATCCTCACATAATATCCTTGCAGGTCATTCATAACTTACTTCTTCACTTCCTGGGAAAAATAAAACATAGAAAAGGGGTGAGCTCAAATGCCCAGTAAGGATAACAATATAGCGGAAACTTTCATAAATAAGAATAAACATTTAAGGCAATGTATAACTAAAACAAAAGCCTTTCAAACATGAACTTTCAACATGGTATGGCATAAATAAAATGAAATAATGCCATTTACTTATTCACATGGATATTCTACTAATCGAATAATCACATGCAAAAATCAATAACCACTTTCATAATGATGGAATGCATAATTCCAGACTATCATAACCACATAGTCAAGGCCTCGTGCCAAGAATACAAATAAGATTTTTTCAAGGCCTTGTGCCAAGACACTAGTTTGTCTCATGAGACCTACCGATGCATCGAGGAGCTATAGCGGGCTCCACCCGTCACATATTAAGTCCAATGCATTCCCATATGAAAAGGTTTAAACATAACATAAACATTCGTATTAAAACTAGCATATGAAATGTCAATAATTTCACCATAAACTATGAATGGTATAAAAATAGCACATCCACAGTCAAACATATCACAAAACCTTCAATACAATATAGAAGTTTTGTATCATAATAAATCAACTTCAAATAAGCGTAAAATCCAACTAAGGATGTTGACATAGATGAAATCAAAACACTTTTTAGAGAAATATCTCTTTCTATTTTTGAAATCATTTAAGAGTCATATAAAATAAAACCTTTTCTTGAAAATATTCTTATAAGCTTGTAAGGGAAGCTTTGACGATTTTATAACGGCGGAAAATAACCGCACCCGCCGTATAAGTTAAAAAAACATTCTTATCTTAATTCTATCGAAAAGGTTAAAAAGCACCATGTTTGGAAAACGACGGAAAGATTCAATTATAAACCTCTTATAAAAAGTCAAACAAGGGTATAAATGACTTTAACCCATATTATTTTAAATATTAAAAATGTTTTGAAATACATTTTGAAGAAACATGGATGTGGATAATAACGAGATCCCAGTAGATTATTACGTATAAACAACCTCGGATAATGAAGAGATTGTGAAATAACCCTTACCTTGTACTTTTACTTGGTTGGGGTAAGTTAACCTCCTGTATAATGGTGAAATAGTTGTTATTAAATTATAAAATAATCATATATAATAATATGATATCATATATGATCTTTTAACATTGATTTGTTAATAATATCTTAGAATTATCATCGTTTCGGGAGTTAACTTACTCATTTTCTTTTATATGTTTTGTTAAATAAGCCATGGTTGTTGTATCTTATTCATATCCAGAATGATATCTAGTCCTTAAACATAATTTTTAAATCATCAAATGATAATTATACTTGAATGGATACGATGGAGAATGAATCTCATCGCGTTCGTGGAGACGGTAGTCCGTACGTACGCACGTATGGTGAGATGTTATTCAAAGGGTGGATAGAATACTGAATATGGTTGTACCATATTTATAATAACATCAAAGTATATGTGAGATACTGGAGTTATTATTGTAGAATGGTAAGAACAAAGGAAGAAGAAGTGGAAGAAGAAATGAACTTGGAGACGGGTGGTGAAATCATTACCTCTTCTTCGGGTTCTTCCTTTTGATTTGATCAAAAGGGCTTCTTAGGTTGGCTTTCTGATCAAACTAAGGCCTCTAGGTTGTAGTGAGGGATGTTGGGAGAGTATTTGGGCAGAGTTTGGCCGAACCAAAAGGCTTTGAAGGTGTGAAGAAATGAGAAGGAGGAGTGCCCTTTTATAAGAGGTGTGAGTGGCACCTTTGGAAAAGCTAGAAATATTAATTTATAATAAATTCATATTCGGTTTCTAATGGCTCCAAATCTTATTATTCAAAGGTTAAGGTGGGTATTGGTCGAAAACCACTCAACCAATAGAATTTAGACAGGTTTGGGTACTTATATTAACCTTATATTTAAGTATTAACTCTAAGTTAATTAGTTTCACTTTTACAATGTCTCTTTGTATTTTTATATAATATGGTTAATAAACTTACTATATACATCCAAGAGACCCCCAAGTGGTACATTAATGATGAACCTATCATGATATAAGTCTCTTTGCCGAACCTTAGATTTTTAGGAATTTAATATCAATTAATAATATAATATTTGTTTTAAGAACTCTTTTATGTCAATTTTGACACTATTCAATAGTTGATTTTTTGTGAAACTCATAACAGATTGATTACTTAGAAAAAAGTCAATTATATCAATCCTAATATATCATATTATCCTAGAAAATTAGATTAATTCATTAAAAGTTTCATATTATATTTATTTGGGTATTTATAATATCAATTATTTTAATTTTTCACTATTATAGTAATTAATGCATCATCATTGTGTCATAAATAAAATAAATTATATAATTTCTAAAAATTATAAATAAAAAATAATTATGTAGGAAATCTTGTTATCTTTCTAATGAATATTTATAATCTAAAATCCAACTTATATAACTCTATGTAACAATTGTTTTTCTAAAAGATATATTCTTGTGTCATTTTTGTATTCATTTTGACTTAATTAAAATAAAGTGTCATTATCACTTACAAGTGGATCCATGGGGTCCCAAAATTGACACAAAGATGCCCATGGTCGACCATTTATCAAACAATAGGGTTAAGACACGTTTTAGGGTAATTTAGTATTATTATAATATTATTTTTTTAACCCTTATTTACCGGATTTACCCTTAACCATGGTAAATAAAATATTTACCGCAGTAATTATTCAAAATGTCTAAAAATAAAATTTACCTATTTACACAATTTTAACATCCTGATTCCAAATATGGAATCCATTTTCCTAAATTCTAAACACAGAAGTGGCAGAAATTAATTTTAAATTAATTCCCGCTGGCAAAACAAAAAGCGTGTTTTTAAGAGATAATAACTATCAAAAGATTGACACTTGTTTATGTTCGGTTTAATTGTAAAATTATGTCCAATGACCAAAATTATATTAAATAGTAAAAATATATTATAAATATACTTTAAAACCACTCAAATTCATAATTTATCACTATTAATTATTTTGATTAAAAAAGTTGTTTTTAATTAAAATTTAGTAATTTTCACTATTCATCAAAATATGAAAGTTATCCGAAAAGTACCAAAATTTCACCTTAGGCTAAATTTGATATTCCGAATCCAAAAATGAAGTCCATTTTAAAATATAAAATATATATAACTTCAAAAAGTAGGTATTACTATTCATACCAGCTAGTTTGATTGGTTACGGTGTGTTAGAACTCGAAGTTGCGTACAACACACGCTACTGTTTTATTCAAAGGAAAGCGTACCGTGGAAGCTTGGGATGTTTCATTTTAAATTTTTTGATGTCTCCATTTAGTCAAAAAGTTTAAAATATTGTATTTAAAAAGGTTTCACTATCAAAAGTTGATAAAAGTGCAATACTGAAAATGAATCTGTTCTTGCATTATGACTAAGAAACTCATAATATGGATTCTAAAATTATAAGGATTATATAAAGTTTAAAATTTAGTTAATACTATTCATGACCTCTTTTAATGGCTTTTTTTGGTAAGTCATGGTGCAATTGAACTCGGTGTTGCGTGTAGTGCAAGTTATTAAATTATTTTGAAGAAATAACACACTATGAAATCTTGGGGTGTTACATTCTCCCCTCCTTCAATAAATTGCGTCCTCGCAATTTGAAATTTTTCTTCGAAAATAAAAGGTTGAAAGTAGAAAATATATTTGTGGGAAAACCCACATCGGAAATTGGGTTACTAAAATTTAGTCTTAATATGAGGAAAAGAGAAATCAAAGGGTCACCACCAAATTATGATCTCGATTAGGAGAACATTAGTGGAAATTGGAGACATATAATCGGAGGAAAAACGTAAATATTTATAGGTAGTGATTGAGGTCATCAATAACAACAAGTATAAAATTGAGGTCCTTAAATTCATCAATCTATGATGAATTGAAATACCATCGGTTCAACAAAACATATGGTATTAGGATAACACATTTTTGACGTTTCAAAGTATCCTAGTTGAAATCCCACATCGAAAAATGAATTAATGAGGCCTCTATTTAAAATAAAGAGTAGAAAGTATGAACATTACCGAAAATAACACATACTAGGGTTACATGTAGGATAATATGGATATGGAAGAAAAATCTAACCATCAATTATCTGATGGAGAGTGGTAGAGAACATGGCTATAAAAAGGCCAACAATCCCAAAGCCAAAAATTAGTGATGATTTAAGGTACCATCTAGGAAAACATTTTTGTTCAAAGTTGCTTTTCTTAATATTGAGGAATTTATTTATGAGATTGGCTAAGATCATAAGGAGATATACTTACTTTATAATTAGATTTTTAACCATTAATAAATTTCTACCACAAACTCATCTTTCACTCTAAAAGATAATAGAATGTAAAAAAAAATTCTATTTACACTATTCGTATAGGGTTCTAAAATAAACGAATTTATAATTCATATACATGATCTTTTAATAAAAACTACATTATTTAATCCAGGACATCTCATGGTCCAGTGGTAGGTGATACACCCTTGTCGCCCTTCGGTTGCGGGTTCAATTCTCGCAGCCTTGCCGGACGCGACGGGTTGCCGCCCGACCTCCGGGTTGTCCTTTTATGGAAATCCAAAATAATCCAAACTAGAACTATCCAAAATACTTCTATCCAAACTAACAGCCCAACATTTATAAGGAAGTTAAACATAATATAGATCCTTTTTACCCCGTAATAGAATATGAAGACCTTCATCATGTATTAACATATTCCTTATTGATTACATTCATGCTCCCTTATTCCATATAGAATGCTGGATATACTTCATTAATCCAAAAATGTTTTAAACCCCAACAATGATGGAATATACAAATCATTAATCAGCTTCAAGGTAGTCAATAATATCCAATATAATTTATCCAAATCAATCATGTATTATTCTAAAATCACCACCACGGTATCTGAACCATATTATGGTTTATCTATCTCTCAACCATATATTTTCCAAACATTTAACCTGCTACTGAGTCACTTTTCTTTGTTCCACACCATCTCAAGTCCTTAATGAAATAGTACTGCAGTACAATCCTTATATACTCCATAATTATTATAACAAGTACATTGTTGATACAACACTCAATTGATATAATCAACATAATAACTCTAATCATTCCTCTTAATCTGTGGTAGTATCATAACTTGATTATTATCCAATAGCATTATTTGCGGCATAGTCTGATAACTGGGACATAGGTTCGTGTAGTGTCCAAACTCCTTGCAAATGAAGCATTTTACATTTGAAACCATTTTCTTACCCTTGCAATCATGTACTTTGTGCCCTTTTCCTCCACACTTATAACAAACTCCCATTCCTTTCAGGCAAGTTCCAGGGTGTTTCTTTCCACAGTTACCACATATGGGAAAATTCTTCTTTTCCCTCTTCCCTTTATCCATCTTTCTCTCTTCTATCCTTTTCTTCTCTTGCTTCCCTTCAAAGCCATAGGACTCAGTAATCTCTTTACTTATCTTATCACCACATGATATTATTTCTTCATATGAAGATAATACATGGGAGACTATTTGTCTTATAAATTCTAGATTAAGACCATGAAAGATATGATCCTTCCTTCTCTTTGGATCATGTGCATTTCCGGAGTTCTCATTCCTTCTACTGGGCGCCATTTCTAAACAATGGCATAAACTAGATCAGTTTATGAATCAAAATACATAATCCCATACTTATAAAACACTTAACATAAATTGAACTATTTATGGATATAATCCATAATCATTTTTTTTCTTTGAGGATGTATATACTCATAATCCCTTCAAAATGATTTGTAAAGAAAATGAGAGTTATCCTAAGCATATCCCCCGGGAGTGTCGTAACCAAGAGTGCAGCAAGGCCCGTTGTCGTGCACCAGTTCCCGTTCGAGTCTAGCTCAAAGTGGTGTTTTCGGGTTTTACCCCTAGGTACATCTGTGCCAGAGCCACCTCTACCTGCTCGTATCCAGACAGGGATGTATTGCTTGGAAAACTCACAAAATCTCTACAATACCAAAATTCTAGGAAGTTCTTCTATACTAATCCTCAAAGTTCATCTTAGGTCTATGTGCTCTAATCAGAGTTTATCTAAATCTAGCTTCCAAGGTTTGTACTAAACTTCCTCTGATACCAACTGTAACGCCCCGACCCCAGTTACCTAGAGTCGGTGCATTATTACATAACATTGGCATGATCACAAGAAAGATCAAATCTCGAAAGACCAATTGGTTTAGTAGCCTTGGAAACACTAGATATATTCATAAGTTTTACATTACATCATTAAACGAAAAACTACTACAACAACATATTGTCTCCATAATCCACACACATATCCTCACATAATATCCCTGCAGGTCATTCATAACTTACTTCTTTAATTCCTGGGAAAAATAAAACATAGAAAAGGGGTGAGCTCAAATGCCCAGTAAGGATAACAATATAGCGGAAACTTTCATAAATAAGAAAAAACATTTAAGGCAATGTATAACTAAAACAAAAGCCTTTCAAACATGAACTTTCAACATGGTATGGCATAAATAAAATGAAATAATGCCATTTACTTATTCACATGGATATTCTACTAATCGAATAATCACATGCAAAAATCAATAACCACTTTCATAATGATGGAATGCATAATGCCAGACTATCATAACCACATAGTCAAGGCCTCGTGCCAAGACTACAAATAAGATTTTGTCAAGGCCTTGTTCCAAGACACTAGTTTATCTCCTGAGACCTACCGATTCATTGAGGAGCTATAGCGGGCTCCACCCGTCACATATTAAGTCCAATGCATTCCCATATGAAAATGTTTAAACATAACATAAACATTCGTATTAAAACTAGCATACGAAATGTCAATAATTTCACCATAAACTATGAATGGTATAAAAATATCACATCCACAGTCAAAAATATCACAAAACCTTCAATACAATATAGAATTTTTGTATCATAATAAATCAACTTCAAATAAGCGTAAAATCCGTCGAAGGATGATGACATAGATGAAATCAAAACACTTTTTAGAGAAATATCTCTTTCTATTTTTGAAATCATTTAAGAGTCATATAAAATAAAACATTTTCTTGAAAATATTCTTATAAGATTGTAAGGGAAGCTTTGAAGATTTTATAACGGCGGAAAATAACCGCACCCGCCGTATAAGTTAAAAAAACATTCTTATCTTAATTCTGTCGAAAAGGTTAAAAAGCACCTTGTTTGGAAAACGACGGAAATATTCCCTTATAAAACTCTTATAAAAAGTCAAACAAGGGTATAAATGACTTTAACCCATATTATTTTAAATATTAAAAATGTTTTGAAATACATTTTGAAAAAACATGGATGTGGATAATAACGAGATCCCAGTAGATTATTACGTATAAACAACCTCGGATAATGAAGAGATTGTGAAATAACCCGTACCTTGTACTTTTCCTTGGTTGGGGTAGGTTAACCTCCTGTATAATGGTGAAATAGTTGTTATTAAATTATACAAGAATCATATATAATAATATGATATCATATATGATCTTTTAACATTGATTTGTTAATAATATCTTAGAATTATCATCATTTCGGGAGTTAACTTACTCATTTTATTTTATATGTTTTGTTACATAAGCCATGTTTGTTGTATCTTATTAATATCCAGAATGATATCTAGTCCTTAAACATCATTTTTAAATCATAAAATGATAATTATACTTGAATGGATACGATGGAGAATGAATCTCATCGCGTTCATGGAGACGGTAGTCCGTACGTACGCACGTATGGTGACATGTTATTCAAAGGGTGGATAGAATACTGAATATGGTTGTACCATATTTATAATAACATCACATTATATGTGAGATACTGGAGTTATTATTTTAGAATGGTAAGAACAAAGGAAGAAGAAGTGGAAGAAGAAATGAACTTGGAGAAGGGTGGTGAAATCATTGCCTCTTCTTCGGGTTCTTCCTATTGATTTGATCAAAAGGGCTTCCTAGGTTGGATTTCTGATCAAACTAAGGCCTCTAGGTTGTAGTGAGGGATGTTGGGAGAGTATTTGGGCAGAGTTTGGCCGAACCAAAAGGCTTTGAAGGTGTGAAGAAATGAGAAGGATGAGTGCCCTTTTATAAGAGGGGTGATGGGCACCTTTGGAAAAGCTAGAAATATTAATTTATAATAAATTCATATTCGGTTTCTAATGGCTCCAAAGCTTATTATTAAAAGGTTAAGGTGGGGATATGTCGAAAACCACTCAAACAATATAATTTAGACAGGTTTGGGTACTTATATTAACCTTATCTTTATGTATTAACTCTAAGTTAATTAGTTTCACTTTTACAATGTCTCTTTGTATTTTTATATAATATGGTTAATAAACATACTATATACATCCAAGAGACCCCCAAGTGGTACATTAATGATGAACCTATCATGATATATGTCTCTTGGCCTAAACGTAGATTTTTAGGAATTTAATATCAATTAATAATATAATATTTGTTTTAAGAACTCTTTTATGTCAATTTTGACACTATTCAATAGTTGATTTTTTGTGAAACTCATAACAGATTGATTACTTCGAACAAAGTCAATTACATCAATCCTAATATATCATATTATCCTATAAAATTATTTTAATTCATTAAAATGTTCATATTATATTTATTTCGGTATTTATAATATCAATTATTTTAATTTTTCACTATTATAGTAATTACTGCATCATCATTGTGTCATAAATAAAATAAATTATTTTATGTCTAAAAATTATAAATAAAATATAATTATGTAGGAAATATTTTTATCTTTCTAATGAATATTTATAATCTAAAATCCAACTTATATAACTCTATGTAACAATTGTTTTGCTAAAAGATATATGCTTGTGTCATTTTTGTATTCATTTCGACTTAATTAAAATAAAGTGTCATTATCACTTACAAGTGGATCCATGGGGTCCCAAAATTGACAAAAAGATGCCCATGGTCGACCATTTATCAACCAATAGGGTTAAGACACGTTTTAGGGTAATTTAGTATTATTATAATATTATTTTTTAACCCTTATTTACCGGATTTACCCTTAACCATGGTAAATAAAATATTTACCGCAGTAATTATTCAAAATGTCTAAAAATAAAAGTTACCTATTTACACAATTTGAACATCCTGATTCCAAATATGGAATCCATTTTCCTAAATTCTAAACAGAGAAGTGGAAGAAATTAATTTAAAATTAATTCCCGCTGTCAAAACAAAAAGCGTGTTTTTAAGAGATAATAACTATCAAAAGATTGACACTTGTTTATGTTCGGTTTAATTGTAAACTTAGGTCCAATGACCAACATTATATTAAATAGTAAAAATATATTCTAAATATACTTTAATACCACTCAAATTCATAATTTATCACTATTAATTATTTTGATTAAAAAAGTTGTTTTTAATTAAAATTTAGTAATTTTCACTATTCATCAAAATATGAAAGTTATCCGAAAAGTACCAAAATTTCACCTTAGGCTAAATTTGATATTACGAATCCAAAAATGAAGTCCATTTTAAAATATAAAATATATATAACTTCAAAAAGTAGGTATTACTATTCATAACAGCTAGTTTGATTGGTTACGGTGTGTTAGAACTCGAAGTTGCGTACAACACACGCTACTGTTTTATTCAAAGGAAAGCGTACCGTGGAAGCTTGGGATGTTTCATTTTAAATTTTTTGATGTCTCAATTTAGTCAAAAAGTTTAAAATATTGTATTTAAAAAGGTTTCACTATCAAAAGTTGATAAAAGTGCAATACTGAAAATGAATCTGTTCTTGCATTATGACTAAGAAACTCATAATATGGATTCTAAAATTATAAGGATTATATAAAGTTTAAAATTTAGTTAATACTATTCATGACCTCTTTTAATGTCTTTTTTTTGGTAAGTCATGGTGCAATTGAACTCGGTGTTGTGTGTAGTGCATGTTATTAAATTATTTTGAAGAAATAACACACTATGAAATCTTGGGGTGTTACACTATAGATCTGACTCCCCAGCCTCTAACTAGTGTTTTAGTGTTTTTAGTGGGTTATAATAAACTTCCTCTTATGGTTCCATTAGTATTGTTAGCTGATATATATTGTTATAGAAAAACATTAATAAACCCAAATGATTTTATTTAGATCCTCTGAAGTCAGAATAAAAACCCATAATGTATCCATACGTACCTATATAGTATGATATGACTTCCCATATATCTATAGGAGGAAATAAATAATAAATAATACATGTGTACAAAGTTATTTCTACAAGACCCTCTAAAATTGTGAAGTGATACTAGAGTCATGATCTGAACCCATTTTCTGTGGAACCATCTGCAGACAGACAATCTCCCACACATACCAATCTTTTCAGCTTCTCTACAAGGAATGTATCTTGTATTAGAATGCAATGCACTTCGATTTACAATGGATACCAAACAACCAATATAATATTATTATTACATAGTTTCTTTGGGAGTACCACCATGTATTCTATTATCTTATCATCCCACATCCACCTAGGAATGGGTAATGACTGCAATGAACCTCCATGTCATTGATGTTTGCCTTCCCCTTCTGACAGGTGATGCAATGTGTCACAAAACATGATATATCCTTTTTTATGCCCAATAATGAAAACATATTTCATAGTTCATGGCACTTTTTGGACACTCCTTTATGTACCCGTCATTTTTAGGAATTAAAGTAAAACATGAGCTCATCTATCATGCTTGTGGGAGCACAAACATAATTCCCGATAAAGATGATATCGACCATATCTATGCCAAAATCGGATGGTGACACCCCACCTTCATGGTTTTATGTCAAGATAAAACACTATGAATCCCAATACATACTATATTGGTTCTATATGAATAGTTTATACTCCACTAAAACTAACTCTAAGGTCATATTTGCATATTCTCCTAAACCCTAAAAAGAATCAAATCCATTAAAGCTATCATCTCCCATTAAGTAATAGATTGCTAAACTATATTTTCTGGGGTTTCAATGCATAATGAATCTACAACAATGTTTCCCATCCTTAGAGTTTACTCCTACTCAAAATCATATGTCTATATATATTCATCCCCTAACTACTACACATGATTCAAATCTCTCAATGAAATGATTTACATTAATCTCCACACATTTAAAAATAATAATATTTTCATACAAAAGATAATGTTTCCAATACTTAAAATTATAAAACACTACCGAAATATTAAAATCATGAATTATGTAGATCTATTCATGGGGCCATAACTATAGAAATCAACACTCCAAAATTCAATGTCCCACCATTAATAAAGCATTACGCCTAATCCTAAAATCATAACAATACATCTTATACTCCTCATGAGTCTCGAGTAATATTATGATAATTGCTGATGTCAAGATCCTCTTAAAATCCATGGAGGCCTCTTTGTTGGAAAAGAATTGTCTCAACAATACTCTATAAATATTACTGATTTGGATGCTCACAAACCGTATTTTTTGTTTTACTAATTATATTATTTTAAGTTTATTTTAGGAAATTTATATTATTTATAATTCTTATCATGAAATAGTAATCAACTGTCGATTTGTGAGAAGTATTCTTTAATGTGCTCAGAACACTCATAAGAGTATCCTAGAAACACTTTTCACCATTAGTCATTTACTGGAAATACTATTCATTTAATTCATCAATGAATGTAATGTATGGAACAAAATTATGTTTATATTGAATGATAAACACATATGGTTAATCAAACTTATGTTTGATGAATCATATGGTTATGTAGCATTATGTTTGGATAATAATCTTATATTTTTTTGGAAAATAATGTACAGTTAACGAACCCTACGTAAATATGGATCTTTACAAACATAAAAATCATCAACCCTACTTTTATGATCAGTCTTTCATTGTCAACCTTACATTTTGAAAAGTGGATGAATTGATAATCAATGTTACATTAAGAAATAAATGATGAAATGGAATAATAAATAGATCATAAACCCTAAGTTATGATGTTGAACATTATATTTTTTATATTGTCTTTTTTTAAAGGAACCTTATGATTGAATTTTTATTGTCAGAAATTTTAATTTACTTCATGACCAGAGAGTTTAGAAACCATCTTTTGATAATTTCAGGGCGAAATAAATCATGATTTCTATTTATTGAAAGATCGTTTTAAATTATATAATGGTCTGTTTACAGTATAGGTTTTCACTCATATTCTTAAGGGAAGTTACGATTACTCTATGTTGTATTCTTAGAATATGAATTCTCTTGATTTATAATGCATCATTTGTAGATCTCAAATATTCCAAAAATATATAATGTTAAATAAATAAATATATATGTATATATATTGTCACCTATCTTATATTTTGGTATGATGATCTCAAGATTTCTTAGATGTATATATAATTCCTATTCATTTAGATTTCATGTATAAAAATATTTCACTACTCATCAATCAATCATCATAGATACAAGGAATAAATTTTGGAGATATACATGTTCAAATCTAGAATTAGGATGCACTATTTTTGTTTTTATTCATAAAATAAAATATCTCACGTGCAACCAAATCTTGTCAGACAAATATTTAAATTTTTTCTTTGGAAGATAATGGTCCTACTTTTATCAGTTGCATAATGTAGAAAACGTGAGATAAATCTTTTTGTTACCAAACTACGTCTTATCAATATTGAGTTTCAACTTCAGGTACTTAGTCATGGTGGATTGTTAGCTTCTCATACCATTATGTTGTTTTATCGGTTGATTGTAAAATAATCATAAGCCCATTCTTTGTAAACCATTGTTTGTAAGCGTGACAACTGCCTGCACTCATTTGTGTATTGTTATTATGATATGTGGACACTAGTAGTGAAATTAAATAATCTTAAAGAGAGTGTTATTGGTGTAGGTGACTAGGGAAGCTTCATTACCTGAATCACTATAAATTGTTTTTCATTTTTATATCGTCATTATCTACTACATATATATTCTCATAAAGAGACCCCTCTAGCTCTATCTACTGTTTGTGTGAATCGACATAATTTTGAAATTCTTAAAAGACCACAATTCACCCCCCCCCTCTTGTGTAATCAGTATAGATATTCTGACCTAACATTTTGTATCATATTCTGTTATTTTCAACAGAGTTATAACAATCTTTAAGAAGAAGATATATTTTAATGAGGGAAATTAAGAATCTAAAATAATGCTTGGAAATGGATTGTGATACATATTTCAATGGTGAAAATTATGGATTTTGGATCTTGTGAATGGTAATATGGTTAAAAAATCATGGATTCAGAGTATACTAAATGATTTTTACTCTTACCACAATTACTAAAAATCCTAAAACATTTTCTACTATTATAGAGGATGAGTATCATACGAATTTGAAAGCATTGAATGCCATTATTTTTGTTCAGGGACCAAATGAATTTAAATATGTATCAAAATTCAAAACAAACTATGAAAATATGGAATACAATTGTTGTATCCTATGAATTTACTTACAATGATAGAAAAATGAGACATTCTATAATGAAATTAAAGATTGATACTTTCAGAATTTTTGATGGAGAGAGTATCATACAAATCAATTAAAGGATGAATTTATTTAATAATATATCATCATTAAGTGAGCCAATCAGTCACCCTGATCAAGATTTAAATGTTTTAAGTGTTCTACCTGATAATTGGAATAGAATCTCTACTGAAATTTTTCAATAAGATCCTATCATGAATCATACAATGAGTGAATTGATTAGAACCCTAATGATGATAGAGGAAGAAAAGGATGATGAATTTTAATACCACATTGTCGTAGTAAAAAATGATAGTAGAGATTTAAATGTTTTATCCTAAAAGAATTAACGAAAAATGAAATAAGAAGAAAGAAATTATGTCTCATCTATCCCTAAAGATGCGCTTGTTCAAATGGATAGAAAATTTAATAAATTTTATAGGATGATGAAATTATTCAGAAGAAAATTCATAAATGATGAGAACGACTCATGGGATGTTATATGTTATGAGTGAAAAAATTAGGTTATATAAGACCTTAATACACAATTTTGAGTAGAAAACTGAATGTCAAAAATGAAATATCTGAAGGATATTGATTATGAGAAAAAATAAAAAAGATCAATTAATGCCACTTGGATTATTTATGAATATTCCAGCATCCCATAAATGTATGATTTAGAGAAGGTTGAATCAAATATAATGGGTAATATGTTCTTTATGGATAAAGAATAGAAGGTACAATCCTACTACTCATCTGATTTTGATTCTAGTTACTCAAATGATAAAATTAATTCCTACTGTACTATGGTAGAAAGAATATATGAATCTTTATTAAAGAAAAAAAATGTTTACAAAATATACAGAATGCGTTTTTAGGAGAAAGTGATACTTAAAAAAATAATTAATTGATAAATTAATTTCATCTTCTACAAATATTAATAATCATGAAAATAATATTAAAAAACTACAGGATGAAGTAGAGAAATAAAAAAGTGTGGCTCATAAATTTATAAAATTATAAAATTTAATAAATTAAATTTATCTTAAAAATGTAGTTAAATTGGAATTCTTTGGAATAGGATGTAATAATGAAAATCACAAACTATACAAAAACTATTTTGTTCCTTGTTCTATCAAAAAAAATCATGTCTATTGTGAATTGTATTTATTATGGTTCTAATGTACATTATGCAGACCAGTACTATTTATGAAAACCTAAATTAGGCGGTGTCAAACAAGTTCATTATTAAAAAGCATTATCTAATTTTAATTATAACATTATAGATCAAAATAGATCTGTTTGTATTCTTATGTATTTCATAGCTAAACAGCTGGACCCAAAAAGATATTGTTACCAAAACAAACGATTTTTTAATTTGATTATTTTGGTAACTAGAAAAAGAAGAGGAAAAGATATATGTGTGTATGGATAGTGGATGTTCCTGAAATATGAGTGGAACATCATAAAAAATATGTATTTTGACTATAATAGATGGAGTCCTAGTCACTTTCGGTCACAATTCCAAAGGAAAAATTATTAGACATAAAACTTTTGGAGATTCAAATACTATATTAATGAATAATGTACTATATGTACCACGAATGAAGAATGAACTCATAATTATCTCTCAACTCTGTGATGATGGATACTATATTGATTTTTATAATAACTATATTTAGGTTTCTAAATTTAATTTTAGTAAATTTTGAGCACCCGGAATATATAATATCTACACATTTTATTTAATTTTTTGTGTAAACATAAAGTGAACTGTTTAACTGCTAATGTAAATGAGTCATGGATTTGTCATAGAAGACTTGTTCATTGAAATATTTTTTATTTATAAACGTTATCTATGAAATAATTAGTTTCATATTTACCTAGTCTCAAATTTGATAGTGATATATTATGCAATTCATTCTATATTCATAAGCAGCACAATTATTATTTCAAATTATTTAAAAAAATTGCAACTTCTATGCCCCTAGAAGTTATTCATATGGATTTTTTGGACCATCTACAATATCATGTTTGGATGATAAATGATATGTATATGTCTTAGTTGAATATTATTATAGATTTTCTTGGGTATATTTTCTAAAACTCATAAATGATTGTGTTTCTTCTTTTGATTGTTTTCATAAAAGATTTAAAAATGAAAACGGTTATAAGATAATTTAATTAAAAATTAATCATTGTGGCTAATTTGAGAATAAAAAACTTATTTATTTTTATCAAATATGTGTATGAAACACACTTTTTCTGCATTAAAAAAAACAAAACAAAATTGAATTACTGAAAGAAGAAATAGAACTATTTATGAATTGTCTAGAACAATGTTAAATTAATATAGTTTTCCATCCTATATTTTCAAAGAAGCTGTAAGAGAATCATGATATATTATAAATTATGTTTTAATTAGACCTATTTTTAAAAGTTTTCTTTACTAAATATTGAATAACATAATTTAAATTGTAAAATAATTATGGTTTTTTGAAGATATGTATATATCTAGAACACCAAGGATAATATTGGAATGTTTGATCCAAAATATGACGAAAGAATATTATTTGGATATTCTAAAATTTCTAATTCTTATAGATTATTTAATAAAAAGTCAAGGCCTTTTGATGAATCCGTTTTTGTGAAGTTTGAAGAAATTGTTCCTTTTAATAAAGAGAAATATCAAATAGATGAAGATGATGGTTCTTATAACAACAAGATACTTGATAACTTATAAAATAAATTTAAAAATATAAATAAAATTCAGTTCATTTTAGAAGAACTTGATACAGATGAACATAAAATTACTCAACCTAGAAGGTCTAGAATCTTAAAGAATCACACTTTAGATATTCTTATATCAGATCTATATAAAGGATTAAAAAGTAGGATAATTGTTTGAATCTAGGTGGAATTTTCTAATTTTCTATCTCAGCTAAAGCCAATGATGTTTGATGAAACCTTAGAAGATGAGAGTTGGTTGTTATCAATGCAAGATGAGATAAAACCGATCAAATGAAACAAAGTAGATAAATTAGTAGAATGACAATAGAATTATAAATTTATAGGAAGTAAAAGCGTGTTTAGGGATAAAAAATATGATCATGGTATTATAAGTAGAAATGAAGTGGGACTGGTAGATAAAGGGTATAATCAAGAATAATGGATAGATTACAACGAAACCTTTTCTCTCATAGCTAGAATAAAAGAAATTGAAATTATTCTATCCTCTGCATCTCATAAGAATTTTAAATTATATTATATGAATGAAAAATATGACTTGTAAATGATTATTTAATTGAGGATGTCTATGTTGAAAATCCTCTTGGTTTTGATCATTCCAATAATTTTTTTAAAAACACACTAAAAATCTCTATGGCCTTAAACAAATACCTAGAGCTTGGTATGAAAGATTATGTTCATTTATATTGAAAAATGTATTTACTCTTGGTTTGGATGACCATTCCCTCATTAAAAAAACCATTTCTTCTAATTTATTATTATTTCCATTATACATTGATGATATTATTTTTGGATTAACAAATAAAAAACATTTCAATGATTTTTCAGAACATATGAAAAAATAATTTGAAATGAGAATGATTGGAAGATTAAGATTCTTTTAATGAATTCCAATTTATCAAAAATATTTTGGAAAATTATTAAATCAACGTAAATACAATTATGGTTTATTGAATAGATTGGTCTTGAAAATAATAAGACATATTCAACTCCCATTTGTACTAATATTAAACATAACATTGATGAAGCTATAAAAATAGCGGAATATAAGTAATATTGAAGTATTATTTTAATTTAACTATATCATACTACTATCAGACCTGCTATTATGTTTTCTGTATGTCTTTGTGCTAGATTTCAATCAAATACAGAATAATCCCATCTTATAGCTGTAAAAATGAATTCCGGATATTTAAAAGGAACAATTAATCAATCTCTTATTTATCCAAAAACATATGATATTGATTTATTATCATATTCAGATGATGATTTTGGATGTAGAATAGATAGATAAAGTTATTCATGAATGTTTTTCTTTTTAGGAAATTCATTATTGTCAAGGTCAATAAAGAAGCAACACTCAATTTCACAATCAACCACTGAATCAGAGTATGTATCAGCAGGAAGTTGTTTTGTATAAGTGTCATGGATGAAAAACATTATAATTGACTTTGGACTTAATTTTAAATATACACCTATTTTATGTGATAATACAAGTGCTACAGATATTTCAAAATATCCAAATATTTATTCTATAACTATTAATATTGTAAATAGGCATCATTTTCTAAGAGATTATGTTCTTAAGGAGGATATAACATCAGAATTCACTAGTATTAAAAAACATTACTTTATATTTTTACTAATCCACTCCCCACAACTTGTTATTATTTTATTAAGGGGGAGTTATATATTCATTAGTGCTAAAAAAATTGGACATTATTTATTTTCAATTTAACTCAACACACATCAAAAAATGTTTTTTGATGATTTAAAACCAGATCATAAGATTCTAGTGATATTTATTCCTTCTATAATAGCGCCATGGATGGATGAGATGAAGAAAATCCATTACCAAGACATGAATATCATGTTTCATTTTCTGAGAGATATCAAATTATATTTCCCAAGTTATTTATATAGATTTCATCATTATTATTTTTCACTAGATGTGAGAATGAATTTTTTTCCACATGGACATATAATTTCATGGATTTTGGTTAATAAATATATGATCAGACTGGTTGAGGAATGTTTAAAATGTCATCATTGTAATGTGTTGAATGATATAAGTTTATGAAAATGTTTATTTTTCTGGAGTACTATGAAAAGAAAAAAATTAACTTGTTAGAGCTGAGGAAGAAGATAGCTCAGGATCTATTGCTTAGGGGGAGTAGGATGGTGTTCGAATCGTGGGAGTAGTTGAATCTCGAATATATAATGTTTGACAACCATCTATGAGAAGAATAATATTTAACGCTGAAGAAGAAGAAGAGGAAGAAGAATGTCAAGAAGGACTTGTTAGGAATCCTAAGAAAAAGATATTCTCTTCCTGTTAAAGAGTGGATGTTGGATTTCAGAAAACCATTATGCTTAGATCATATGGATGAAAAGTTATTGAAGAGGATGTTCATGTGAGTTTCATTCTAGAGAGCTTGTGATTTAATCTATGGAGATTGAAATGATATTAGAAATATTTCTAGTGGGAATAGTTCATTAAAAAATATTCAATATAAAAATGTAAAATCATGTTTTTTTAGTGAAGAAGATACTGAATAAGGAGATATTCATGAAGTGATGTTTTTACATTAATCAGTTATATAAATTCAACATTAATGGTATATCAGAATATGGAATAGTAAGATCATATTTCTGGTGGGAAGACAGATTTTATGGATAATTAGTAATTTTATTGTGAAGAATCTGTGATGAAAATAGTATCAT
The DNA here is from genome assembly GCA_963277665.1 of Viscum album. Classification (NCBI taxonomy): domain Eukaryota; kingdom Viridiplantae; phylum Streptophyta; class Magnoliopsida; order Santalales; family Viscaceae; genus Viscum; species Viscum album. Next base: position 1,912,243,443 of record OY728151.1, read on the forward strand.
ATCCCCTGCATACTCAAGATACATATCATGATATGAGTTAATATGAGGGTACATCTGATTCATTATCAAATGAAGTTGAAGAAGTTGTGATGAAATTCAATAAGTCTCAAGAATAGAAAGATAGTGTGCAGTATGAACTAGAAATTGAAATGAAACAGATTCAGTAGATTAATGAGAATACTGATTCTATAACGGATTTTGATGCTTTTAATAGTGACATGCTAAATTAGATTAGGAAGATCAGATGTGAATATGTTCCAAATATATATTTTATATAATTAAAATGTTACATGGGATGTTAGTATTGATTAGTGAAAAGATTCATTAAATCAAGCCAGTTCATCTACTCCCACCTCTACGACATGTCCATATTCAATGAGAATATTTCATGATATTACATCAATTATGGAAGATATTAATATTCTACTTCAGGATCATCAACAAAATAATGATACTATATCAGTTTTATTATACAATAAAAAATTTCTTGTGGATCAGTTATCTCAAGGAGAACTAATAATTATATATATTTTGAGAATGTTTTCATGGAATTCAGAGAAGTTTATGATGTAAATGGAAAGTCTTAATGTGTTTCTAAAATTCATAAGTGTGGGTAATTTTTATGTCAATAATTATGCTAAGATGTTTTTAATTCCGGTAGCATATATTTTGAGCAAGAATTTGGGCTTACAGATGACTGATATGATAGACATGTTTGAATCCATACAGAATCATCATCCCGCTAATACATAGAATTATTTTTATTTCCTATATTAACTCAAGGAAATGAATGTTTTTGTATCTTAGTCACACGAACTATTTTATTCATGTATTTATTAATCAATGTTTGTTTCTTCCATCTATGTGTTTATTTTTTTAAAATTTTCTTATATTTCTTTCTGACAACAAAACTTTATATCTCTCTATTCAATATACTAACGTACAATATTCTATTCTCAATATAATCAATATTAAATGGGGTTTAGTGTGTTTCTATACATTCATTTTGATATCACAATAGGAGGAGAAATTTAGATAATCATAACATTTCATCAATTTTATAAATTGAAATTATTTTCTTCTTTTTTGAAATAATTCATAATTTTCATTTGGGATAAATTAGTTGTTATTTTTTGAAATAATTCATTATTTTTATTTGTGATATATTAATTGACACAGAATTTTATTTTGAGAAATTCAAACATTTCTCTGAAGTCTATATTTGGGGGAGAAATTCCAATATTTCTTCATTATCCAATTAATACTATCAAATAGAAATTAATTTATTTTAATGATTACAATATTCCAAATTATTTTTTCTATGATTATAGATTAAATTTATGTGTTATGTGATCATAAAAATGGGGGATATTGTTAGGAAAGTATTTTCTTAATGCTACTCTATAAATAATAATGATTTTGATGCTCAAAAATACTTAAATATTTTTTTAATATTTTTTTATTTTGACTTTATTTCATGAAAATTATATTCTTTATAATTATTATCTTTAAATAGTATTCAACTATTTGTTTTTGAGAACTATTTTTTACTGTAATCAAAATTATCTTCAACATATTTTGGAAGCACAGTTATCCATTTTTCGTCTATTGGAAAAACTATTCATTCAATTCTTCGAAGAATGTTACAAATGGAACAAACCATACGTTTAGGTTGAGGATCGACATGTATGGATAACAAATCATAAGTTTGATGAAACATATGGTTAATAAACATTACGATTGGATAAGAACCTTTCATTTTCCTAAATGAAAAATTATGGTTAAAGAACCCTACGTAAGTAAGGATCTTTACAAACGTATGGATCATCAACCATACATTTTTTATTAAACATACATTGTCAACATTTTTTTTTGGAAAATTGTATTAATATATAATAAATATTACGTTCAGGGATCTATGCTTAAATGAAAAAACAAATAGATCATTAAAATTATCTTTTGATTTTGAACCGTACATTTTATATTTTTCTGTTTTGTGAAGGAACCTTACCTTTGACTTTCAACGTCAGAAATTTGAATTTTCCTCTTTATCAGAGCGTTTTGAAACAAGAATTGTGGAATGTAAGTGTGATTTAAAACATGATTTTTATTGATTCAAAGATATTTTTACATGATTTAAAGATCTATTTAAAGTAGAGACTTTATCTTCTATTCCTTTGTGATGTTATGATTAAATTGAGATGTATAATCAAAATTTGGATTCACTAGATTTATCATATATGGCCCCAGCCTTAAACATTACTTAATCTTGAGTTACATTAAGATTACATGTTGAGGATCTTTTCAGGTTTTGAGTTTTAGAAAATTTTTTCATAAAACATGTATTACATTCCACATTTAAACAAAGTGGTTACATAAAAGATAGTACTCATTTTTCCCATCAATGAAAACATATTTAAAATAAATCATGGATTCTTTCTTAACACTTAATTGACACTATCAACACATCATGTACTTTTCCCTTGACCTATGAAACAAATTTCAAAAACGTGGGATGAGCATAAAAATCTCAGTAAGGGATATAAAAATATGGAAAGGAAACATGAGTACATGTGTACATAAGAATCAATGAAATCATACGTTACTCATAAAACATAAGCACGTTAACATACCTCATAAAATCATGAATAAAACATAAAAATTACAAGACATAAAGGTAACCTCAGGCATTCATAAAATTCATACGTAGGGAGTAACCCTCTTGGTTACGTTTGAAATACCCATCACAGTATATTTTCTAAATCTCTTCGGAGAAACCTCAACGTTTAACCCCTTCGCGTTACCCAATGCATTGGAGAGCTATATCGGGCTCACCTGCCCTTATTTTATCATGGAACCACCCGTCTTCATAATAATTCCCATAAACCATAACATAATCGTATCACATAAAACATACATAAAAGAAACATAGAATTTCCATTTTTCAATTAAAAAATATCAATACAACACATTTATATAAAAACATTATGAAAACCATTTTCAATACCAAAATAAAATAAAAGTAAAACATGGTATTTATTTTTCATTTAAAAAGAAGGTATGGCTTGTAGAGGAAGCCGAAACTAAAATAATGGTCATGGCGGCAGAGAAGTCGTTTTCGCCGCATACGTACGACAAAAACATTCCCTTTTGTTGTTTAGTAAAACATTTCGTTTAAAAATATTCCTTTTGGATAAACGTAAAGGTCAAAGGGGTTTATACACCGTATAAATGTACGTTGTGTATAAAACAAAATATCCATCAATGAAAGGAGATTTATACGAAGTCCCTTACATTGGGTCTGATATGACTCAATCGTTCTTTAACATCTTGAATTATAAACTTGATTTAATTTCTACTTGATTATGAACCCTTTTCAAGTTCATTATTCCTTTTATATCACTTATTACCATGTTATGAACACTATGTAATTATTTAAGTTAATAATAGTCATTTTTTCAATCAATGGTACTTGAGTCAAAATTAAACTCTTTATAATTACAAGTTGTTCATGGGGTAAAATATCCATTATATCCAGAATTATATTCAAGATGTCGATATCATAAATTTCATATATATCCAGTATATACTTGAATTTATAATATTACATAACATTTAGAGGTAAGAAATGAAATGCATCGTTCATGGAGACGGTAAGCCGTACGTACGCATGAATGCTACTTCCATTTCTATTTCATATTTAATGGAATTAAAACATAATGTTACATAATAGTATTATAATTACAGTATTTTATCATATATAATATCATTAAATCTATCCTTTATACGTACCACATATGGTATTAACGAATCCAATCACTTTGAGGGGGAGGTACTCCGCACTTCATAAAATGATGATATCACGTTTACCCATAATGGAAATCATAAAGGTATGACATAAATGAAAAATACAGAAGCTTAAGTAAAACATAAAATATTATATACCATATATAAATATAGTGACATCTTATTGGCCATCTATGAATGTGTTATATGAGAGTCGAACAATCATCGTTTCGTGAGGCAAAAATTCGCTATCCACAGAAACAGTATGTTATTTAACCATTAGATGTAGGTGTGTGTCAGTGTAGCTCTAATAATTCACATAAAAACATACTAGTATATTTAATATACTGTTGTTGTTACAATAGAAAGGAATAAAAACAGTTTAGGGGGTTGAGAAACAAAATAAAACATAAGAACACAAGAGAAAACACTACCTTTAAAATGGGTAACTATTTTTGGTTTGAGCTAAAAGGCTTCCTTGGGAAGACTTCTGCCCAAATTGAGGCTTCAAGGAGTAAGATAGGAATGTGTAGAGGCAAAATGGGCAAGTTTTGGCCGATCCAAAGGCTTGAGATGTGTGGGTATGGTGGTAGAGGTGGGGGCCTTTTATAAGTGGAGAGGATGGGCACTCTTGGAATGATATAAAAGGATACATGATTATAATATTATTTTTGGATTTAAAAGGTCCAATAATTATATATTTAGATTATAATGTGATAAGAGTACTAAATCGACCCATCCAATATGTTTTTTACATGTTTAGGTCTAATATTGTTCATTATATTTTCTTTTTGTTTAAATCGTTAAATAATGAGGTAATCACTGCAACATTATTGTATCATATAAATTTAATTTATCTAATTTTTAAAAATTATAAAAAAAACAATCATGATGTAGGAAATCTTTTTATATTTCTAATTAATATTTATAGTCAAAAATAAGACTTTTATATCCCCATTTAAAAATTGTTTTAGTAAAACAACTCATGTTTGTGACATTTTAATTTTAACATTAAATAAAAAGTTATTAATGTCATTTTCAAACCAAAAAACTCCATGGGGTCCCCAAGATGACCCATGGATTTTCTTGGAAGTTAATGACACATCCAAAAAGGGTAGGACATGTTTATAGGTCATTTCATATTATTAAAACATTATTTTAACCTTAAATTACACTAATTACCTCTAATCGCGATTAAAAACGTAAAAGTTTCTATTCACCAAAAAATTATTTTTAATCCCATTGAACCAAATTTTACATCTTAATGAAAAGAATTTATTTCATATTTTTTAGATTCAAAACACAGAGGTGGTAAAATTTCATTTAAACGAAAAATCAGTTTTTATAAGTACCACATAGTGGTTTCACTATTCATCAAAAATTGAAGCTTTTCAGAAAAATACCAAAACATCACCCTAATCTATATTTGATATTCCAAATTCAAAAATGATGTCTATTTTAAAAAATTCAAAACATATAAGTTACATTAATAAATTTAATAATCAATTCCCGCTGTCAAAACAAATAGCGGGTTTTTATGAAACAATATGTATCAAAAGATGGACTCTAGTTTAAGTCCAATTTCAAGGTGAAATTAATTCCAATGACCACTATTGGATTAAATGGTAAAATTATATTCTAATTTCACTTTAAAACCAATTAAAAATATAATCTAATCATATAAATAAATTATACTAAAAAGTGTTTTTTAATTAAAATACAACATTGTTCACTATTCATTAAAAATGAACTTTATCGGAAAAATACCAAAAATATACACAAAGTAAATTTTGATGTCCCAATTATAAATAAGAGTTTTATTTGGTCCAATAGAATGTATAAGAGTGACCGAAACTATATTTAATGACAGTTTCCATCAAAAGGCGATAAGTGGACCTTTAGTGAATATTAGAATATATATGCCTAAAATTGAATTATTTTCATATTTTAAGCCTTTAACCATTATTGGATAAATGTAAAAACATTTTACAAACATATATAATCATATTTTAGTTATTTACATTCATTCCCGCCAATTCAACGGCTACGTGTTAACTACTATTTAAAATAATGTTATTTTATTACTAGTGTGCAACCTAAGTTTTCAAAGTAACTCTTTGTTGCGTATCTGGTATGCTATCAAAAATAGAAACCCCTTTAAAGTAAAATTAATATTTAATTTGAAAATATTAATAAATATAAAAATTTTTTATTCTTTATTTACCTGGGATGTTACATCCTTCCCCCCTTTTGGGAATTTCATCCTCGCAATTTTATTCCCTTATCAAAATAAATGGGGATATTTATCCCTCATAGCATTTTCAGATTCCCATGTTGCCTTTTCAACCATATGGTTTTTTCATAAAACATTTACCTGCTGAATTACCATAATTCGCAACACTTTCTCTCTACGGTCAAGAATCTGGACTGGTTGTTCTTCATAAGAGAGATTCTCTTTCAACTGAACTACCTCTGGGCTCAAAACATGAGATGGATCTGGCATGCACTTTCTCAATATTGAAACATGAATAACATTGTGTACCTGAGACAAACTTGGAGGTAAATCCACTCAGTAAGCAACTGATCCAACATTCACTATATTTTCATATGGTTCAATGAACCTTGGACTCATCTTTCCTTTCTTTCCAAATCGCATCACACACTTCCTTGGTGAGACTTTGAGAAAAACATGATCACCTACCTCAAAAAAGAGATCCTTCCTCCTATTGTCTACATAACTTTTCTTTCTACTCTGAGCAGTTCTCATGTGTTTCTGAATCAACTGAATATTTTCTGCCATCTCTTCTACCAATTCTGGTCCCATCAACATCCATTCACCCACTTCATCCTAGAAAGATGGAGTTCGACACCACTTCCCATATAATGCCTCAAATGGTTCCATCTGTATATTGGAATGAAAACTGTTATTATAAGAAAACTCAACAAAAGAAAGATGTTGGTCCCAACTTCCCTAACAATCCATCGAAAAAGAACGTAGCATATCCTCCTATGTCTGAAATGTTCATTCTGACATCCCATCTAATTGAGGATGAAAAGTTGTACTAAAATTTAATTCAGTACCCAACGACTTCTGAAGGCCTTTCCAAAAGTTATAAGTGAACCTGGGATTACGGTCAGATACAATAGAGAGAGGATCTCCATGTAACCTAACTATCTCTTTAAGATACAAACATGAACGTTGATATAGGGAAAAATTATCTTGTATGCCAAGGAAATGAGCAGATTTAGTCAAGTGCTCAATAATAACCCAGACTGCATTATTACCTCGAGGTGTCTTTGACAATCCCAAAACAATGTCCATGGATATATTCTCCCATTTCCACTCTGGCACTGGTAAAGGCTGAAGCATCCCTTTCAGTAACTATCACTCTACTTTAACCTGTTGGAAAGTCAAACACTTCATAGTAAAATCAACAATATCTCTTTTCATTCCATCCCACCAGTAATACTCCTGAAGATATCTATACATCCTAGAACTTCCTAGATGAACTGAAAACAGAGAACTATGAGCTTCTAATAACAAATTTCTCTTCAACTGTGACTTACACGGCACACACAATCTCTTCCCAAATCTCAAAAGAAAATCATTATTAATATTGAATTCAAGGAACTTACCCTTCTGAACCATCTCTACCTTTTTCTACAACTAACTGTCTTGCTTCCGTGCTTGCTTAATTCTATCTCATAGAGAAGATTTCACTAATACCAGAAAAAAATAAAAGGACATCCTCCACAAAAAACTTCTATTCCAAAGTTCATCAAATCTTTAACCAAAGGATCACGTTCCAAACACAACATTGTTAATGATTCATTACTTTTTCGACTCAACGTATCAACCACTTTATTTTCTTTTCCTGGATGGTAATGAATTATACAATCATATTCCTTGATTAATTCTAGCCATCTCCTGTGTCTCATGTTCAATTATTTCTGAGTGAATATAAACTTTAAACTTTTGTGATCGGTATATATTTCACACTTTACTCCATAAAAATGATGCCTTCAAATTTTTAAAGTGAAAACAACAGCATCAAATTCCAAATCATGTGTAGTGTAATTTACCTCATGAGTTTACAACTGTCGTGAAGCATAAGAAATTACATGATCATCTTGCATTATGACGCAAACATGTCCTCTCAATGAACAATCACTGTAGATAACAAACTCCCCATTCCTGGAAGGTAGTTCCAAAACTAAAGCATTCAACAATCTTCTGTTCAGTTCTTGAAAACAATCATCACATTCTTTTTTCCAGATAAACTTAACACTCTTTCGAGTTAGCTTAGTCATTGGACTAGATAACCATGAAAAATTTATAACAAACCTTCGGTAATAGCCTACCAAACCATGGAAGCTACAAATCTTAGTTACATTTATGGGTCTTGGCCATTCTTTAACAACCTTTGTTTTTTCAGGATCAACAGTTATCCCATCTTTAGAAATAATATGACCATGGAACGAAATTTGTTGCAACCAAAACTCACACTTACTGAATTTTCCTTAAAATTTCATTTCATTTATGGTTTTCAAAATAACCCTTAAATGTCTTTCATGCTCCTCTTTACTTTTAGAATACGCCAAAATATCATCAATGAAAACAACCACAAACTTATCCATGAAGTCATGTAAAATTCTATTCATAAGGTACATGAATACAGCAGGTGCATTGGTTAGCCCAAAAGGAATTACTACAATTTCATGATGGCCATATCTTGTATGAAACACGGTCTTTAGAATATCTGCTTCCTTTACATTCAGCTGACGGTACCCCGATCTTAGGTCAATCTTTGAAAAATACTGAGCTCCCTGGAGCTGATCAAACAAATCATCGATATGATGCAAAGGATATTTTTTCTTAACAGTGATGTTATTCAAGGCTCTATAATCATTGAAAAGTCTCATAGAACCATCTTTCTTTTTAACAAATAAAACAGGAGCACCCCATGGTGATGTGATAGGTCGAATGAAACCTTTCTCTAATAAATCATGAAATTGCTCCTTCAACTTTAAGAGTTCAATTTGAGCCATTCGATAAGGGGGTTTTGAAATTGGCTTAGCATTAGGAACTAAGTCTATAGTAAAATCATCTTCCCGATCTGGTATTATTGCAGGAAACTAATCAGGAAAAACTTTAGGATACTCATTTACCACTGGCACATCATTAATCTAAACAGTTCCCTTGTTTTCAACAATATGTGCAAGGTAACATTCATTTACATCTTTTACAGGTTTCTTATCCTCTTGATACGTTATCAACAGTAAGGGTTCATTCTTGTACAAAAACTGAAAGGATTTCTGAAAATAAACTTCTTTAGATCTATAATCAGTCTTAGCATGATAAATAGAGAGCCAATACATACCCAGGATAATATCAAACTCTACTAGAGGTAAAACCATAATGTTTGAAGTAGGTTTTTTCCATAGATAAGGATTTAAATATTCTTATAAATTCTTTTTTCCTCATCATTTCCCCCAGGTGTTTTTACCACAAGTTCAAGAGTCATTTCTTGAGATGGTATTCCCATTTTACTAGAAAAGTTTTCAGAGATGAATGAATGTGTAGACCCCGAATCAAACTACTCACTCGAATAATCTGAAAAAACAAACAAAGTACCTGATACAACTTCAATTGTTGGTCCGACATATGCTAAAGTAGTTGCAAAGGCTTTCACCACCCCTTTCTTATTGTAGTCTAACTACTTCCCATCACTCGAGATCTTTGTTGGACACTCGTTTTCATAGTGACCCATCTCATTACACTCAAAACATTTCACGAAATGTAAACCAAATTTCGTCTTACCTTCACCCTTATCTTTTTCAGTGTAATAACGAGCCTTATGTCCCATCTTACCACAGTAGTAGCACTTTCTAGATTTCCGAAGACATTCCCCAGCATGCCTTTTACCACATTTTTCACAAACTGGAAATTTAGTTTTCTTACCATCATACCTTTTTGAATAATTCTTCCCTTTCTCCTGCCACCTAATTCTCTTCTTCTGTTGGTGGTTATAGAACACTTGATCATCGGAAAACTCCATTTCCACCTTCTCAGCACATCGAACAAGCTTTTCATAACTATGGAACTAACCAAAATCCAATGCCCTTTGATATTTTTACGTTAATCCTTAGTAAAAACGATTGATTTTACTATCAATGTCTCAGATAAATTTTGGAGAATACCATTCCAATCGAGTGAACCTATCTTTAGAGGCAGCCACTAAGTCTTCCCCTTGCCTCAATTCCAAGAATTGTTTTTCCATCCTATGTCTAACAGTCATGGTAAAATAATTCTCAAGAAACATCCCTTTTAATTCATCCTAGTCGAGATCATCAATCTCATCATCATCCCTAATATTTTTAACCATATACCACCACTGATCTGCTTCACCCTCCAAATGGTAAATAGTAAGACTAACCTTTTGATTGTCTGAACACCCCATGACATCGAAAATATTATCCAGTGCTTTAATAAACCCTTCATCTAGCATAGGGTCAGATGATCCTCTGAATGATGGGGGATGTTTCTCCCTGAAATGTTCCACCACTTCCATGTTCCTATGTGGTTGATCTGGCTGATCTCGTGCATGGATACCACCACCATTTATTACTTGAGTTAGCTGTCTCATTACTGCAACAAACTATTCAGTTCCATTTCCGACCATCTCAGGATGCTGATTCGGAAGGTTATTTCCTCATGTATGCCTTCCTAGCACTGCTTCCCCGTTTCCACTACAGAAAACCATTCTGAACAAACATGTCTTAGATAAAGCAACATGGTAATCTTCAAATGCTATATCATTTAAATTTTACTATAGAAAAATATTTTTATATAATCATTTATTAGAATTCTAACTCCTAAAGATATCTAAATCGACATCTGATACCAACTATACCCCCCAGCCTTAAACATTACTTAATCATGAGTTACTTCAAAAATACAAGTTGAGTATCTTTTCAGGATTAGAGTTTTAGAGAATTAGATCATAAAACATGCATTACATTCCACATTAAAACAAATTGGTTACATAAAAGATAGTACTCGTGTTTCCCATCAATGGAAACATATTTAAAATAAAACATGGATTTTTTCTTGACACATCAATGACACTATCATCACATCATGTACATTTCCCTTGACCTGTGAAAAACATTTCAAAAACATGGGATGAGCTTAAAAAGATCAGTAAGGGATATAGAAATATGGAAAGGAAACATGAGTACATGTGTACATAAGAATCAATGAAATCATACTTTACTCATAAAACATAAGCACATTAACATACCTCATAAAATAATGAATAATACATAAAAATCACAAGACTTAAAGGAAACTTGAGGCATTCATAGAATTCTTACGTAGGGAGTAACCCTCTTGGTTACGTTTGGAATACTCATCACAGTATATTCCCTAAATCTATTCGTAGAAACTTCACCGTTTAACCCCTTCGCGTTACGCAATGAATTAGAGAGCTATATCGGGCTCACCCGCCCTTAGTTTATCACGGAACCACCCATCTTCATAATAATTCACAAGAACCATAACATAATCATATCACATAAAACATGCATAAAGGAAACATAACATTTCCACTTTTCAATCACAAGATATTAATACAAAACATTGATATAAAAACATTATGAAAACCATTTTAAATACAAAAATAAAATAAAAGTAAAACATGGTATTTATTTTTAATTTTAAAAAAAGATATGGCTTGTAGAGGAAGCCGAAACTCAAATAATGGTCACAACGGCAGAGAAGCCATTGTCGCCCCATACGTATGACAAAAAACATTCCCTTTTTTTGTTTAGTAAAATGATATGTATAAAAATATTCATTTTGGACAAACGTAAAATTCAATGGTGTTTGTACACCATATAAAATAAGGTTCTATATAAAACAAAATATGCCTCAATTAAAGGATATTGAGACGAAGTCCCATACCTCGGGTCCGACTTGATTCGATCGTTCTTTGACGTCCTGAATAACAAACTTGAGTTAATTTCTACTTGATTAAGAACTTTTTTCAAGTTCATTATTCCTTTTATATCACTTATTACCATGTTATGAACACTATGTAATTATTGATGTTAATAATGGTCATTTTGTCGATCATTGGTACATAAGTCAAAATTAAACTCTTTATAATTACAAGTTCACATGGGGTAAAATATACATTATATCCAGAATTATATTCAAGATGTAGATATCATATATGTAATATATATCCAGTATATACATGCATTTATAATATTACATAACATTTAGAGGTAAGAAATGAAATGCACCGTTCATGGAGATGTTAAGTCGTACGTACGCATGAACGCTACTTCCATTTCTGTTTCATATTTAATGGAATTAAAACATAACAATACATAATAGAATTATAATTATATTATTTTTTCATATATAATATCATTAAATATATCCTTTATACGTACCACATATGATATTGATGAATCAAATCACTTTGAGGGGGCGGTAGTCCGCACTTCCTAAACTGAATATATCGCGTTTACCCATAATGGAAACCATAAAGGTATGCCATAAATGAAAAATAAATATGATTAAGTAAAACAGAAATATATTATATATCATATATAAATATAGTGACATCTTAATGGCCACCTTTGAAGGTGTTATATGAGTGTTGAACAATCATCGTTTCGTGAGGCAGAAATACGCCACCTACAGAAACAGTATGTTCATTAACCATTAGATGTAGGTGTGTGTAAGTGTAGATTTAAAAATTATCATAACAAATTCCTAGTATATTTAAGATACTGGTTTTGTTACAGAATAAAGGAATAAAAAGATTTTAGGGGGTTATAGATGCAAAATAAACCATAAGAACAGAAGATAAAACACTGCCATTAAAACAGGTAACTCCTTTTGATTTGAGCTCAAAGGATTCCTTGGAAAGACTTCTGCCCAAAGTGAGGCTTCAAGGAGTAATAGGGGAAGTTGAGAGACAATATGGGTAGGGGTTGGCTGAGCCAAAGTCTTGAGAGGTGTGGGTAAGGTGGTAGAGGTGGGGGCCTTTTATAAGAGGGGAGGACGGGCACTCTTGAAATGTTATAAAAGGTTACGTTATTATAAAATTATTTTCGGATTTAAAAGGTACGAAAATTATATATTTCTAGGATAAGGCGATAAGAGTTCTAAATACACCCATACAATAGGTCTTTGACATGTTTAGGTCTTATATTTTACATTATCTTTTCATTTTATTTAAGTCGTTAAATAATGAGGTAATCGCTGCATCATCATGGTATAATAAATAATTTAATTTATTTAGTGTCTAAAATTTATAAAACAAATATCATAATGTAGGAAATCTTCTAAGATTTATAATTAATATTTATAGTCAAAACTATGACTTGTATAACACCATTTAAAATTTGTTTTAGTAAAACAACTCATGTTCGTGACATTTTAATTTTAACATTAAATAAAAAGTTATTAATGTCTTTTTCCTACCAATGTGGCTCCATGGGGTCCCAAAGATGACCCATGGATTGTCTAGGTTGTCCATGAAACATAAAATAAGGGTATTACCTGTGTCTAGGTCATTTAATATTATTAAAATATTATTTTTACCTTAAATTACAGTAATTACCTCTAATCGCCATTAAAAATTTAAAAGTTACTATTCACAAAAAAAATTATTTTAATCCCATTGAACACAATTTTACTTCTTAATGACAACCATGTATGTTGGATTTTTGAAATTCAAAACATAGAGGTGGTAAAATTTCATTTAAACGAAAAATCAGTTTTTATATGTACCACTTAGTGGTTTCACTATTCATCCAAAATTGAAGCTTTTCAAAAAAATACCAAAATTTCACCTTAAGATATATTTGATATTCCGAATTCAAAAATGATGTGAATTTTTAAAAATTCAAAAAATATAAGTTACATTAATTAATTATATAATTAATTCTCGCTGCCAAAATAAATAGCGTGTTTTTTGAAACAATGTGCATCAAAATATTGACAGTAGTTTATGTCCAATTTCAAGGTGAAATTAATTCAAATGACCACTATTGGATTAAATGGTAAAAATATATTCTAATTTCACTTTAAAACCAATTCAAAATTTAATATAATCATATAAATAAATTAGACTAAATAGTGTTTTTGAATTAAAATACAACATTTTTTATTATTCATTAAAAATGAACTTTATCGGAAAAATACCACACATTTATAAAAAGTAAATTTTGATATCCCAATTCTAAAGAAGAGTTTTATTTGGTCTAATAGAATGTATATGAGTGACCAAAACTATATTTAATGAAGGTTCTCCATCAAAAGGTGATAAGTGGACGTTTAGGAAATATTTGAGTATATATGCCTAAAATTGAATTCTTTTAATATTTTAAGCCTTTATAATTTATTGGATAAATGTAAAAACATTTAACAAACATATATAATCATATTTTAGTTATTTCCATTAATTCCTGCCAATTCAATGGGTACGTGCTATGTACTATTTAGAATAATATTATTTTATTACTAGTGTGCAACGTAAGTTTTCAAAGAAACTCTTTGTTGCGTATCGGGTATGCTATCGAACATAGAAACCCCTTTAAAGTAAAATTAATAATTAATTCGTAAATATTAATAAATATGATAATGTTTTATAATTTATTTCCTTGGGATGTTACATATCAGGCGTCTTTTGGAGATCTGAAATTTTTCTATGAGATATATTGTTATATATATATATCATTCTATGTCTGATATTTTGATATGATAATGTAGATATATCTTGGATATATATATATATATTTATTATTATTCAATATTTCTTGGAAAAAAATTTTACCCTGATCTGTGGTCAAGAATCATATATACGAAGACAACATATTGGTGATATAGATGTTAAAATCTGTAATCATGAGGTTCTATTTTTGTTTCTATTATTAAAATTAATGATCCCTTGTACAATAAGATCTCATCAGCCATATATTTGATATATTATTTTCTTATGAATATTATGATCATGCTTTTTTTAGTTGTGTGGAACCGCAAATGTTAGCTACAACTTTTTGTTACCAAACTCTGTCTAATATATCTTCAGATTTTACTACTCGTATTCGGTTTTGGTGGAGTGTCATCTTATCGCACTATGATGTTTTTTTATTGGTTCTTAGTAAAATAACCAGATGACTCTTTATTGTATGCCTTTGTTTTGTAAGGGTGACAACTACCTGCACTCAGTTGTGGATTGGTCTTATGATACGAGGACCTTACTAGTGAAATTCACTAAGCACATAGAGAGGGTGATTGTTGAAGTGGATTAGGGGACCATGGTGCCCTGAACCATTATTAATTGACGTGTCTTATTTTCTGTTCATTATCCAATACATATATATTATCAAATAGATATTCCACCTAATAAATCTATTGTTTGTGTGAATCTATCGAATTTTAACATTCTTTAAGGAACACAATTCACCCCCATCTTCTGTTATCAATATTTCTCTTCCGATCTAACACATTTCATATGATTACCTCCAATCAATATTTCTCCCATTTTTAAATTATTGAATGTGGCATAACTAAAGGGTAAATGTTCTAAGTGAAGCTCCAATAATATCTACATAACATCAAAATGTAATGAAAATCAAACATTTACCACCCAGTTTTTTTATAGAATATTTTCATTGAATTATTTTTATTCATCAGCAGTATTCATTGGACGCAATTGTGAGTATAAAAGAACAAAAATATTCTATTAATATAAAATGTCCCTTATTTCCATGATATTTGGATAGAAGGAAAAATTATATTTCACATGTGAAAATACATTATAAATCTATTGGGTATAAATTATTTATGAAAATTATAAATCTATTAGATATTAGTATTTTTCAGTGAATTACTTTTGGTAATGATATTAATGAGATATATATGTGTTATATATATAATAAAATATTTTTTATACTCATCCAATGGATATTTTTTTTCATTTGGTGTGAATAAAAACATA
Organism: Viscum album; assembly: GCA_963277665.1. Taxonomy (NCBI): domain Eukaryota; kingdom Viridiplantae; phylum Streptophyta; class Magnoliopsida; order Santalales; family Viscaceae; genus Viscum; species Viscum album. The sequence goes on from OY728151.1 coordinate 1,912,259,252, forward strand.
TTTGATGAATCAAAACCGATTTTTTAATGGTTAATTGTACACTGTTGAATGGAGACCCCATTTTAAATTAAGATATGGAAACATTAATAATTTTTATCTAACATAAGAAACATGTTAATTTTAAATGGGATGTAAAAATTTACATTTTATTGATTTATGATATTTTTCTGACAACATTCATGTTTTGATAAATAGTAAAATTACAGTAAATTTTAATTAAAAACAACTATTTTCATTTAGATAATTTATATTGTTAAATAATAAAATTTAATTGTTTTAACATATTAATTGAATAAATTTTTAACATTCAAAATAATTTATTTCATTATTAATAATTTTACATTTAATTCACAAGTAAAAACATTTCTATCTTTTGAAATGATTTATCTGAGTAAACATGTTTTCTCATTTAAAAAATGAGATTAGTATTAAATTAATTATTGAATATTATATATATAGAAATTATAAAAATTGATTTCATATTTAGAATCAATTGTTACAAATATTGTTAAGAGAATAATTTTAATTTTTGGTATTATGAATATTAACCTGGGTAATTATATTTATTACCATGTTTAGTGGTAAATTAGGTTATTATGGGTAAAAATAATATATAAAATTATTGTAACACCTTTTAAAATCCTATTGGATGAATAAATTTGACCCATATAAGATATTGATCGAAATGATATTATCTTATGGCCTCATACCAACGAATATAACAAGAATGTAATAAAAAATAATGAATGGGACAAAATGTCATAATCTCATTATATAAAAGAATACTAATTTTAATATATAGTTAAATAGGTGATAATATTTACAATATATATTATATGGAAATATAAATTAATTAATTACATCATATAAATTTATTAATTATTTTTAGATGTAACACCCCGACCCTAGTTACCCAGAGTCAGTGCATTATTACGTAACATTGGGATTATACAAGGATATCATGTCGCAAAAGACCGATCAGTTTAGTAGCCTTGGAAATACTAGACCCATTCATGAGTTTAACATTACATTATAAAATGGAAAAATATAACAACATTGTTTCCATATAACACAATCATATCCTCTCATACTATGCCTGTAGGTAAATTATAAAAAACTTCTTCCCATCCTGGAGAAAATTAAACATAGAAAGGGGTGAGCTCAGATGCTCAGTTAGGATAACAATATAGAGGAAAATTTCATAACTATGCATAATCCTTTAAGGCAATGTATAAGACTAAATAAATAGACTTTTAAACATGAACATCAGAATAATATGTCAAAATACAATCAAATAATTACATTTAATTATTCACAAAGATATTCTACTAGCCGAATAATCACATGAAATGTATATATCACCTTTCATAATGATGGAATTTATAATTCCAGAAATCATAACCACATAGTCAAAGCCTTGTGCCAAGACTACAAATAATATTTTTTCAAGGTCATGTGCCAAAACAATAGTTTGTCTCATGAGTCCTACCGATACATCCAGGAGAAATAGCGGGCTCCACCCGTCACTTATTAAGTCTAATGAATTCCTCATATGAAAAGGTTTAAACATATCATAAACATTCATATTAAAACTGGAATATGAAATTTCAATACATTATATATAATCATTGAATGGTATGAAAACAACACATCCAAAGTCAAACATATCACACAACACTCAATAAAATATGGATGATTTGTATCATAATAAATAAAATACAAATAAGTTTAAAATCCATCAAATGATGCTGACATTGATAAAATCAAAACCTTTTTCAGATAAATTTCTCTTTATATTTTGAAATCATTTTTGAAAATATTTTTTTAAAATATTCTTATAAGCTTCTAAGGGGTGCTTCGATGATGTTGTAATGGCGGAAAATAGTCTCACCCTCCGTATAAGTTAAAATAACATTCATACCTTAAATTTGTCAAAAAGGTCAAAAAGTACATTGTTTGGAAAATGACAGAAAGATTCCTTTACAAAAATATAATGTAAATAAATGGTATAAATGACTTTAACCCATTTTCAAGTAAATATAAAAAATGTTTTGAAAAACATTTTTAAGAAACATGGATGTGGATGATAAAGAGGACTATGTAGATAATTATGTATTAACAACCTCGAATAATGAAAACAATTATGAAATTAACCATTACAAATTTTGAAACTTATGAAACATACACCTCATGAAATAATAATCATTCAATGAAGATGTAAATACACATTAATTAATGTTTATTACACAAATAATAAATTATGGGATGTAAATACCCCAAAAAATTGGAAATAGTTGCAATATAGCATGAATCTCACGGGAATTAGTAGTGAGATAAAAACCCCTTACTGTGTACATTTCTTCGTTCGAGGGTAGTTTAACCTCCTATATAATGGTGAAATAATTTTTATTAAATTATAAATGAATCATATAATTTAATATGATATCATATTAGATCTTTTAATATTTCGTTGTTAATAATATTTTTGTATTATCGTCGTTTTAGGTGTTAACTGATTCATTTTCATTTATATGCTTTGTTACATATGTATTGTTTTCTACGGAAATGATGCATGTTATAAATATTAATAATGATATTACGTCGTTAATTATTTTTTTAATCATCAAATTAAAATTAGTATTGAATGGATATGATGGGGAATGAATCTCATCGCATTCGTGGAGACGGTAATTCGTATGTATGCACGAGCGACAATATCAATCCTTTGATATTAAAATAACAGATAATTGGATGGTATATCATAAATAATGAATCATTATCTTTTTATATTTATTATTTACATCAAATATATATCATTATTATACCCATCCAAATAATAATTTATTTAATACCAACTACACCACGACGTGGAGACGGTAAGCTGTACGTACGTACGTCTAGTGACATGTCATTAAAAGGATGGATAAAATAATGAATATGTTTCTAACATTTTAATAGTAACATCACAATAAATAGACAATATTTTAGTAATTATTTTAGAATGCAAACAACAAAGAAAGTGAAAAGTGGAAGAAGAAAGGATCTTGAAAGAGGTGATTAAATATTTATCCCTTCTTCCGGTTCTTCCTTTTAATTTGATCCAAATGGCCTCTTAGGATGGATTTATGATGAAAGGAAGGCCACTAGGATGAAGGGAGGACATATGAGAGCTTATTTGGGCCAGGGTTGGCCGAGCCAAATAGAATTGAAGGTTTAAATTAGAGACAAGGTCCAGTGCCCTTTTATTAGAGGGGTGAAGGGTATCTTAGGAAAATCTAGAAATACTATTTTATAATAAAATAATTTTCGGTTTATAAATAATAAAAAATTAATAATTTAAAGGATAAGGTGGGTATGGGTCTCAAAACACTCAGCCAATAGGGTTTAGACTGGTTTGGGTCACTATATTGTCTTTATCATTTAGATTTAACACTTATTTAAATAGTTTGACATTCACCATGTATCTTTGTATTTTTATATTGTATAATTGATCAAAATAATAAAAACATCCAAGAGAACCACAAGTGGTAGATTAATGATAAAACTGTGATTATAAAATTCTTTTGGTCGAAGATTAGATTTTTAGGAATTGAATATAAATTAATAATATATATATTTTTTAAAACTCTTCTATGTCAATTTTGACACTATTTGGTATTTTCTTTTTTATAAATTAATAACATCTCTATTACATAAAAAAATTATCTAACCAACCATAATATGTCTTATTAACCTATAATTTTTTTGGAATTCATAAAAAGTATCATATTACATTTATTTGGATATTTATAATATCAATTATTTTAATATTTCATTAATACGGTAATTATTACATCATCATTGTGTCATAAATAAATTTAATTATATAATGTCTAAAAATTATAAACAAAATAAAATTATTTAGGATATCTATTTAGATTCCTAATTAATATTTATATTTGAATTTTTCTTTTGTATAACCCTATATGAAAAATGTTTTAATAATTAAACATTGATTTTAACACCTTTAACTCTTCTTTAAATAAAATAATAATAAATGTCCTAATCTAATCGAAGTGAACCAAGGAGTTTCGTATTTTATTCCTAATTTTGTTTTTGGTCGAATTATACATATTCAATAGAATTAGGACATGTGTTAGGGAAACAATAATATCATTATTACAATTAATTACCCTATTTACTTTTAACCGTGGAAAATAAAAGTAAAAGGTTACTATTCTCCTAAAATTATTTTCATATTAGTGAACCATGTTTTAAATATTGATATCAATAGTGTCTCTCTGATTTTTGAAATTCATATAACAGATGTGGTAAAATTATTTTTTATGTAAATTTGTAAATGCTGCTAGGAGGTGGGTAAAAGACGATAAAATGTTCAATAAAATTGTTATATATCTAAAATTATTATAAATTGACTCCGATGAATTAAATTGAACATATATAGGTGTTATGTATCTATTTATACCTAACAAAATAAAAATAATAAAAATAAATATATAAATAATAATTTGGTTTTAAACTATAACTCAGTGTTTTTCACTATTCATCAAAAAAATGAACGTTATTAGAAAAATACCAAAAATTCACCCTAAGATAATTTCGATACTCCAAAATAAATAAATGAAGTCAATTATGGAATATAAAATTTATAAATTTTAAAAAAGTCCATATTACTATTCAAAACAGATAGTTTGATTGGTTGTGGTGTGTTAGAACTCGATGTTCCGTACAACACACGCTATAGTATTATTCAATGAGAAGCGTACCGTGGAAGCTTGGGGTGTTACATTCTCTTCTCCAAATAATTTCAACCTCGAAATTTTTATAATATTACTGCATAATAAGTCTCAGGTGGTTCTTCATCATATGTTTCTCAGGTTCCCACGTGTCCTCTTCCATCTTATGGTTTCGCCATAGATCATTTACAAGATGAGTGCTCTCATTTCTCAGCACCTGTTCTCCTGTATCATGATCCTTGAAAGGATTTTCGCAATAAGACAGATCAGTTTTCATTTCTAATTCCTTATAGTTGAGTACATACGTTGGGTCAGACATGTATTTTCTCAATAGTGATATGTATAATACATCGTTATCATTGGAAATACATGGTGGTTTTTCAAAACTGTAATCTATATCCCTAATTCATTATAGAATTTCATAAGATCCAATGTACCTTGGACTCAACTTACCCTTCATGGCGATACGAATAACACCCTTCCATGGTGATACCTTCAAGAAAACATGATCTCTAACCTAAAATTCTGAATCTGTCCTTCGGTTATCAGTATCTCTTCTACCTACATTGAGTTGCCTTGATGTGGTTTTAGAATAGCTTCACCTTTTCTATCCTTTCCTCCACTAGTTCTTGGCCTATGAGTTTTCTTTCACCAACATCATCTGAACAGGATGGTGTGTGACATCTCTTTCTATATAACACATTATATGGTGCCATCTGAACACTTGAATGGATGATATTATTATTGGAAAATTCTACCAGAGGTAAATACTGATCCCACATTCATTTAATGTCATGTGAGAATGATCTCAACATGTCTTTTATGTTTTAAATAGTTTGTTCTGATTTTCCATTAGTTTGGGGGTGGTAGGCTATGCTCAAAAAAATATCAATATCCTGGGATTTCTAAAGACTTTTCCTGAATCATTATGTAAAATGTGGATAATGATCATAAACAATTGATAGTGGTACTCCATTAAGTCTCATAACAACATTAATATATATTCTTTCTAGATGTTCAAGTGGTACATCTTCTCTTATAGCATGAAAATGTGATGACTTGGTATGATGATCAATAATTACCCATATTGCATTGTTCCTTCTTGGAGTCTTTGGTAGTCCGATGACAAATTCCATCATAATATTATCCCATTTGCACTCAACTATGAGGACAGTTTGCTGGACTCCTCCAGGTTGTTGCCTTCTAGCTTTCACTTGTTGACAAAAATAAATGTTGATAAAAAATCAGCAATCACCCTCTTCATGCTGACCCCCAAAAATTTTCCTTCAAATCTCAATACATCTTAGTGCTACCAGGGTGTATAGAAAAATTGGAACTATGATCATCATCCAACAATTCCATTTTTATATCAATTATATCAAGAACACAATGTATCTTACCAAATTTCAATTTTCTATCTTCATATATGAAGTCACTCAATCTCTCATCATTCACACCTATAGTATTCTTCTAAAACACTTCATAATCGGTCCAATCACTCTTTATCCTTTCTAGTAAATATGGTTCGGAAACAATTTGAAAAATCATTAATGTTTCACCTTCCATGGTTATTCCCATATGTATATTTTCTATTTCTATGAAAATATGATCACTTTACCCTCTCATCTTGTTCAATACACCATGATATTTTCTGCTCAAAACATCTTACATGTTATTTTCCTTCCCCAAGTGGTAGTGTATCGTGAAATCACAATCCATGAGTAGTTCAAGCCATATCCTTTTCCTCATATTGAGTTCTTTCTGTAAGAAAATATACATCAAACTTGTGTGATCAGTATAAATCTCACATTTTTTTACCATAGAGATAGTGTCTCCAAATCATCAAACAAATATTATGAGTAGATAACTAAATATCATGAGTTTGATAGTATTGATCATGAATATTTATCTATCATGATGCATTGGTAATAACCCAATCATTCTGCATAAGGACACAACCAAGTCCTTTCATTGATGCATTGCTATAAATAGAAAACCCATCATTCCCCAATGGTAGAGTCAATATTGGAGCATTGATTAATAATATCTTAAATTCTTCAAATAATTCTTCACATTATTTTTTCAAAACAAATGTCACCCCTTTACGTGTAATCTTGGTTAATGGTTTAGCCAATCAGGAAAAATTTAGGATGAAATGCTGATAATGACTTGGTAAACCAATAAAACTTCGTACCTCAATTATAGTTGTAGGTGCTGACCATTCTTGGATTTCACTTGTCATATAAGGATCAATGTATATTCTATCCTCATTGTCGTCATTACAATGAAATGAAATCTCATGAAGCCGTAATTTAAACTTTCTAAACATCCAATATAATTCATGTCTTCAAGGAGTCTTCATGATTATACAGAAGTGATTTTCATGATCTTCATAGATTTTGGAGTATACCATGATATCATCAATCTATAAAACTAAAAATTCATCAATATATTCCATGAAAACTCTATTCATTAGATCTATTTAAACAAAGGGTGAATTAGACATCCATAAATGCATTACTGTAAACTCATAATGCTTGTACCTAGTTTGAAATGTTGTTTTCAGAATGTATTCCATCTTCACACACAACTGATGATATCTAGATCGAAGGTCAATCGTTGAATAATATTGATCTCTATGAAGTTGGTAAAATAAATCTTCAATGTAGGTTAGGGGATACATGTTCGTTATTTTTATAGAATTTATCTCCCTGTAGTTAATGCACAAAATCATAGATCCATCTTTTTTCTTAAAAAAGGGCATGGGCTCTCCATGGAGAAACACTAGGGGTAATAAATCTTTTATTGCTCAATTCCTATAGTTGTTTCATTAGATCCACTAATTCCACAGTGGCCATTCTATAAGGGTTCTTCGATATGGGCCTTGTACAAGGAATGAAATCAATTGAAAACTCAATTTCTCATTCTTGAGGATCTCCAGGTATGTCCTTTAGAAACACCTCAACATATTATTTCCCAATAGTTATATACTCTATCTGAACATTCTTTTCCTCACCCACAGTTAATTCATTCTCTTTCCTCCCTAGTAATTGAATTTAGTTGAGCTACTTTGGGTGGATCTAGATAAGAATCAGTTGGTGACGATTCTGGTCTAATGATAAGTTCTTCATTATCATCATCATAAAAAATAGTTACCTCCTTCTTCTTATAATAAATTTTTTCATTATGGTCCGAAAGCCAATCCATACCGATGATTATATCAAATTCAATCATGGGTATGATGATGAGATTAGCAGATAAAAAATATTAATATGCCCTAATGGGGACTGATTCTCAAAATATTATTACCATGATACTTACCTTAGGTGTTTTGATAGACAACTCCACTGTTAAATCAAATTTGAAATATCTAATTTTCATAGAAAACTAGGAAGATATAAATAAATATGCTGATCCAGAATCAAATAAATCAATGGCTAAACTTGAGGAAAACATTAAATTACCTGCCACTATGTCTTTCAGAGCTTTAACCTCAGCATTAGTGATAGCATAATATTGGCCTTGTTCCCTTTTCCTTTTATGAGGTAATATCCCCTAATGATTAGGATATTCATTCACATAATTCCCCAATTTTCTAAAATTGTAGAATTCAACATCGACGACCTCTTTCTTCCCCTTGTAATCAAGATCATGGTGGCCATTTTCACCACACTTGTAATAGCATCACATTCCCTAAAGGCAAGTACTAGGGTGGTTCTTCCCTCATTTACATTAGGATGGATATTAAAAATTCCCATTTTCACCCTTATTTCCATTTCTAGAGTGTTCAGTAGATCACTTCTTCTCTTGCTTTTCATTAATGTCATAATACATAAATAATTATTTTTCACTCTTGATAGCACATGTGATAATATCTTCATACAATAAGAAGGATTGTGAGACTAATTCTTGATGGATAAATGGTTCTAACCCATTAATTAAATGATCAATATTACTTCTTGGGTTATGTATATAATATGCACCATGCCTCGCTAACCATTTAATGTTATCTTCATACTTTGTGACATTTTCATCCTCCATTTGTCTTAGACCCAAATATTTCCTTTCCTCATCTGCCCGATGGTCATGGGAAAATTATTTTTCTATGAAAATATATTAAAAATCCATCTATTTTATATTTGATACTTCATAATCTTCTTTTACATTTTGAAACAATGGCCACCAATGATCAGCAACTCTAGTGAGGTGATAAACTTCCATGACAGCTTTTTCCCTTTTCGCTACTTCCCTTGTCATGGAATATTTTATCAATAGAATGTATCCACTGGTCAACTAAAAATGGATTTTCTCTCCCACTGAATGTTGGGGTTTTCTTACACATGAAACAATCAAACATTGATCCTCCACACTGTGGATCAGGGTACTCCATACAGGTATGGTTATTATTCATAACCTGAGTGAGTCGTCCTACTATGGAGATAAGCTGATCAAGACCAGTTGCTTCACCAGCTACACTATAATTATCTTGATTAAGAGGGAAATACCTACATGGATTACGTGTGTTGATATAGTTTCCATTCCTCCCAGTAGGCACCATTTCTAAACAAGGGCATAATGTAGATTAGTTTATTAATCGAAACAAAAAATTCCAAACTTGCAAAACACTAATAAAAAAATGAATCGTTTATGGATATAATCCATAATCACAAAAAACGATTTCTTTGAGGTAGTTTATACTCATAAAAACATAATAATAGTATGTAATGAAAATTAGAATTATCCTATGCATATCCCCCAGGAGTGTCGTAACCATATAAGGGCCATTTTCGTGCACCAGTTCCCATTTGAGTCTAGATCAAAGCAGTGTTTTTGGTTTTTCCCTAGGAACATTTATGCTAGAGCCACCTCTACCTGCTAATTTCTAGAGATGGATTTATTGCTTGGAAAACTCACAAAATCTACACAATACCAATATTATAGAATTTTATTATATACTAATCCTCAAAGTCTATCTTAGGGTAAAGTTCTCTAATCATAGTTTACCTTAATCTAGATTCCATTGTTGGTATTAAACATCCTCTGATACCAATGGTTTAGTCTTGACCCCAATTACCCATGTTCGGTGCATTATTACATAACATTGGAATGATAATAGGAAGTCATGTCCCAAAATACCAATTAGTTTAGTATCCTGGGAAATACTAGATAAATTATTGAGTTTTACCTTACATTATAAAATGAAAAACCACCACAATTTTATTTCCATATACCATACTGATATCCCCTAATATTATCCCTATAGGTCATTCATAAAATACTTCTTCAAATACTTTGAAAAATAAAACATAGAAAGGGGTTAGTCAGATTCTCTGTAAGGATAACAATATAGAGGAATCTTTCATAAATAAGAATAATCATTTGATGCAATGCATAAGACTAAAACACAAGCCTTTTAAACATTAACATCATCATAATATGGAAAAGTCAAAATCAAATAATTCCATTTACATATTCACATGGATATTCTAATAGTACAATAATCACATGAAATATAAATATAAACTTTCATAATGATTGAATGTATAATGCGAGACTTCATTACCACATAGTTAAGGCCTTGTGCCAAGACGAAATTATTATTTTTCAAGTCCTTGTCCCAAGACACTAGTTTGTCTCATGAGGCCTACAGATTCATCGAGGATCTATAGAATGCTCCAACCATCACATTCTAAGTCCAATAAATTCATTATATAAAAATGATTAAACATAACATAAGCATTAGTTCTAAAAATGGAAAACGAAATGTCAATACTTTATCCATAAACCATGAATGGTATGAAAATAACACATCCACAGTCAATCATAACACAAAACCTTAAATAAAAAATATATGTTTTGTATTATAATAAATCAACTTGATATTAATTTAAAATCCATCAACGGATGTTGACATAGATGAAATAAAATCCTTTTTTAGAGAAATATCTCTTTCTATTTTGAAATCATTTAAGGAAAAATTTATTTTGAAAATATTCTTATAAACTTTTAAGGGATTCTACAACAATGATATGATGGCCGAAAGTAGCCTCACCCATAATATAATATAAAAAACATTCTTACCTTAAATTTGTTGAAAAGGACTAAAGTGCCTTATTTGGGAAACGATGGAAAGATTCCTTTCAAAACATATAAGTTTAAATAAAGTTATTAATTAATTTAACCCATTTTTTATTAAATATTAAAAAGGTTTTGAAATACCTTTTTAAGAATCATGGATGTGGATGATAAAGCGGTCCCTGTAGGTAATTACTTATAAACAGCCTCAGATAATGAAGAGATTGTGAAATTAACCCTTACCAATTTTGTAACTTACAAAACATACATCTCATTAAATAATTATCATAAAATGAAGTCATAAATACACATAAGTTAAAATTTATTACACCAATAATAAAATAATGGGTAGTACATAAACCACACAAATGGAAATAGTGACAATATATCATGAATCTCACAGGAATAAAGAGTGAGTTGAAAACCCCTTACCCTGTACATTTGCTTGGTTGAGGGTAGTTTAACCACCATTTTAATGGTGAAATAATATTTATTAAATTATCCAAGAATCATATAAATTAATATGATATCATATCTAATCTTTTAATATTGCTTTGATAATAATATTTTATTATTATCGTCGTTTCAGGTGATAACTGATTCATTTTCTTTTATATGCTTTATTACGTAAGAAATGTTTATTATGGATATGATGTATCTTATTCATATTCAAAATGATATTATGTATTTATAAATTATTATAAATCATCAAATTAAAATTTTACTTTAATTTATATGATGGGGAATTAATCTCATCGCGTTTGTGGAGATGGTAATCTGTATGTACGTAGGAGGAACAATATCATTCTTTTGATAATAAAATAATATATAATTTGTTTTTATATCTTATATAATAAATAATTATCATGATATATTTATTATTGAAATAAATTATACATAATTATTAAAACCATAAAAATAATAATGTATTGAATAACAACTACACCATGATGTTGAGACGGTGAGCCGTACGTACGCACATATGGTGACATGTCATTCAAATGATGGATAGAATAATGAATATGGTTTTAATATATATATATAATAACATCAGAGTATATATATGATATTGTGGTTATTATTTTAGAATGTAAACAACATAGAAAGAGGAAGTGGAAGAAGAAAGGAACATGAAATAGGTGATCAAATATTTACCTCATCTTCTGGTTCTTCCTTTTGATTTGATAAAAAGTGCTCTTTAGGATGGATTTATGACTAAAATAAGGCCTCTAGGATGAAGGTATAACAGTTTAGAGGGTATTTGGGAATGGGTTGCCTGATCCAAATGGATTTAATGATAATAATTAGAGATACGGGGAGTTCCCTTTTATAAGAGGGTGAGGGGAACCTAAGGAAAAGTAAGAAATATTATTTTATAATAAAATCATTTTCAGTTACTAATGGCCCCAAAATGATTTAATTAAAATATATTTTGGGGGTGGGATGTAAACCACTCAACCAATAAATTTTAGATAGATTTGGGATACTATATTATCTTTATATTTTATATTTAACTCATAGTTAAATAGTTTGACATTTACCATGTCTCTTTGTATTTTTATATCATATGGTTAATAAACTTACTAAAAACTTCCATGCTAACCCCAAGTGGGTAAATAATGATACACCTATCATTATAAAAAAAAATTGAAGAAAAATATATTTTTAGGAGTAGAATATAAATTAATAAGATAATATATGTTTTAAAAAATCTTTTATGTCAATTTTGACACTATTTGGTATTTTGTTTTGTATAAATTCATAACAACATTATTACTTAAATAATAATTTATATAAAAACACTAATATGTAATATTAACCATGAAAATTAGTGTCATTAATAAAAATTCTTAAACTAAATTTATTTGGATATTTATAATATCAATTATTTTAATATTTCATTAATACGGTAATTACTGCATCATCATTGTGTCATAAATAAATTTAATTATTTAATGTCTAATTTTTTTTAATAAAATTAAATTATTTAAGAAATATTTTTATATTTCTTATGAATATTTATAGTCTAATTTATATTTTTTATAACCTTATATTAAAATTGTTTTTGTTATAAAAAATTTATTTTAACACTTTTAACTCTTCTTTAAATAATTTAATAATAACTGAATTAATCTAATCCAAGTGGACCAATGAGGTTCATATATTATTCCTTATGTTTTTTATTGTATAATTATACTTATCCAATAGGGTTAGGTCACGTGTTAAGAAAATAAAAATATAATTTTTACCCTTAATTACCCTATTTTTTTAAACCGTGGTAAATAAAAGTAAAAAGTTACAAGTCACTAAAAATTATTTTCATTTATTAAAAGAAATTTTATTTACTAATATAAACAATGTCTCTCAGATTTTTTAAATTAAAATCATATAATTCGTAAAATTATGTTTTATGATAATTTGTAAATTCTCCTTGGAGGTGGCTAAAAGACGGTAAAAAATTCAATAATTTTTTTATATATCTAAAATTATTATAAACTGGATCCATTGAATTACATTTAACTTATATATGTATTATGTATCTATTTAGACTTAAATTAAATTTATATAAAATAATTATTTAATTCAACAAAAAACACGTTTTTGATCTATAACTCCGTGTTTTTCACTTTTCACCAAATATTGAATGTTTTCACAAAAATACCAAAAAATCTCCCAAAGCTAATTTTGAACTCTGAATCCAAAAATGATATCCATTTAGAATGATAAGATTTATAAAATTTCAAAAAAAAATTATTAGTATTCATAACGGCTAGATTGATTGGTTGTTGTGTGTTGGAACTAAAAGTTGCTTACAACTCACGCTATTGTATTATTCAAAGAGAAGTGTACCGTTGAAGCTTGAGGTATTACATTAGAGATTAAATAATTACCATCAATGTTCACTCAATACTGATGTAAAAAATATTTTATTAAGAGAAGTATAAAATGATTGTTTTGAAATTATTAAAATAAATATCATTCGAACTAATTATTCTCCTCCATGAATTTTCTAGTTTACTATGACATGTTAAAAGTGAATGGAATAATTTTATTTAAATTAATATCATGTGGGGATTTATTATATTAAAATAAATGAATAGTTTCAAAAATGACACTATTGATATTTTCTGAAAAATACATTTTGATAATTTATTTAAAAATCATAACAATATTTAAAAATTTATAAGTTATAATTATAAGAAAAATAAGGTCATTAAGTATACATTTGTGCTCAATTAACACGATATATGTAAATATTTATAACCATTAAATATTTAGAATATTATTACCTCAATTAAAATAATATAGAATAACATTGTGTTAATTGAAATGATAATGATTAAATTTAACTAAATATTGGTCTAAAATTTATTGGTTTATAATATTACAACCATATATCATCTCATAACATAAATTGGGACATGTTTAAATGGGGTTTGGATATATTGGTGTAACCAACTAGACATATGGGTTTGATATGAAGAGAAAAATGGAATTCAATGGAAAATTTAAAAACCACACTGAAAAAATGTTTTCTCTTCAATTTTGATCAATGTGTTGATTGAAACATGGAGGAAATTGTTTTAAAGTAAATAGTAATTTTTTTATGTGTGAAAAAGAAAGACATCTGGAAATTGAATGCCAATCTGATGGGGAAAATATGTATAATAATGCGATTAAAGAAAAAGCTGTATAGAATAACCCTCTAACACATCATTGATTCATCTTCAATGAAATGGGGAAGTATTACAATCTATTCCATAATCCATGGGGACTATTTTTGATCTATGTAAACAAACTCTTAAGAAAAAAGGAAATGGAATGTCACATGCAATCACTATCGATGACATGGAGTAAGATAATTATTTTTTGAATGTTACAAGTACTATCCACTATAAAGTCTGAAATTTATTATTTGATTCTAGATCCTTAAATTATTTTATTTATGAAAAACAATTTTAAGTTATTTTAATAATACCTCCACAATTAGATGTTTAAATAGCTCTTGGAACTTTTAATGGCACAAAAGTCACGTTAAATGTTTATAATTCTTCTTTGGTTGAAGTTTGTGGGAATGTGCCTCCTAAAAATCCTATAATCCTTCATAATGTAAAGTTTTATGTTATTTTTGGCATGTATTGGATTTCTATTTTTGTAGATCATATCAATTTTCTGGGAAGGGAAGTCGCAATTCATATTTCAAATCATTCTATGATTATTTATCAATGAATGGTTGAAGATAACCTTCGTGTAGAAATTTATTCCATATTAAGGGTCTTGATTACAATAAATTGAGTTTATTTATCTCAAATGGTTGGGAAAAAACTCACGATTAAAAATACTCACATTTTCCGTGAGATTGATGATGTCTTTCCAATGAAATTGGCAGGTCTTCCACCAAATCGTGATGATCAGTTTTCAATTAAACTCATACTGGGTGTTATGCCTATTTTAAATAAAACCTATATAATGGGCCCATTGAGGTTGTAAAAATTGAAAAAGAAACACAAATAGAATCTTGATAAGGGATTCATAGACCCCATTGCATCAATATATGGAAAAACAATTCTATTTGTTAAGAAGTATTTTTGATCAATGATAATCTGCATTGATTATGGAGAATATACCCAGGTGACTACAATGAAAAAATACCATATCCCTTGCATTTATGACTTATTTGAAAAACTACATGGAGCACAATACTTTTCCTCAGCTGATATTCTTTTGAAAAATCATCAATTAAGTTTCAAAAAGGAGGATATACTGCAGAATAAATTTCTTACAAGGCATGGAAACTACGAATTTATTGTGATGACTTTTTTTCTTACTAATTTAATGCTATATTCTTGGATATAATGTATATAGTCTTTATAGACTATCTTGATCAGTGTGTGTTTGTATTTATATATTACATTTGTGTCTATTCAAAGAGAAAAGAAAAATACGAAGATAACTTGAGAATTTCATGGAAGGCCCTGATTGAAGAGACACATTATGGAAATTTTACTAAGTGATAATTTTGGATACATAAAGATTCATTTTTGGGTCACATAATCTCAAGAGAGGGGATATATATGGATCCAAAAAAATATATGTAATTGAATAACGGTCAATACAAACAAAAATAGCTGTGATCCTATGTTTTCATGGGGTTGATGGATGCTAACGACATTTTTTGAAATATTTATTCATGATTATCTAATCCAGTCACTATATTGACTTGGAAATGAGTGAAGTTCGTTTCGACAGGGGAATGTGAATAGAATATCAAAGATCAAAAAATATGGTTATCTAGTGCATCTTTTCTCACACTACCATGTAGTGTAGAATTATTTGTGATCTATAGTGATGCATCCATGAAAGGGATGAGATCTATTCTCATGAAATATTATATGGTGATTTCTTATGCCTCATGAGAGTTGAAAAATCATGAGAAAAACTACCAAACTAATGATTTGGAGTTAGCTACGGTAATATTTGCATTAATGATATAATTGAATTTTCATTATGGTGAAATGTGGGGTATTTATATTGATAATAAAACAGTAATGTATATTTTCACACAATAATATAAGAATATTCACTAAATATTATGGTTGGAGTTGATTACATATTACAACTGCTCAATACATTTCATAGCTTGAAAGTAAGGAAGGTGGCAGATGCATTGAGTCAAATAGAGCATGCTTGCATATCCAGAATTCAGATCTCTAAGGATCTAATATTTATGGATTTGTGAATGATTTATCATGACATTGTAATTTATGGGGAGAAACATTATCTTCCTCAAATAAATATTCAACCATCTATACATGTGATTATTAGTGAGGCATTGAAGGAAGACACAGAGTTACTAAAAGAGGTGATAAATGTGTTTTGAATTCAAACACGATTGTGATGAAATAATAAGGTCTAGGAACCAGGTTTGAATTATTATCATACCAAGATAAAAGAAGGATCTATTGGATGAGTCTCATAGTTATTCATTCCCTATTCAACCTGTATTTAAAAAAAATGTACATGGACATGAATGTATACTTTTAGTTGTATTCCATGAAAGGTGACGTCATAGAATATGAATTTTAGAGATTTGTTTGTTAGAATTTTAATGTTGAGGGACATATGTATAAGGAGATTTTACAGAAAATTCCCATTCTAGAATGGAAAATGAAAAACATTTCTACGGAATTTTTCATTAGACATACCCAAACAACCAATGACAATAATGAAATCCGGGTTCTAGTTGATCACCTTATGAAGTCGGAACATTGAATTTATATTAGAGAGTATTTCCCTATTTATCATATTTCCAGTATATATATAAAATAAGTGGTCAGATTTTATGGAGAACCACTTTCCATTATATTTGATTGGGATCCATGGTTTTCCTCGATGTTCTAGAAAAGTCTTCAGCTTGCTCTGGATATTGTGTTGAGTTTCCTCACATCTTATCATCTTCAGACAGACAGTCAGTCTTAAAGGATAATTCAAACTCTTGAAGACAAGTTGAGATATTTCTATATGTATTTTAAAGGTGGTTGCGATCAACACCTACCATTGGAGTAATTTTCATACAATACTATTTTTCACTCAAATATTCAGATTTATCCTTATAAATCATTCTGTAGAATGGAGTGAAGTAATCCGACTTGAGTGGATGAATTTGGGGGAATATTCCTCTTAGGACAAAATCGTGTTGATGAAATGGCAGAAAATGTAAGATCTCTTTAACAACACATAAGAGATGATCATAGTCAACCAAAATTATATGCTTCCATCTAAGGAAAAGTATTAGAGTTTGAAGTGTGTTATAAGGTGTTATTGCAAAAATCGTGTTGAAAGAGTGTAATGTGATTTGTAATGAATGTTAAGCTCTGCCCTAGGTATAATAGTCCTTTAGAAATTCTAGATCGTGTTGGGATGGTACCTTCCTGGTTTGAGCTTCCATCAAATCACTCTCATATTTAGGATGTATTCCATGTATATCACCTAAAAAAGTGCATTCCTGATTTTTCAAATGTATCAAACTGAAAATTCATTCCACTAGAGAAGATAATTCTTATGAAGAACAAGAAATAGAGATTTTGCATAATTTTGAATATGTTCTAGGAAATAATACCACTCACATGGTTAATATTTTATGGTGGAACCACCAATTTATTTTGGCTACATGGAAACTTGATGATTTTATGAGGGATTGGTATCCTCATCTATTTATTTCCATGAGGAAAATTTCAACGGAAAAATTTATTTTATTGGGGGTAGAATGTGAGTCATAGATATTTTTTTGAATTACTTCTTTAAAAAAAATTTATTCTTCAGTAGATTTATTTTCGTGCAATAATTATTATAAATGAACCAAAAGATTCCCTTAATATAAAACTATCTTTATTGAATTGATGTTAGGTTAGTAAGAATTATTTTATCTAAATTATGAAAATGCATTATGAATTTCGATATCTATCAATTATTTATAAAAAATCTAAATAAATGAGATATTTTTATTTTTTAGTATAATAATTTTGGAAATAAAAATAATGAGATATATAGGTGATATGTACTTAATAATATATTTTTTATAATCATTCAATGGATATTTTAGTTATATGGGATGAATAAAACCCTATTTTATGTATAACACACATTTTTTAAATGTTAAATTTACACATTTGAATTGAAACCATATTTTATATTATGATTTTGAAACATTAATAATTTAAATATGAAAACAAAAACATTTTATTATCTAATTGTATAAAATAATTTACTTTGGATAAATCAATGATATTTTTATGACAACAGTCATGTTTTGATGAATAGTAAAAATAGAATATATTTTAAATAAAAAAACTTTTTCCATCAAGATAATTTACATGAATTGTTTTAAATTATAAATAGAAATTTTATTATCACTGAATATAATTTATTTCATTATCAATAATTTTACATTGAATTCGTTGATAAAAAAATATCAATCATTGAAATGTTTTAACATCTAAAACCCATTTTCTCATTTCAACAATGGGATTATTTTTAAATTGATTACTAAAACTTATGTGTTTTTAATTTTGAAAACTGGATTTCATATTTTGAATCGTTATGTCCAAATTCATTTAATAGGATAATTTTATTTTTGTGTATTTTGAGTAGTTTATTTGGTAAATATTTTTATTACCGTGGTTAAAGTTAAATCTGATAATTAAGGGAAAAAAATATTCAAAATTACCTTATCACCTATAAAAATACTATTGGATAACTAAATTTGACGCTTATCAATTATTTATTGAAATTGAATAAATTAATGGACACATACCCATGAATATGACATTAATTTAATAAAAACTAATGAATGTGACAAAATTTCATAATCTCATTTTATATAATTATATTATTTTTAATATATGGATAACTAGGAGATAATATCAACTATATAAATTATCTAGCATTCTGATACAATTACCTACATCATAGATATGAAATTTAAATATTTATAGATTAAATAATTTACATTAATGATGACACAATAGTGATGTAAAAGTTATTTTATTAATAGAAATATCAATTAAATGGTTTTAAATATATTAAAATAAATGTCATGTTAACTAATTAATGTGATACATGATTTTTTTTTGTTTCCATTACATGTTAGGATTGTATGGAATATTTTTTTCTAATTTATTACCTCTGTGGAAATTTTTATTGTCTTATAAATGAATAGCGTCAAAATTAAAACTGTAGATATTTTATGAAAATAAATTTTTATTTAACAATTTTAAAATAAAATAAAAATTTAAAATTACACTGGGTTAATTATATGGTGTAAAAGTTCATAAAATATCTGTTTATGGTCAATTAACACAATATAAATAAATATTTATAACCACTAAATGTTTACAATTTTATTACCACTATTAAAATTAAATAGAATAAGTATGTGTTAATTAAAATGATAATGATTAAATTGACATTAAAAATGTTCAATATTTTTGGATGTATAAGATTAAAACCCTATATAATCTCATCTTATAAATTGAGAGATTTTGGATGATTATATGTTGGGTTTGATTTAATTATAAATTAATATTATTTTGGTTTCCCAAAGTTTTTGGCACCTAAATTATAAAAGTGAAACACCTCCCTCATCCCATCACTTCATTTTGTGCCTTCAACCTCAGAAATACCCTGCCATTTTTCTTAAATAACATGATAATTTTAATTCTAGTTGTTTTTTTGTCTTCTTCATTGAAATAATATTATTCCCTAAAAAAATATTAAGAATTAACATTGAGGAAGTGGTAATGAATTCTACCGATTATTTCAAATTTATTTATTCTTCTACCTAATTATAATTTTTTTGTTTAATTATAAATTAATAACATCACTATCAAAAATATAATGATATGTTATTATATATATTATATAACCCTATTCACCTTCTATCCATCCTACAAAAAACAAAATCATCGTACATGCGTACTAACAATTTACCGTCTCCAAGTCGTGGTAAAATCTATTTTTCACCACAACCTTACATGGATGGGTATAATGGGGAAAATAATAACTATATATGATTATTGAAACATAATACATAATATTTTTTATTATACACCATTGACATAAATGGAATTCAGAAATTATGGAAACTATATCGTCGCGCGTGCGTACTTACGACATGACACGTCTACGGTGCAATGTAACTCCTTCTACGTAATCTTAATTAATGAATTATTATATAAATTATTTTATTGAGTAAATATGATATATATAAATACTAATTAAACTCTATATCATATATAACTATAACATTAATATTCTAATATGAACTTATCCAAAAAACATTCATATGAACATAATGTAGTTAATTCATGAATGACAATTAACAATTAATGATCACAAATGTTATCATAAGAATTATGGTGATTATAGAATAAATAAATAACATTATATAAATAATAATATATGATATCAGATATATGTGAACTATATCATACATAATGTAATGTATATGTTTTCAAATCACTTTTTTTTCTGTGATTGTTTATTCGTAAGTATTTATAGGGGTATATTAATCATCCAAATCCATGTTCCCTAAATATTTAATTCAAAATATTATTTATATCCATCTATAATTGTTTAATTTAAAATTTATACATTGGTATATTTTTACTAAATGGTATGAATGGAATATTTTTTCATTTTTGGTACTAGGTACTTTTTAACTTTTCCTGCAGAAGTACAAGAAGAATGTTTTTTAACATATACGCCATGGAAGGATTTTTACTCTATCATAATTCCTAATTTAAGTGAAGCATACCCTATAACCAGAAAATGTTATTTTCACATTAAATTATTTCTCTGAAAATTGTATGGCCTTTTGAAGGAAAACATTTTTAACAAAAAATGATATTTTCTTCAGGAATTAATTTCATGTGTTTTCTCAAAATTTCCCATTTCAGATGAAAATATTTAAATATGTTTATATTTATATCTCTATTATTTAAATGATATTATTGTGTTTATGAGGGAATTTTATGGAGGAGGTCTATTTGTATTATATCTATTATGATGCAACGACATTTAAGAAACTCATTTTATTTCATGGTTTATGCTATGGATAATGTTTATTATTTATTTGTGGAACACATTAAAATAGATACATATGAAATGGGTGGGACATGTATATATATCCCTCCAATGAATTGAGTTATGATTTATATCTCATGAGTTAGAAATGGATGGAACGACTAGTAAATCTAGGTCAGTAATACATTTTTGTATCGAGAAGTGAAATAGGTTCATTAAAGGACTTTGTCCTCTATGATGTCCTTGGAAAATATCCATGACTAATATGAAATGATTTTCTATGCATATGTGTGAATAAAAAATTTGATATCTTTTGTTATGAATATTTGGATTACATTTCACTGTTATCATTTATCACATAACATTATATTTTGATCTTTTATATGCAAGATAAGATTTTAAAATCATACTTTCTTATTAATATGATATGATTGATATTATAATGGATAGCCATTAAATAGAATTTGAGCACTCACTTTCATATGTTTCTTCTACAGAGGACATTAATAATGTTCATTATGTTTCAAATGTTAAAAAAGAGTATTGTAATGAAGAAATAAACAAGAGATAATGTAGATGTATTATAAACCAGTTGTTTATGTTTCCTAGTTTATAAAGAAAATATACATATATGTTACATTCATGGTTTTCTTATATTTAGAAATTAATATACTTCATATTTGATGTAATATTAGGGTATGTAATGTATGGGTCGCTATAGAACACATACATGGACTACTCCCAAGAAACCACAACCTGGAGCTTCTCTGAATCCACTAACATGCCTTCCAATTATATTATCTGTCCTAATATTTACAAATGATCAACCCTAAATTGACATATAGATAGTTTGGATTATAAAATATTCTCTATCAGTATAGTCAAAATGATGTCAGGATATTGGACATTATCATTTTGAGACATCATATACAAAATGATTTCATCCACATACAACACCAAAAATAGATCTAGGTATTGGTGGAAAATATTTTCCAAAAAATCCATAAACAATACTAGATAATTTTTTAACTCTAATAGAATGTTTATAAACTCATAAAATCTATACATGCTTCTTAATAGAGTCCTTGGTGTATTATTAGTTCAAACTCACCGCAGATGATACTCTGATTTCAAGTAACTATTCTATTTCAAATAGATAAAATGATAATTGATACATAGACAAGGATATAAATTA
Organism: Viscum album; assembly: GCA_963277665.1. Classification (NCBI taxonomy): domain Eukaryota; kingdom Viridiplantae; phylum Streptophyta; class Magnoliopsida; order Santalales; family Viscaceae; genus Viscum; species Viscum album. The sequence goes on from OY728151.1 coordinate 1,912,281,842, forward strand.
TAAATTTTAATTTGATTCAACTTCATGCAATCCACCCACAAGTACAAACTCTCATAAAAAATCTTTGAAAACAATAGATGTGATCCCCAAGAAGATGTACATGAACTGATTAATCCATTATATTCAAACTACTTTATCTGAGTCTGATATATTGATGCACTATGAGATCCTTTCAATACGATGTAATAGATACTGGATTTTCCCCAAGCATTTTCTCAATATTGATTTCCACATATCAATCAGTTTTTATATTATGTGACTGAATGTCCCACTAGGGCCTTTCTGATCCCCATATAATATAAACAACCAAATTTACCATCGTCAAATAAGGAGTATCTAAATGGTAAAATATGATTCCAATGGACACAATGTAGAACTCAGTTCCTTCAGGCCCACCCATTCAAGTGATTGTTTGAGGTAATTGAGACTTGAGCTCTCTCAGATGTTCTAACACAGTATTAAAAACCATCCTAAGTCCCTTCCAATGAATTTCATGAAGCGAGAAACATTATTTCAGAATATTTCCCCATTATCCTCACCTATAACTAGCATTACATCAGGATCTACTGATGCTAGTGAATTAAAATTAATAACCTCTTGTATACATCTCAACATGTTTCTTCATGTATTTATATCACAACAACTCAAAACAATCATTTTAGGTGTCATAAAACATATTTATCTTTGAAAATAAATAGAAATAAATTGAAAATTTAAAAAAATTCATTTCCAAAATTCTTACCACATGGTCAAAAATTGCAGCATTATTACCACCATTAACATCTATACACCTAGGTCATGGTTCTAAAGTGTACTATCATTAACAAATATTCTAATTTAGAAAACGAATAATTCACATAATTTTATCCCTTTAACATTACATTTTCATATTAGGATCCATTTACAATTTAGTTTCACAAGTACGGGTAAACAATTTATGATATTTAATATACTTCAAAATCTAATTTCTTGTATGTGCTTAGAATGATGCTTGTCAAAAAATAATCTTAACTTCCTCGATTGATTTATGAAGATTCACGTCTCACACCATTCCAAGCCACATGTCAATTATAAAAAAATCTAAAAAATCACATCACACAACAAGTGTGTCACCCATGGTGGAATAATATTCAACATTAACTGAAATAAAAAATAATTAAAACCCCACCACGAGTACTTTTGTTTTCCCCCGCACATGGGTTTAAAACATCCATGTATGATCTAATAACCAAGGCCAGAAACATCTTAGCCTACAACTTACCATTCCATAAAAGTAAGTGAAAATAAAATAAATTAAAACTGATTTGATATAGCTTTGTAACATCTTGACCTGGGTGCCACATAGAAGCTCCCCAAACTGATCAGTTAAAAGTCCTTGGGAACACATACACTTAGGCAAATGACTTCTAAATAGTAGTGAGGGTCTGATAAGACATTTATGTAGAGACAATAAACTCATTTATAAAATTAATATACAATAAAAAATAATATTAAATATAATCAGAAATATGAATAATAATAATCAACATCAATATCTTACGGGGTTCAATGAAAGAAAATATAATATTATACTAATGTAGAAACATGACATGATAATGGGTTTCTCAAGTGTATAAAATAAAAATTGAAAGTAATTATAGTGAACACTACTAATCAGGTATTGAACCCCATATATTTCCCTCATCCAAGCTCTATCACCAACTATCCTTCTAGCATAAGGACATTTCCCTTAACCTGTCTTATAATACTAATTCTTTTTCAGGTATAGATCATGCAGGCTGAATAGGGTGTCAGTAAAAATCAGTAGGCCACCACCAACAATATAAGGCCCCAGCATTAAACCTTACTTAATGTTGAGTTATTACAAGATTACACATTGAGGATATTTTTGGGTTTAGAGTTTTAGATAATTAGATCATAAAACTTTCATTACATTCCTCATATAAACAAAGTGGTTACATAAAGATAGTATTCTTCTTTCCCATCAATGGAAACATATTTAAAATAAATCATGGATTCTTTCTTGACACTTCCTTGACACTTCCTTGACACTATCATCATATCATGTACCTTTCCCTTGACCTGTGAAAAACATTTCAAAAAAACAAGGGATGAGCATAAAAAGATCAGTAAGGGATATAAAAATATATGGAACGGAAACATGGGTACATATATACATAAGAATGAAATCATACTTTACCCATAAAACATAATCACTTTAACATACCTCATCAAATCATGAATAAATCATATAAATCATAAGACATAATGGTAAATTGATGCATTCATCACATTTTTACGTAGGGAGTAAACCTCTTGGTTACGTTTGGAATACCCATCACAGTATATTCCCTAAATCGAGAAACCTTAACATTTTACTCCGTCGTGTTACCCAATGCATTGGAGAGCTATATCGGGCTCACCCGCCCTTAGTTTATCACGGAACCACCCATCTTCACAATAATGCCCAAGAACCTCAACATAATCGTATCACATAAAAAATTCATAAATGAAACATAAAATTCCCACCATTCAATCACAAGATATCAATACAACACATTGATATAAAAACATTATGAAAACCATTTTCAATACCAAGATAAAAGAAAAGTAAAACATCGTATTTATTTTTCTTTTAAAAAGAAAGTATGGATTGTAGAGGAAGCCGAAACTCAAATAATGGTCACAGCGGCGGAGAAGTCGTTGTCGCCGAATACATACGACAAAAACATTCCGTTTTTTCTTTTAGTAAACGCTTCGTATAAAAAATATTCCTTTTGAATAAACAGAAAAGTCAATGGGGTTTATACACCATATAAAAGAAGGTTGTGTATACAACAAAATATGCCTCAATGAAAGGAGATTGAGACAAAGTCTCATACCTTGGGTCCAACTTGACTCGATCATTCTTTAATGTCCTGAATAATAAACTTGAGTTAATCTCTACTTTCTTAAGAACCTTTTCTATGTTCATTATTACTTTTATATCACTTATTTCCATGTCATGAACACTATGTAATTATTTAAGTTAATAACAGTTTTTTTAACGATCATTGGTACTTGAGTCAAAAATAAACCCTTTATAATTACAAGTTGTTCATGTATCCATTATATCCATAATTATATTCATGATGTATATATCATATATATCCAGTATATACATTCATTTATAATATTACATAATCATTTAGAGGTAATAAATGAAATTCACTCTTCATGGAGACGGTATGCCGTACGTATGCATGAACGCTACTTTCATTTCTATTTCGTATTTTATAGAATGGAATCATAATGATATAAAGGTATATTATACTTCCAGTATAATATCATATATAATATCATTGTTCCATCCTTTATACGTCCCACATATGGTATTTAACGAATCAAATCACTTTGAGGGGGTGGTAGTCCGCACTTCCTTAAATGAAGATATCGCATTTACCCATAATGGAAACCATAAAGGTATGCCCAAAATGAAAAATACTGAAGCATAAGGAAAACATAAACATATTATATATCATATATAAATATAGTGACATATTAATGTCCACCTTTTAAGGTGTTAAAATAATGTTGAACAATCATCGTTTCGGGAGGCATAAATTCCCCATCCACCGAAACAGTATGTCCTTTAACAATTAAATGTAGGTGTGTGTAAGTGTTCCTTGAATCGTTCTGATAACAACATCCTAGTATATTGAAGATACTGGAGTTGTTACAAAAGAAATGAAAAAAATAGTTTAGGGTTGGAGAAGAAAAATAAAACAAAAGGACTCAAGTGAAGACATTACCTTAAAATCGGGTAACTCCCTTTGGTTTGAGATCAAAGGCTTCCTTGGGAAGACTTTTTACCAAAGTGAGGATTCAAGGAGTAAGATAGGGATGTGGAGAGACAAAATGTGTAGGGGTTGGCCGAGGAAATGTCTTTGGGAGTGTGGGTAAGGAGGAATAGGTGGGGGCCTTTTATAAGAGGAGTGGAGGGGCACTCTTGGAAAGTAAAGAAATGTTACTTTATTTGAAAATGATTTTCGGATTCAAAAGGTCCCAAACTGATATAATTCGAGGGTAAGGTGATAAAGGTTCGAAATCCACCCATCCAATAGGTTTTGGACATGTGTATGTCTTAGATTTTACGTTAAAATTCCATTTTATTTAAATCATCAAATAATGAGGTAATCGCTGCACCATTATGATGTCATAAATAATTTAATTTATTTAATGTCTAAAAATTATAAAAAAATACTATGATGTAGAAAATCTTTTTATCTTTCCAATTACTATTTATAGTCCAAAAGATAATTTATTTAGACAAAATTAAAAATATTTTACTTAGGTGATACATTCTTTGTTACATTTAATATTCTTTAAAAAAAAGATAAAAAGTCACTTTCTCACAAAAGTGATTTAATGGGGCCCCCAAGATTGGCACAAGGCTTCCCATGGTCGGAAATGAGACAACCAATAGAATTAGGATACATGTTGGTGTCATTTTTTATTATTATGATATTATTTTATTATCCTTAACTACCCGATTAGTCATTAATCAAGATAATTAAAGATAATTAATGTCATTACTATTCATAATTTCCAAAAACAAAAGTGTCTTGATTACATAATTAAAATTTTCTAATTCCAATTATGTAATCCATTTTACCAAATTCCAAAAACAGAAATTTCACTAATTGATTTAAAAATAATTCCTGTTGTAAAAACAAATAGAGGGGTTTTTTGAAACAATATATATGAAAAGATTGGCATTAGTTTTTGACAAATTTCAAAGTTAAATAAATTCTAATGACCACCATTGTATTAAATAGTGAAAATATATTCAGATTACACTTTAAGACCAATTAAAAATATAATCTATCCATATAATTAAATTAAATGAAAAGTCAATTTTGATGTAAAATGCAGTATTTTTCACTATTCATTAAAAAATGAACATTGTCAGAAAAATATCAAAAATTTATCCAATGTAAATTTCAATGTCCCAATCATAATTAATATGTTTATTTTGACAAATAGATTATAAAATTGTCAAAAGTTTGATTTAAAAAGGGTTTTCCATCAAAATGCAGTAAAACAATCTTTTAAGAATATTAGTGTATTCCATGCTTAAGATTGAATTTATTTTCATTTTAAGCCTCTAAAACACTATCTAATTTGTTAATAGACATAGATAAAAATATCTATTATTAATTACTTACTTGGAATGTCACATCCTTCCCCCTTTAGAAAATCGTGTCCCCGCAATTTATTTACTTATCAAATAAATGGGGGCACTTATCCCTCATTGCATTTTCATATTCCCATGTTGCCTCTTCAATCATGTGGTTCTTCCACAAAACCATTACCTGATTAATCACCATATTCTGTAACACTTGTTCCCTATGGTCATGAATCTAGATTGGTTGTTCCTCATAAGATAGTTTCTCTTCCAGCTGAACTACCTCTAGACTCAAAACATGAGATGGATCTGGCATAAACTTTTTCAACATCGAAATATAAAAAACATTGTATACCTGAGATAAAATCGGAGGAAAAGCCACTCGGTAAGAAACTGATCCAACGCTCTCCAGAATATCATATGGTCCAATGAACCTTGGACTCAGCTTTCCTTTCTTACCAAATCGCATCACACTTTTCCATGGTGATACTTTGAGAAAAACACGATCACCTACCTCAAAAGAGAGATCCTTCCTCCTATTGTCCGCGTAACTCTTCTGCCTACTCTGAGTTGTTCTCATGTGTTTCTGTATCAACTGATCTTTTTCTGCCAACTCTTCTACCAATTCTGGTCCCATCAACTTCCTTTCACCCACTATATCCCAGAAAGCTGGAGTTCGACACCACTTCCCATATAATGCCTGAAATGGTGCAATCCGTATACTAGAATGAAAACTATTGTTATATAAAAATTCAACCAAATAAAGATGTTGGTCCCAACTTCCCTGATAATCCATTGATCAAGCTCGTAGCATATCCACCAAGTTCTGAATTTTTCGTTCTGACTGCCCATCTGATTGAGGATGAAAAGCTGTACTAAAATTTAATTCAGTACCCAACGACTTCTGAAGGCATTTTCAAAAGTTAAAAGTGAAACTGTGATCACGGTCAGATACAATGGAGAGTGGAACACCATGTAACCTAACTATCTCTTTAAGATACAAACGGGAAATTTGATCTAGGGAAAAAGTATCTCATATAGCTAGGAAATGAGCAGATTTGGTCAAACGATCAATAGTAACCCAGATTGCATTATTACCTCGAGATGTCTTCGGTAATCCCACAACAAAGTACATGGATATATTCTCCCATTTCCACTCTGGAACTGGTAAAGGCTGAAGCATCCCTTTCAGTAACTGCTGCTCTGCTTTAAACTGCTGACAAGTCAAACACTTCACAGTAAAATCAGCAATATCTCTTTTCATTCCATCCCACCAGTAATACTCCTGTAGATCTCTGTACATCTTAATACTGCCTGGAAGAACAGAAAACGGAGAACTATGAGCTTCACATAACAACTCTCTCTTCAACTGTGAATCACAAGGCACACACAATCTTTTCCCAAATCTCAAAACACAATCATTATCAATGTTGAATTCAGGCAACTTACCTTTCTGAACCAGCTCTACCTTTTTCTGCAACTCACTATCTTGCTTCTATGCTTTCTTGATTCTATCTGATAGAGATGATCTCCCTGATACCTGAAACAAAACAGATGAACATCCTACACCAACAAATTATATGCCAAAGTTCATCAAATCTTTAACCAAAGGATCACGTTCCAAACGCAACATTGCTAATGAAGCATTACTTTTTTGACTCAATGCATCAGCCACTTAATTAGCTTTTCCTGGATGGTAATGAATTGTACAAACATAATCCTTGATTAATTATAGCCATCTCCTTTGTCTCATGTTCAATTATTTCTGATTGAATATATACTTTAATCTTTTGTGATCGGTATATATTTCACACTTTACTCCATACTAATTATGCCTCCAAATTTTTAAAGAAAAACAACAGCAGCTAATTCCAAATCATGTGTAGGGTAATTTACCTCATGAGTTTTCAACTGACGTGAAGCATAAGCAATTACCTGATCATTCTACATTAGGAAAAAGAGAAGTCCTTTCAATGAATCATCACTGTATATAAAAACTCACCATTCCTGGAAGGTAGTGCCAAAACTGGAGAATTCACCAATCTTCTTTTCAATTCCTGAATACAATCATCACATTCATTTGTCCAGATAAACTTATCACCCTTCCGAGTTAGATTAGTAATTGGACTAGATAACCGTGAAAAATTTCTAACAAACCTTCGGTAATAGCCTTCCAAACCAAGGAAGCTACGAATCACAGTTACATTTGTGGGTCTTGGAAAGTCTTCCACAACTTTTGTTTTTGCAGGATCAACAGTTATCCCATCTTTAGAAACAATGTGAACAAGGAAAGAAATTTGTTGCAACCAAAACTCACACTTGCTGAATTTTCCATATAGTTTGTTTTCTTTTAAGGTTTGCAATATAACCCTTAAATGTCTTTCATGCTCCTCATTACTTTTATAAAACACCAAAATATCATCAATGAAAACCACCACAAACTTATCCAAGAACTCATGGAAAATTCTATTCATTAAGTCCATGAATACAGCAGGTGCATTGGTTAGCCCGAAAGGAATTACTACAAATTCATAGTGGCCATATCTTGTACGGAACGCGGTCTTCGGAACATCTAATTCCTTTACCTTCAGCTGATGGTACCCCGATCTAAATTCAATCTTTGAAAAATACTAAGCTCCCTGGAGCTGATCAAACAAATCATCGATATGAGGCAAAGGATATTTGTACTTAACAGTGATGTTATTCAAGGCTCTATAATAGATGAAAAGTCACATTGAACTATATGTCTTTTTAATAAATAAAATAGAAGCACCCCATGGTGATGTGCTAGGTCGAATGAAACATTTCTCTAATAAATCATGCAATTTATCTTTCAACTCTAAAAGATCAATTTGAGCCATTCGATATGGGGGTTTTGAAATTGGCTTAGCATTAGGAACTAAGTCAACCGTAAACTCAACTTCTCGATCTGGTATTATTCCAGGAAACTCATCAGGAAAAATATCAGGATACTCATTTACCACTGGCACATCATTAATCTGAATAGTTCCTTTATTTTCAACGATGTGTGCAAGGTAACATTCATTTCCATCTTTTACAAGTTTCTCGGCCTCTTGATATGTTATCAACAGTAAGGGATCATTCTTTTACACAAACTGAAAGCCTTTCTGAAAAGAAACTTCTTTAGCTCTATAGTCATTCTTAGCATTATAAATAGAGAGCCAATCCATATCCAGGATAACATCAAACTCTACTAGAGGTAGGACAACAAGGATTGCAAGTAGGTTCTTTCCATAGAAAAGGATATGAAGATTCTTATAAATTATTTTTGCCTAAAAATTTCCCCCATGTGTTTTTACCAAAAGTTCATGAGTCATTTCTTGAGATGGTATTCCCATTTTACTAGAAAAGATTTCCGAGATGAAAGAATGTGTAGACCCCGAATCAAACAACACACTGGCATAATCTGAATAAACAAACAAAGTACCTGATACAACTTCATTTGATGGCCCGACATCTACTGAAGTAGTTGCAACGGATTTCACCACCCCTTTCTGCTTGTAGTCTAACTTCTTCCCATTACACAAGCTCTTTGTCGGTCACTCGTTTGCATAGTGACCCATATCATTTCACTTAAAACATTTAACTAACTATAAATCAAATTTTGTCTTAACTTCACCTTGATCTTTTTCAGTGCAATCACAAGACATATGTCCCATCTTACCACATCGGTAGCACTTTCCAGAATTCATAACACATTCCCCAGCATGCCTTTTGCCACATTTAACACAAACTGGAAACTTAGATTTCTTACCATCAGACATTTTTTAAGAAATCTTCCCTTTCTCTTGCCACCATGGTCTCTTCTTCTGCTAGTTGTTATAGAACACTTGATCATCGACAAACTCCATTTACACCTTCTCTGCACATCGAACAAGCTTTTCATAACTTTTAAACTCACGAGAATCTAATGCCCTTCTATATTTTGGATTTAATCTTGAGTAAAAACGAATGATTTTACTATTAGGGTCTCGGAAAAAAACTTGGAGCATACCTTTCCAATTGAGTGAACATCTCCTCATAGGCAGCCACTGAGTTTTCCTCTTGCCTAAATTCCAAGAATTTTTTTCTATCATATGTAGAATAGCATTAGGAAAATACTTCTCAATAAACATACCTTTGAATTCATCCCAGTCAAGAGCATCAATCTCATCAGCGTCCCTGATATTTTTAAGCATCGACCACCACTGATCTGCTTCACCCTCCAAACGGAAAATAGCAAGACTAACCTTTTGATTGTCTGAACACCCCATGACATCTAAAATCTTCTCCAGAGCTTTAATCCACCCTTCAGCTAACACAGGGTCAGATGATCCTCTGAATGATGGGGGATGCCACCTCATGAAATGTTCCACCATTAAAATGTTCCTCTGCAGTTGATCTGGCTGATCTCGTGCATGGATACCACCACCATTTATCCCTTGAGTCAACTACGCCATTACTGCAAAAAACTATTCAGTTCCAATTCCGACCATCTAAGGATGTTGATTCAAAATGTTATTTCCTTCTGCATGCCTCCCTAACATTGCTTCCCTTTTTCCCCTACCGAAAACCATTCTGAACAAACATTTCTTAGATGAAGCAACATGGTAATCTTCAAATGCTATATCATTTCAATTTTACCATAAAAAAATATTTTTGGATAATAATTTAATATAATTCTAGCTCCTAAAGTTATCTAAACTGACCTCTGAAACCAACTAAAATGCCCCAGCCTTAAAACGTACTTAATCTTGAGTTATTACAATATTACACATTGAGGATCTTTTCGGGTTTAGAGTTTTAGAGAATTAGATCATAAAACTTGCATTACATTCCACATATAAACAAAGTGGTTACATAAAGATAGTATTATTCTTTACCATCAATGGAAACATATTTAAAATAAAACATGGATTCATTCTTGACACTTCCTTGACACTATCATCATATCATGTACCTTACCATTGACCTGTGAAAAACATTTTAAAAAAACTTGGGATGAGCATAAAATGATCAGTAAGGGATATAAAAATATATGGAATGGAAACATGGGTACATATATACATAATAATGAAATCGTACTTTACCCATAAAACATATGCACTTTAACATACCTCATCAAATCATGAATAAATCATAGAAATCATAACACATAACGGTAACTTGACGCATTCATCACATTCTTACGTAGGGAGTAACCCTCTTGGTTACGTTTGAAATACCCATCACAGTATATTCCATAAATCTATTCGGAGAAACCTTAACCTTTCACTCCTTCACGTTACCCAATGCATTAGAGAGCTATATCGGGCTCACATGCCCTTAGTTTATCACAGAACCACCCGTCTTCATAATAATTCCCAAGAACCTCAACATAATCGTATCACATAAAACATGCATAGAGGAAACATAACATTCCCACCTTTCAATCACAAGATATCAATACAACACATTGATATAAAAATATTATGAAAACCATTTTCAATACCACGATAAAAGAAATGTAAAACATGGTATTTATTTTTCTTTTAAAAAGAAGGTATGTCTTGTAGAGGAAGCCGAAACTCAAATAATGGTCACGGCGGCGGAGAGGTCATTGTCGCCGAATACGTACTACAAAAACATTCCCTTTTTTCCATTAGTAAACGCTTCGTATAAAAAATATTCCTTTTGAATAAACATAAAAGTCAATGGGGTTTATACACCGTATAAAAGAAGGTTGTGTAAACAACAAAACATGCCTCAATGAAAGGATATTGAGACGAAGTCCCATACCTCGGGTCCGACTTGACTCGATCATTCTTTAATGTCCTGAATAATAATCTTGAGTTAATTTATACTTGCTTAAGAACCATTTCTAAGTTTATTATTCTTTTTATATCAATTATTTCCATGTCATGAACACTATGTAATTATTTAAGTTAATAACAGTCATTTTAACTATCATTGGTACTTGAGTAAAAAATAAACCCTTTATAATTACAAGTTGTTAATGTATCCATTATATCCATAATTATAATATTGATTTATATATCATATATATCCATTATATACATTCATTTATAATATTACATAATCATTTAGAGGTAAGAAATGAAATTCACCGTTCATGGAGACGGTATGTCGTACGTATGCATGAACGCTACTTTCATTTCTATTTCATATTTTATAGAATGGAATCATAATGATATAAAGGTATATTAAAATTCTAGTATAATATCACATATAATATCATTGTTCCATCCTTTATACGTCCCACACATGGTATTTAACGAATCAAATCACTTTGAGGGGGCGGTAGTCCGCACATCCTTAAATGATGATATCGCGTTTACCCATAATGGAAACCATAATGGTATGCCAAAAATGGAAAATACTAAAGATTAAGGAAAACATAAACATATTATATATCATATATAAATATAGTGACATATTAATGGCTACCTTTTAAGGTGTTAAAAGAATGTTGAACAATCATCGTTTCGGGAGGCATAAATTCATCATCCACCATAACAGTATGTCCTTTAACAATTAGATATAGGTGTGTATAAGTGTTCCTAGAATCCTTCTTATAACAACATCCTATTATATTTAAGATACTGTAGTTGTTACAAAAGAAATGAAAAAAAAGAGTTTAGGGGTTGGAGAAGAAAAAAAAACAAAAGGACTCAAGTGAAGACATTACCTTAAAATCGGGTAACTCCCTTTGGTTTGAGATCAAAGGCTTCCTTGGGAAGACTTTTTCCCAAAGTGAGGCTTCAAGAAGTAATAGTGGGATGTGGAGAGACAAAATGGGCAGGGTTTGGCCGAGCCAAAGTCTTTGGGAGTGTGGGTGTAACAGCCCGATATTTTATGAAAAATATTCTTTTTTATTTCACTAATGTCTTGTGTTATACGCTACACCAAAAGGAGCTTGCAAAACACGCATCCTTGACTTGCCTTGCATTACACGCAATCACGACCTTCCTCGATAGCGTGTGTAATACGCAATACCGAGTTTCACTAAACAACGATATGCTATTAAAATATTATTAAAACTAGCCGTTATGAATAGTAATAACCACTTTTTAAAACTCTGTAAATCTTATTTTTCAAAATGAACTTCATTTTTGGATTCGGAGTATCGAATTTAGCCTAAGGTGAAATTTTGGTACTTTTCGGATAACTTTCATATTCTGATGAATAGTGAAAATTACTAAATTATAATTAAAAACAACTTTTTTAATCGAAATAATTAATAGTGATAAATTATTAATTTGAGTGGTTTTAAAGTATATTTAGAATATATTTTTACAATTTAATACAATGTTGGTCATTGGTTGTAATTTCACATTTAAACCAGACATAATCAAGTGTCAATCTTTTGATATATATTGTTTCCTAAAAACACGCTATTTATTTTAACAGCGGGATTTAATTATAAAATTAATTAATGCAACTTCTATGTTATGAATTTGGTAAAATGGATTTCATTTTTGAATTCGGAATATGAAATATAGCTTAGGATGAAATTTTGGCATTGTTCTGAAAAACATCAATTTTTGATGAATAGTGAAACTACTAAGTGGTAGTTAAAAAAACTGAATTTTTCATAAAACTTAATTTTGCCGCTTCTGTGAATGGAATTTCGAAAATCCGAGAGACACGGTTAATATCAAGGACTAAAATGTGGTTCAATGAGATGAAAATAATTTTTTTTGGTGAATAGTAACTTTTTACTTTTTTTACCGCGGTTAATATTAAATAGGGTAACTAAAGGTAAATATGATATTACTATTACCCTAACACATGTCCTAATTCCATTATACAAGTGTAATTCGACCAGAAACAAACTTAGGAATAAAATATGACCATTTAGGCCCACTTGGATTAGATTAGGACATTTATTATTAATTTATTTAAAGAAGGGTTAAAATAGTTAAAATCAAAGTTTAATATGTAAATCATTTTTAATATGAAGTTATACATAAGATAAATTCGATTGTAAATATTCATTAGAAAGCTAAAAAGATTTCCTACATTATGGTATTTTATTTGTAATTTTTAGACATCAAATAATTTAATTTATTTATGACACAACGATGATGCAGTAATTATCTTTTTAATGAAATATTGACATAATTGATGTTATAAGCACCAAAATAAATGTAATTTGAGAGTTTTTATGAATTACACTAATTTTTTAGGTTACTATGATATATTAATGTTGATTTAATCAACTTGTTTAGAACATTTAATTCTGTTATGACTTTCACAAAAATCATATATCAAATAGTGTCAAAATTGACACAAAATAGTTTTTAAATCAAATATTATATTATTAATTGTTATTTTATTCCTAAAAATCTAAGGTTCGGCCAAATGACATAGATAAGGATATATATATTAATAATAAACAATTTGGGGTTCGTTTGGCATGTTATAGTATGTGTATTAACCATATAGTGAAAGAAAACAAAAAGACACGGTAAAAGTTAAATTATTTAACTTAGAGTTAAATCTAATTGATAGGGTTTAAAATAATATCCAAACATGTCTAAATTTGATTGGTTGATGAGATTACAACCCTATCTCATCTAAGCTTCGAATATGAGTCATTTTTGGAGGTTTTTAAGTGGGGTTAGATTTATTATAAATTAATATTTTTAAGAATTCCTAAGGTGCCCCTCTCCTCCCCTATAAAAGGACACCTCCTCCCCCTCCTCCTCACACCAATTTGAGCACTCAAGCTCGGCCAACCCCTGCCAAAATCTCTTCTCCACTTCCCTAGAAACATCCTATAGGTTCTGGTCTTACTCAAAGACCAATTTTAGTTCCCTAAGAGGAGGTCTCCAAAAGGCGCTTCAAAGAAGAGGTAATTACAGTTACCAATTCTTTCATCTTTATTTCTTCTTCCACTTCTTATTCTTAGGTTGTTTCATTATGAAGTAATAACATCAGTATCACTCATATACTGATATGTTATTATAAGTATGAAACAACCCTATTTCACCATCTCTCCATCCTACGGAAAAAGAAATCACCGCGCGTGCGTACGTACGGAATACCGTCTCCACGCCGTGGTGTAATCTATTTTCCACCACCACCTTACATGGATGGGTATAATGGTGTAAATAATAACTATACATAGTTATTACAACATCATATTGATTCTGATATATTGTATAATTCACTCCAATTCAATTCAATAGAAATGATATCATCGCTCGTGCGTACGTACGGACTACCGTCTCCACGACGCGATGAGATTCATTCTCCATGTTAACCATTTAAGAATGATTATAAAGTATATATAAGAAATAATAATGAAATATATGACATTATAAATCTACTGGATTTATGTATATATATACATATGTATGTCATCTACTTACTTCCATTTCAAGACAATAAGGAAAGGAAAACAGCATTCATGCGTACGTACGGACTACCGTCTCCATGAACGGTGTTTTTCATTTTATTTATCTACCTATTATATATATATATATACTGAATATATATGATATATAAATCATATTTTATATTCTGGAAGTAAGTAAATCATGATATAAGTAATAATGATGTCAAGAACAACAAGTCAAAACACCTACGATAAATGAAACGATTTTACCCAAAACGCTTCTTTAACATGGAATTTACAAAAGAACGGGTAATATAATGTCATAAGTGAACCATATATGATATCATAACAATGAATATGATTCTGTAATAAGTCAATAACATGATTTAAATCATTATACAGGAGGTTCGGACACTTACAAAGCAAGTCGGACCTAAGGTAAGGGAAATATCACAATCTCATTTTTATCCGAGATTGTTTGTACTTTGAAAGTTACTGGGGTGTATTTTATCATCTAAATCCATGTTTCCTCAATATGTAATGTTATTTCCATCCACCTAAAATTGTTTAAATCTAAATTTACCCTTCGGTGAGTTTTTAGTAAAAGATATGAAAGGAATCTTTTGTCGTTTTTTTGTACGAGGTACTTTTTGACTTTTCCGACAAAAGTACGAAGAATGTTTTTTTTAACTTATACGGCACGAACGGATTTTTACGGTTTTATAAAGCCTTATTTTCATGAACCTTCCTCCAAAATATTTCATGACTTTTTTCAATAAAATCTTTTTCTTTTAAAATTGCATGATGTTTTGTGAAAAGAAATTGATTTTGAAGAAAAAAGGATATTTTCCTCAAGAATTCAATTCAAGTGTTTTATCAAAATTATTTTTCATCTAAGATAATAAAGGGTTCTGTTTCTATACATATTTTTACATTGATTTGACTATGTTGTGATGGAATTATGTTTATGAATTCCTTTATCTTATATGAATGGTTTTATGATGTCATGTTGTTTAAGAATCCCATTTTTATTACATGGGTTATGCAATGATGTATGATTTATGATTTGGTGGCACACATAAGAAAGGATTCATTAAGAGATGGGTGGGACCTATATCTCCCTCCAATGCATTGGGTAAAGATTTTATATCTCATGAGATAGACATGGCTGGAATGGTAGGTTATACCGGTTCAGTGAAACAGGACTGAAACGAGGATTACTCGATTCAGAAAGGGACTTTGTCCACTAAGATAGTCTTGGCAATGAGTCTTGACTAACAAGAAATGATTCTCTATGATTATGTGTGTATGCCACAATGAGTAATGTTTTATGTTATGATTTCATTTCACTACTATGATTTATCCCATGTTATGAAAGTATGCTCTCTTTTGCATGTTAAGATTTCCAAAAATGTTATGTTCTTATGGAAATTATGTGATTGATATTTCTTTTGTTTACCCTTACTGAGCATTTGAGCTCACCCTTTTATGTTTTCTTTTCCCCAGGATATAAAGAAAGGTTTTAGGTAAAAAAAAAGATCTTTATGGGAGATGTTGAAGATCGTTCACCAGGATTAGAAGATTATATTCCGAGTTTCCAAAGACACTAAACTATTACGATCCTTGTGTGTGTGTTTTTGTTATGTACTAAGTATTCCGCAAAAGTAATGTAATGTCCATGTACGTCAAGATACGGGTCTCTACAGTTGGTATCAGAGGAAAGGTTTAGTCAACCTTTGGAAACTAGGATGCGAAAACGTTAGTGAGATCCCTAGAGATATTTCTAAGGTATGTCTAGGGATGTCCCTAATGATAAGTATACGTATAGGATATAGTCATAGAACTACGGTAAAGATATTAGAATTTAACCTAAGATGTTAGATATTAAGTGTACTCCCCCTTTATTATGTTGTTTTCCCTAGCATGATTTTTGCCTCTCACACTATTCTTTTTGGGTTTTAGAAAATGGCTGGAAACAAGATGATTCACAATAATGGAGGATATGATGGACAATGGAATGATATTCTTCATAATGAAATGGGATTTGGAAGTCCAAACATCATTATTATGTCGAATCAGCAATCTCATAATATGATCAATAAAGTAAAATTTGGTAAGTTTCCTGACTCGGCTAATAAGAGAAAGATGGAGTTTCATGATGATCATAGAGGAAAGAAAGTTCAATTTCCCCTATATAAATCATGTGGGAAGAGGCATCAAGGAGAATGTTTCAAAGGAACTGGAAGATGCTTTGGGTGTGGAAAAGAAGGACACAAAGCAAGTAAGTGCAAAGGAAAAGGTTCAGTTAACACCATGGATGAGGATAATGGTATTGCTACGACATCAACAATGGTTAAATGCATTAAATGTGGAATGTACGGGCATTATGCAAACCAATGCCCTAAGGGAAAGTCTCATGAAGAGAATCAGTATGGTCGCATGGGAAGTATTTATGTTGATGATGATGAAGAAACTACAAATGATATATGAGACGAAAGAAATGTTGAAGCTCAGTCAATGGTCTAAGAATGTAGTGGAATGATTACATGTTTATCATGTGTAATATAAGTAATCTCATGGAATAAGGAGACATCTAAGGAATGTTACACTGTTGTCTTTCCATAAGTTTTGAAAGTGTATGATGAATGGTACCAATAACCATGAAAGGTTATTCAGATACTTTTGGAAAGTAGATGATAAGTTCATAATGAAAGGATAAGAAGATAATGAGATGTTTGATTGTATTCATGAGCTCATGATTGATATAAGGACTAAGTGATATCATGGTTTGAGTATATAGAATTTTGAGGATTTTGGTATGTGGAAAGTGTTAACTTTTAACTGCATTCATGTTTTCACTAAGGTTCAATGGGTATTCAAGAGAATACATGATTAAGGACTTTGAATGTTTGGAATGTGACCAACAAGACATATCTTATGATATGTGGGGATCAACGACAGTATTAAATCTCTGGTAATCGTTGTCACTATATTATGAGAGTAGACTGCAGTATTATGTATAAGCCTAAAGATTAGACTGGATTATGTTGGACATAAGTTAGTATTGTTTAAGGATAGAAGTTTTTCGATATTATTGATGGGATGTTATAGTAATATAGTTTTAGAAAAAGGACAACCTGCAGGACGGGCGACAACCCATCGCTTCGGACAAGGCTGTAGGAATCGAACCCACAACCGAAGTGCGACTGGCCTTTATCGCCTACCACTGGCCTACAGGAAGTCCCTGTTTAGTAGAAACTAGTTTTATTATATTAAGCAGTATGATATATGAAGTATAAGTCCATTTTAGGAACCATATAGATCGACTTATGCATATAATTTTTGCTAATCTTTTGTTTGAGACAGATGGAATGAACCGTCATTCTATCACATGTTCTACTAACACTTCATGAATAACAAATTCAACTTCATTTATTTAAGAGATGAAGTGGAAATTGTTCAAGGCACGAACAACAGTGAGATTGTACCAAAATAAAGTAAGTATTTATTCTAATTCAAATTTTCAACTTTAGGGAAATGATCTTGAAAACCAAAAATGTTGTCCTAGTGATCTTATACCTGATGAATAAGATGGTACCTTATATCATCACAAATCTATGGATTTGGGATTACTGGCTTTTCCATAGCCATGTTCTCTACCACTCTCCATCAGAACATGATGGTTAGATTTCTCTTCCATATCCATATTTTCACCTATGTGGAAACCCAGTGATTAGTTTATTTGGGTAATCGTTACATTTCATACTTTAGTTTTTAAAGCCAAGTTTTGGTATTCCTTTTTACGATGTGGGTTTCTATAAAAGAAACTTTCGAATAGTAAGCCATTTATAACCCCGACGAATTTCGAGGGCGAAATTCATTTTAAGGGGGGTAGAATGTAACAACCCGATATTTTATGAAAAATATTCTTTTTTATTTCACTAATGTCTTGTGTTGTACGCTACACCAAAAGGAGCTTGCAAAACACGCATCCTTGACTTGCCTTGCATTACACGCAATCACGACCTTCCTCGATAGCGTGTGTAATACGCAATACCGAGTTTCACTAAACAACGATATGCTATTAAAATATTATTAAAACTAGCCGTTATGAATAGTAATAACCACTTTTTAAAACTCTGTAAATCTTATTTTTCAAAATGAACTTCATTTTTGGATTCGGAGTATCGAATTTAGCCTAAGGTGAAATTTTGGTACTTTTCGGATAACTTTCATATTCTGATGAATAGTGAAAATTACTAAATTATAATTAAAAACAACTTTTTTAATCGAAATAATTAATAGTGATAAATTATTAATTTGAGTGGTTATAAAGTATATTTAGAATATATTTTTACAATTTAATACAATGTTGGTCATTGGTTGTAATTTCACATTTAAACCAGACATAATCAAGTGTCAATCTTTTGATATATATTGTTTCCTAAAAACACGCTATTTATTTTAACAGCGGGATTTAATTATAAAATTAATTAATGCAACTTCTATGTTATGAATTTGGTAAAATGGATTTCATTTTTGAATTCGGAATATGAAATATAGCTTAGGATGAAATTTTGGAATTGTTCTGAAAAACATCAATTTTTGATGAATAGTGAAACTACTAAGTGGTAGTTAAAAAAACTGAATTTTTCATAAAACTTAATTTTGCCGCTTCTGTGAATGGAATTTCGAAAATCCGAGAGACACGGTTAATATCAAGGACTAAAATGTGGTTCAATGAGATGAAAATAATTTTTTTGGTGAATAGTAACTTTTTACTTTTTTTACCGCGGTTAATAGTAAATAGGGTAACTAAAGGTAAATATGATATTACTATTACCCTAACACATGTCCTAATTCCATTATACAAGTGTAATTCGACCAGAAACAAACTTAGGAATAAAATATGACCATTTAGGCCCACTTGGATTAGATTAGGACATTTATTATTAATTTATTTAAAGAAGGGTTAAAATAGTTAAAATCAAAGTTTAATAAGTAAATCATTTTTAATATGAAGTTATACATAAGATAAATTCGATTGTAAATATTCATTAGAAAGATAAAAAGATTTCCTACATTATGGTATTTTATTTGTAATTTTTAGACATCAAATAATTTAATTTATTTATGACACAACGATGATGCAGTAATTATCTTTTTAATGAAATATTGACATAATTGATGTTATAAGCACCAAAATAAATGTAATTTGAGAGTTTTTATGAATTCCACTAATTTTCTAGGTTACTATGATATATTAATGTTGCTTTAATCAACTTGGTTAGAACATTTAATTCTGTTATGACTTTCACAAAAATCATATATCAAATAGTGTCAAAATTGACACAAAATAGTTTTTAAATCAAATATTATATTATTAATTGTTATTTTATTCCTAAAAATCTAAGGTTCGGCCAAATGACTTAGATAAGGATATATATATTAATAATAAACAATTTGGGGTTCGTTTGGCATGTTATAGTATGTGTATTAACCATATAGTGAAAGAAAACAAAAAGACACGGTAAAAGTTAAATTATTTAACTTAGAGTTAAATCTAATTGATAGGGTTTAAAATAATATCCAAACATGTCTAAATTTGATTGGTTGATGAGATTACAACCCTATCTCATTTAAGCTTCGAATATGAGTCATTTTTGGAGGTTTTTAAGTGGGGTTAGATTTATTATAAATTAATATTTTTAAGAATTCCTAAGGTGCCCCTCTCCTCCCCTATAAAAGGACACCTCCTCCCCCTCCTCCTCACACCAATTTGAGCACTCAAGCTCGGCCAACCCCTGCCAAAATCTCTTCTCCACATCCCTAGAAACATCCTATAGGTTCTGGTCTTACTCAAAGACCAATTTTAGTTCCCTAAGAGGAGGTCTCCAAAAGGCGCTTCAAAGAAGAGGTAATTACCGTTACCAATTCTTTCATCTTTATTTCTTCTTCCACTTCTTCTTCTTAGGTTGTTTCATTATGAAGTAATAACATCAGTATCACTCATATACTGATATGTTATTATAAGTATGAAACAACCCTATTTCACCATCTCTCCATCCTACGGAAAAAGAAATCACCGCGCGTGCGTACGTACGGAATACCGTCTCCACGCCGTGGTGTAATCTATTTTCCACCACCACCTTACATGGATGGGTATAATGGTGTAAATAATAACTATACATAGTTATTAAAACATCATATTGATTCTGATATATTGTATAATTCACTCCAATTCAATTCAATAGAAATGATATCATCGCTCGTGCGTACGTACGGACTACCGTCTCCACGACGCGATGAGATTCATTCTCCATGTTAACCATTTAAGAATGATTATAAAGTATATATAAGAAATAATAATGAAATATATGACATTATAAAGCTACTGGATTTATGTATATATATACATATGTATGTCATCTACATACTTCCATTTCAAGACAATAAGGAAAGGAAAACAGCATTCATGCGTACGTACGGACTAGCGTCTCCATGAACGGTGTTTTTCATTTTATTTATCTACCTATTATATATATATATATACTGAATATATATGATATATAAATCATATTTTATATTCTGGAAGTAAGTAAATCATGATATAAGTAATAATGATGTCAAGAACAACAAGTCAAAACACCTACGATAAATGAAACGAATTTACCCAAAACGCTTCTTTAACATGGAATTTACAAAAGAACGGGTAATATAATGTCATAAGTGAACCATATATGATATCATAACAATGAATATGATTATGTAATAAGTCAATAACATGATTTAAATCATTATACAGGAGGTTCGGACACTTACAAAGCAAGTCGGACCTAAGGAAAGGGAAATATCACAATCTCATTTTTATCCGAGATTGTTTGTACTTTGAAAGTTACTGGGGTGTATTTTATCATCTAAATCCATGTTTCCTCAATATGTAATGTTATTTCCATCCACCTAAAATTGTTTAAATCTAAATTTACCCTTCGGTGAGTTTTTAGTAAAAGATATGAAAGGAATCTTTTGTCGTTTTTTTGTACGAGGTACTTTTTGACTTTTCCGACAAAAGTACGAAGAATGTTTTTTTTTAACTTATACGGCACGAACGGATTTTTACGGTTTTATAAAGCCTTATTTTCATGAACCTTCCTCCAAAATATTTCATGACTATTTTCAATAAAATCTTTTTCTTTTAAAATTTCATGATGTTTTGTGAAAAGAAATTGATTTTGAAGAAAAAAGGATATTTTCCTCAAGAATTCAATTCAAGTGTTTTATCAAAATTATTTTTCATCTAAGATAATAAAGGGTTCTGTTTCTATACATATTTTTACATTGATTTGACTATGTTGTGATGGAATTATGTTTATGAATTCCTTTATCTTATATGAATGGTTTTATGATGTCATGTTGTTTAAGAATCCCATTTTTATTACATGGGTTATGCAATGATGTATGATTTATGATTTGGTGGCACACATAAGAAAGGATTCATTAATAGATGGGTGGGACCTATATCTCCCTCCAATGCATTGGGTAAAGATTTTATATCTCATGAGATAGACATGGCTGGAATGGTAGGTTATACCGGTTCAGTGAAACAGGACTGAAACGAGGATTACTCGATTCAGAAAGGGACTTTGTCCACTAAGATAGTCTTGGCAATGAGTCTTGACTAACAAGAAATGATTCTCTATGATTATGTGTGTATGCCACAATGAGTAATGTTTTATGTTATGATTTCATTTCACTACTATGATTTATCCCATGTTATGAAATTATGCTCTCTTTTGCAGGTTAAGATTTCCAAAAATGTTATGTTCTTATGGAAATTATGTGATTGATATTTCTTTTGTTTACCCTTACTGAGCATTTGAGCTCACCCTTTTATGTTTTCTTTTCCCCAGGATATAAAGAAAGGTTTTAGGTAAAAAAAAAAGATCTTTATGGGAGATGTTGAAGATCTTTCACCAGGATTAGAAGATTATATTCCGAGTTTCCAAAGACACTAAACTATTACGATCCTTGTGTGTGTGTTTTTGTTATGTACTAAGTATTCCGCAAAAGTAATGTAATGTCCATGTACGTCAAGATACGGGTCTCTACAGTGGGTAAGGAGGTAGAGGTGGGGGCATTTTATAAGTGGAGAGGAGGGGCACTCTTGGAAAGTAATGAAATGTTACTTTATTTGAAAATGATTTTCGGATTCAAAAGGCCCCACGTTGATATAATTCGAGGGTAAGGTGATAAGGGTTCGAAATACACCCATCCAATAGGTTTTGTACATGTTTAGGTCTTATATTTTACATTATCTTTCCATTTTATTTAAATCGTCAAATAATGAGGTCATCGCTGCCTCATTATGATGTCATAAATAATTTAATTTATTTAATGTCTAAAAATTATAAAACAAATACTATGATGTAGAAAATATATTTATCTTTACAATTACTATTTATAGTCCAAAAGATCATTTATGTAGGCAAAATTAAAAATATTTTACATAGTTGATACATTCTTTGTTACATTTAACATTTTTTAAAAAAAGATAAAAAGTCACTTTCTCACAACAGTGATCTCATGGGGCCCCCAAGATTGGCACAAGGCATCCCATGGTTGTCCATAAAACAACCAGTATAATTAGGACACATGTTGGTGTCATTTTTTATTATTATGATATTATTTTATTATCCTTAACTAACCAATTACTCATTAATCAAGATAATTAAAGATTATTACTGTTGTTACTATTCATAATGTCCAAAAACAAAAGAGTCTTGATTACATAATTTGGACCTTCTGATTCCAATTATGTAATCCATTTTACCAAATTCCAAATACAAGAAATTTCAATAATTTATTTAAAAATAATTCCCGTTGTCAAAACAAATAGCGGGGTTTTTTGAAACAATATCTATGAAAAGTTTGGCATTAGTTGATGACCAATTTCAAAGTGAAATTAATCCTAATGACCACCATAGGATTAAATGGTAAAACTATATTCACATTAAACATTAAGACCAATAAAAAATATAATCTAACCATATAAATAAAATAAATGAAAAAGAAGTTTTGATGTAAAATACAGTATTTTTCACTATTCATTAAAAAATGAACATTGTTAGAAAAATACCAAAACTTTATCCAATGTAAATTTAAATGACCCAATAATAATTAATATGTTTATATTGAAAAATAGATTATAAAATAGTCAAAAGTTTGATTTAAAAAGTGTTTGACATCAAAAGGCTGTAAAACAATCTTTTAAGAATATTAGTGTATTCCATGCTTAAGATTTGATTTATTTTCATTTTAAGCCTCTAAAACACTATCTAATTAATTAATAGACATAGATAAAAATATCTATTATTCATTAATTACATGGGATGTTACAAAAAATGTCTAAAATTAAATACAGTCTTATAATAGTTCCTGTAGTTCAATAAACAATGAATATATAATTCACAAGTAAACATTTATGACATTAACATATATTATTTATTTAACCACATTAACTCCATAGTTCATGAGGACACTCATACCTCATTCAAACATCTCCTCATGATGAAGACTGAAGTGTTCTAGATAATATTGTATCTTCATAATTGGTTTGACTCAGGACATATCTTGGATTATTCAAATGGGATATAATATAACATACTTATGTTGAATCCTATAATATTTCAATGTATTCTCATGTGAGTGAATATATCATAGTACATTTGTTACCATTTGTTAGTTCATAAATGTGTTCCCATGTTACCAATATTAAATCTGTGGACGAATGACCGTTTTACCTTTCTCGAATTACAAAAAATAATTACAATGATCCCATTCTTTTACACACAAGTTTAATGAACATGTTACCATTTATAAATCTCTAATAAATGACCATGTTACCAATCCTTTAATCATAAGTATAATGTCCATGATACAATATAAACTTCTCAATGAAATTACCATGTACCAATTCAATTACTCATAAGTATAAGGACCATAGTACCTTGTATAAATCATAATCAAATAACCATGTAACCATTATTTTTCTCACATATATAATTCAAAAATTAATTATCAACATAAATTCTATTACAAACTCATTAAATTTTTTCACATAATTACTTGTTATTAATTCACCAATTAATTTTCTTATCCAAATCATTGATTAATTTACCAAATGTTTAATCAATAATCAAAAATCATACTCCATATTTAATTTTCAGAATTAAATTTCCCTTTCTCAATTTAAATTAATACATATTAATTAATAATTAATTATCCCTTTCATAATTTGAAAATCACATAGTTACATACATAATTAAATATCTCAAATAAAACTGTTCCACATATCATAATGAGTCTCCCAATTAGTTATCTATGTCACAATGCCCGAACATCATAACCAACCTCCAATTAATTATCCAATGAAAATATCACAATAAATAAATTATTTGAGTTAATTAACTCACTTTAGAGATCTAAATTGAAATATGTTACAAGAAAATCTAAAATATGCATACAAGAATCAAGTTTACGAATATGGGAATTAAACACTAGACCACCATCCATTTAACCAATTTCCATCCACATTTAATAAAACCAACACCTAGGAGGAGTAATGTGTATGGTTCCCAAGAGGCTCTTAGATCATGATAGAGCATGATCAAAATAAAAAAAACAATTTTCAAAGTATTTTTCTACATAGGGTTGAATAGGAATAATGAAAAAAAAATATCCTACAATAATGACATAAAATGGATTGATCACTTAAATGGGACATCTAGAATGAATATCGGAACACCTGAATAACATGGATAGTTGACGCTGGTTGAGAGGATAAGATCTAAAATGGATTCCCCCACAATTTTTCCAGACAAACCCATTAAAAATTTTGGTCCGCAATTTGGACAACATGTCATTTAATTAAACATCGTGTATTGATTATTGATGTTTCCAACTAAAAATTCATACTCTTTGGATTATTATTACTAAAAAATGAACAATTAAATGATGTGTAATACACTAACATGATGTGTAAATGTTTTTTAGTAATGTATTATTCCACTATTTGATTAATGACTCTCAACTCAAAATAAAATCATTTTTAACACATAACCCATTTATATTGTGACTCAATCCATAAAATTATAATACATCCATAAAATGTGTTTCATTTTCTCCAAAAATGACACTCCTTCTCTAATGAAGACGAAAACTATAATGATCAAATGAATAAAATATAGGGATATAAGTACCCACAAAATACATGATCTTATAACGTTCCTTCTTTCCATCAATCAAAATATGGAATCATTTTTTATGTGTATATGGGTCCTACCGTCTACATTAGCGGTGTAAATAATTTTATATCTATATTTTATTAATAAATATTAAAATGTATATAATAAATATATTTTATATTTTTATAAACAATAATATTTTTAAGATAAATTATCCATGATCAAATTAAAAGGTCAAATACTACTGAACCAAAGCATACCTGAAAAAATATATCTTTAATAATTGATGACTTAATATATAATTGTTAAGTAACAATTATAAGGGGTTATAATTAAATCATATATTTCATGACATACTGGTTTGGTAATATATCTAATATAAATCTATATTTATTATACATGTGATTCCAATTCAATTGAATGATGTCAAACATATGGTAATAGATTATCATATCACTTTTATTTCTGTGGTACACAAGCCTTATGAAATAGATTTTTAATTTTATAACTATAGATACTACCCATTAATGTATTTATTTTGTTTTGTATAGAGTTATAATTATATTTACATATACATATTCTATTTATTCTTTCATGGGGAATATAGGTAAATATACACCAAAGTGGTGAGGTTTTTATGTTTTAATCACATTTATTATTAGGATTGTTAATGAATTTTTCTAATGAAATAATATTATAATAAAAATCTATATATAGCTGTGATTTTTTTATCTTCCAGTTATTTTTTTACAATACATGTATTTCATTCATTTTCCTCATATTTATTAATCGTGATACTCAAAATTTACTTTTAATAAAAATCAATTATATTTATCTACTGAGTAAAAAAACTATTTTCCATTATACCTATGTTTAAAAAATTTAATAAGGTTTTTACTATAATAATATGATTTATTAATTCCTTTTTTAAACATTATTCACTCTAAAAAATTTCATTTAAATGGAATCATATTATCAATTTCCAAATTGGGAACATTTGGAAATTTTTTTAAAATGAATTGATTTATTTATTTTAAATTCTATAACATTAGAGGAATTTAATACAAACAATAAAGGTAATGTTTTGGATAATTCATTCATATATTTTCATTTCTCTTTTCAGTGAATATCATCCATCAATAAATTGGAAATTTATTTTTTATAAAATGTAAGTTAAAATGATATTATTCCCATAATAGGTTCCAAGTAAACATTAAAAATCTATTTCTATATAAGATGAAATATTTGTTTTTAATGATTCGTTAATGGTTATATGATCCAGATATTCCATTATTAATATTTCTTTGGATGCAATTTTTTTTTGTTTATGATATGTTTATGAGTCCCATTTTTCCATGTGTTATGTAATATTTCATTAATGATATCCTTATAAAACAAATTATATTTTCATGTTATGATGTCATGGTATAATTAATATTTTTTTATATTAATGAAAAAAATGAATGGTTCATATTGTACGATTGTAGTCAAATTATTACCAAATATGATGGTTGATTTATTAACATGGAAGGAGGTTAGGTTATATCAAATCACTATAGTAACAATATAACCAACAATAAGCGACACATCATAACTATGTAAGGGTGGGACACACAAGTCCTTATAATTAATTCGGTATTAATTTATATATCATTTTTTAATTAATGAATGAATATAATGTTAACCTAGTTTATAATGGGACATTATCCAAAATGATTGCCTTAGGAGTGAACATTGTCAGTTATGATGGTTTGTGGAGTGACCACATTTCAATATGATAATATTTACAAGGAACCTATCTATTGAGAAAATAGATTACTATTATTTGTACCATCAAAAAATAATTAAATAAAAAATGTTATACTCTAGTGTTTCATTTTTTTTAATACATTATGATTCATGTACTATAAATTAAGATGATTTATTCCATAACTCATAATAATGTTCTATCATATTCAAGGTATTAATTTGAAATTAGATCTCATATTATAAGACCCATATTATCATGTTATACATATATTATCATCAATACCTACCATGGTTTCCCATAAACAACATTTGATATAACCATTTCTTATATTCTCTTTCCCTAGATTAAGATGAATGGTTTTGGGAAAGATAAGTCTATGATGGTTCATAGTTAGGAAGAACAAAATAGGAATATCTATTGAACCATTTATTTATATATACACATTTAATAATTTAATATTGATATGTTATTCTTCCATTAAATGTGATGATATTAAATTTTTATTATTATATTTATATGTTGTATATATATATATATAAATTATGGGGCACTACTGATGGTATTGAATTTGGATTTACACAACCTTTGTATATTATTATGTGAAATATTTACTAAGAACCTTATCATTACATTATGAAAATGATAATATTTGAATCTTCATGTAATAAACATGAATGTACATTGAATAAAATATAGTCTCATTGTAAAATGTGTATCGTTATAGAGATCCAATAAATTATTTATCAAGAATATGTTATTTTTTAAATTTTATTATTCTTCATAAAACTAATATTTTTGGTTTACATCAATGGATGGAACACAATTGAATTATATTATATATTAATGAGATAGAAAATTCATTAATCGTATCACAAGGAAACTAAATTTAATGGGTAATGGAATGAATAAAATCATTTCTCTACACAAAAAAATTCTTATTAATTGAATCATGTTGATCATCCAACCATGAAACATAATGAAAAATGTTGTGATTGTTTTATCATAATGAAACATTAAATTTTTTTGAAATTTTTCATGGATCCTGAATTTCCCTAATAGTGAATTATTACCATTAAAATTATATTTTATATGCTTCATTTCTTGTAATATAAAATGGCCATTTCATATGAAAATAACATGGATAGGGAAAATGATCGATGGATAAATCATGAGAATAAAGTGATGTAACATAATTATATTTACTACATAGTGTATGTTGTGTTTGTGATCCTAATTTTCAACCTATAATTTCAACATATTCATCATTTAGAAAATTGTGAAGGAATTAGTTGAGTTATAGGTGAATGATCGTGAATATGTTGATCCCCATGAAAAAAACATTACAAGACTTGTGAAAAAATATTATAGTGTTATCATCCACTCTAAATGAAATGAATATCAATTCTTTATTATCTTAAAACTGAGTATCTTAGAGTAGCTATCTATATGTTAAATCATTTATATTAAAGAACTAATCTTTTGTGAAATTACCATGGATGTGGAGATTGGATTTAACCATTAGTATATGGTTTTCACATGAAAAGTATGATAAAATTCAAATGACATTATAAAAACCTTATATAAAAAAATACGAGGAATCCTTAAATATCATATTATGGAAAGAAACATATATTAAATTTATTTAAGAGTACTGGTAAATATTTCATGTGTGAAAATGTAGGACATCAGGAAATAAAATTCCAATGAGATGGAAATAAGTCACCAATTATGTGAATAAATGAGAAATCATCGCATAATTCAAACCTCAAACAACATTTCTATAAATTCATAGAGTTTGGAAATTTTGAAAATAAATTCCTTATTTCAATGGTTATTTTGGATTATATTCTAAAAAAATATTTTCATTTAAAGGATAATAGAATTTCTCAACAATGATAATGGGTGAGGTGAATCATGATAATTAGTGAAAATTAAATATCCACTCAAGGGATGGAAATTTAATTTTGATGTTTTGTTGAATGTGTACTATGAAAACATTATTGTTCATCATTTTCTGATAATTGATGTGATTCTATTAAATTATTATCTCTATATTCATATAATAATGAAATAAAATTTTGTATTATAAATAAATTTATGATCATCTATTGGTGGAAGGATAAACATGGATTTCCATGGGAAATGGTTTTGTTCATGAAAGGTTATTATTTTGGGAGTAAAATGTGAAATATTAATTGGAATAATTTATTATTTTATTTTGGATTAATTTTGGTAAAATAATTAACTATATAATATTTTATTTCAATATATTGGATTAACTAAATTTATATTAATATTATCATTAATATATATGACAATGAATCATTAAAATATATATGAAAAAAGTTTGGTCATTTGTTTTTTAATAAGTATTGAGGATAAATGTAGATGGAATTGATTTATTTGACCCTTTGACATTATTGTGTGATTTTTCCTAGCCAATAATTTTGTTGTAAATATTTAGAGGTGAATGGAATTACTTATGGATCATATGATTTTTAGAACATGATTTCATTGTTTTATGAATTTACGAAGTTATAAAAATAATTAATTACTTATATAAATATAGAAATTTATAATTAATCATTGAAAATAACTAATGAGATTATAAAATCAATGAAATTGTGATCTTAGATAGTTGAGTTGATGACATTAAAATTTAGATCCATTTAGTACCACATCAAGGATGCTTAGAGTCCATATAAAAGTGATGCTGAAAATAATTGCACCAGGCATGAAAATTGAATTTGGCGGGAATATATTTTTGATAATATTTATATATATAATTAGGTTAGATGTTTTTGAAATAATATTAAGATAATCCCTTATTTTTTTATCATAATTATTGATTGAGAAGGGATGATAAATAATATCTTAGTGCTTCCGTTGAACCTCTACCTTGATCATAATGTGTTCTATGTATGTAATAATGGTTTGTAAAAAACCAATTCTACTAAACTCGGATGTTTTAAAAAAATACAATTATTATTATTGCAGTGAAAAACTGTTATAAAAATCATATAATAGAGATAATGGGTTATAGAACAAGAATAATAACTTAGTGAAAGTTCAATAGAGAAATAGAAAATTTGAAGAAGCTACATTGGAACACAAATAAGTAATGATACAAATATATTATTATTTTTTATTACAAATTGATTAATTTTGATGGATAAAATATATTTAAGTGGGTTATAATCTAATCATCATAGATTTTATTAATTTATATTTCCTTGATATCTTTTGTTACACACAATACTCAGAATAAATGAATTTTGATATGTTATCAAAATAGTATTATGTGACTATTATTAACTATTTGTTAAATTTTATGGTATGAGTAGGAATAAATAATTTATGTGATTTATATAAATACCATAAAAAATATAAATTATTTTATAATCTCTTAAGTAACAAGCATTCAAAATTTTATGATATATTTATTATTCTTAAAAAATAGTTTTCCTTCAAAATTTAATTTTATTTCATTTAATGAGATTGTTATATATATAATTATTTACACATTTAATAAAATTATTTTATCAAGAAAATACATTTCTATTTTCATAATATCAAATTTATCATAAGGTTAAAATCATTTATTTGTTATGAAATGATTTCTTTTCAGGTGATTAATGAACTATATTCAATTTTCATGAAACCTATATGTTTCATTCAGAAATATATAAAGTTGCATTTTGATTAAATAGTGTTATTGTAAATTTTTTTATCTTAAATTAAAAAAACTATTTTTTTCAATGGAAATAATATTATGTTGGAAGTTTCTGTTAAAATTTTATTATATAAATTCCAGTTTCATTAAAAATTGTCTTCATGCACACAAAGTGTTTTTTATTGATAAATTATTTTATTTTATATTTGTGAATAATATTCATAAAATTTATATATTATATAATAAATAATTTTTTCTTAATTATAGTTTATTATATTTATTCATTTCAGATAATGATAAATCCATATTTATAATTCGAAATAGATTTCTAATGAAAAACACAATGTTTCATCACATTTTACAAAATTATGTATATTTTAATTTCATCCAATTATTGAAAATAAATTTTATAAAAATTATCATATATCTAGAATATGGTGGTTCAAATGTATAATTCATGAATCTTTTAATTATGTTCATTATTATTATTAACCCTGGATAAATTTATGACCTCTGTAAAGGGTAAATATGGTAAATACTTTTTTAAACTGTGTGGTATGACCAAATCATTTCATCCACATTCTTATATTATAAATTAAATTAGACCCATTTAATTGTATGGTCAAAATTTTGTTTTAAATGGAATGGACTACTTGAATATGACCTTCATGTAATTTAAAGAAAACAAATATAAAAAATCTCTCTCTCTCAGTTTAAAATAAATCAAATATTTCCACCCATGGACAATAATAATTTAGAAATGAATATATGTTTCAATATTTATATTAAATATTTTATTTAATTATATTTTTTTAAAAACTTATTATTTATATAATTTTCATAAATTATTTTACAAAACAAACACAAAATTTCATCTTTTAATTAAAATACAAAACAGCTTATTTTAAAAATTAATAAAGTAATATAATTTGAGGTATTGGTAATGGTCAATGTTTTTTTGGATGGATGTGAAATATAATTATTATGATAAAGTATTGAGTTCTTATTTCATCATTTTCTATATATATGTCAATGTATATTTAATGATTAGTATTGATTTTGGAAATAAACATATTTTGTGACAAAAATCTGTTCATAAATAAATTATAAATCATAAATATATAAAATTAGGAAAATTGGGAAAATATTTGGTTGAAAATATTATACCTTAATAGGTCATTATTTACAATTTTTTCTAAAATTACATTAACATATATTTATCTTTTATGAAATTATATGATATCCCGTTATGTTTTATATAAAAGGGAACCCATCCTTCATATTCTTGAAATCACATTGATCCCTCTTGCTCAACCATACCATGTTGATGTATCTTTTACACTCCCCTATCACCATTAAATAGTTATATTTCATCAAAAAATACCATCCATGTGGCCCTTATAAAGACATTTAAAGGAGTAATTTCAATGAATATGTATTGATCTTAACTAATCACAGTATATTTTATTCTTATCCTACATCATTTTAATATTTTGTTTTCACCATTATATAATAAACTCAATATCATAAATATAAAAATATTTATTATGAATTTTATAGAAAAATTAATGAATATATTTTTTATCAAATGATATGTTAATGGATTGCTCATTCACATGTAGATTATAGTGTCACCAAGTAGTAATATAAATAATTTATCAATAGAATATTTAATGGATGATTACTATGATAGTATTGGTGTGTGTATTTGATAGTTGACATATAATTGTGCATATTCAATGATAACACTTTATCTACTTTCTTACCATTAAAACCAATGAGAAACCATATCATTGATCTTACATACATGTGGATGACCACATCAACGAATAAATGTTATTATTTTCTTTTCTATTATACATGGATTATAATTACTATCGATATAAAATTTTCATTATGATATATATGATATAATAATTATTTTTTAATGGTAATTTATTATTTATCTTTCATTATTTCCATCTATAGAAAAATGGAAATAATGTTCATTTATACACAATACATACCATCAATGTGTACATTTTAATTCTTTTTTCTCTTTCATTTATTAATGATTTACTCAAAAAATATATATAATTAACACTTATTATATTAATATAAGTATTTTTCTTATTATGGAACTGGGATCAAATTAGAAGCACATAAACTACTGAGCTAAAATATACAAGATAAAAATGAAAGTATCAACCATAATCAGGATTTTAATAAAGATCTAATAACATTAATGTTTTAAAGAGATATAAGTAGACCATATATGTTATGATATATATAATAATTTTTTTAATATACATAAATAAAATATTTATTTATTATATCTCATATTCCAATGAGTGTGAAGTAATTCAGACATAATATAAGGGATTTTCATCTCACATGTATTTCTATGGGACCCATACCATATGCATTACTTTTTTATTTTTTGAAGTGTATATAATACCCAATAATTTATTTTTTTGATTATTATAAACTAATTGTGGGATATATATATATAATTACATATGTGGTTTAATATTTCATGGGGAATATAATTCCATACATACCCATTATGTATGGGCTTTTTTAAAATCTCATTCAATATTGGGATTATTTATGATTTTGTTACTAATGAATAAAATGAATGATCTACCTCTATAAAAACTCATACAAATTATTTAATATGTTTTTCTAAGAAAATATTTATTCCTTTCATTTTCATCATCTTAATAAATGATAATTCAAAAATTTTGATTACAAGGAAAATCATCAATATTTCACTCTTCTGTTGAAATGCAATTTCCTTCCAACTGGATGTTTCCCAAAAAAAATTTAAGGTATTATTTTAATAATTTAATATGATTTAATAATGTATTTATAAAAATAAATTATTATAATTAGAAAAAGATATCTTCCTGAAGTTGGTTTGTATGTCATCCTGCAAAGCCATTTCCCATCTAATATAACATAATAGATGTTAATTTAAATTTAATAGTGATATGATCAAATGATTAGATTATTAATATGATCCATTAATGTGGTTATATGATTAATTAGGCATATCGACAAGTGTCATTTAAATCCTTATTTATATAAATTCAGGTTATTCCCTTTTGAATGGTAATTTTTTCATAATCTATTAAAAAATATTACTTTATGTAAATGCTATTGAATTTTATTCTTTTCTATTGTGTATATTATATTAATATAATTTTTTTATTGTCATAAAGAAACGTCTAAATTCATTTCATATATAAGTAATGATGATATAACGCTACTGGAAAATGAACCTATCCCCACGGTTTTCCCCAAAACTGTGGGGATAGACCCCCCCCCCCCCTATACCCACGGTTTTGGAAAATCGTGGGTATAGGTGATTTTTCATGACCTATACCCATGGTTTTCAAAAACCATGGGTATAGGGGGGGTCTATCCCCATGGTTTTCCAAAACCATGGGGATAGGTCATGAAAAGTGACCTATACCCATGATTTCCCAGAACCGTGGGGATAGGTATGGGCTAAAATACCTCTACCCACGGTTATGAAAAACCATAGGTATAGATCAGTTTTCTGTGTGCGGGAAATTTTTTTTCCATGGGAAGAAAATTTGTTTTGGCGGGGACCCTATACCCACGGTTCTTCCCTCTATACCCACGGTTTTTATAACTATATTTAACTATATATATATATATATATATAAATATAGGTGATGTTAGGGTAGTGGTTAGATGCAGTGTTTGCAGCAAAGAGGTTCTGAGAACGAAACTCGTCGGTTGCATTATTTTATTACCTATAACCACGGTTTTTAAATCGTGGGTAATAGCCGTTGACACCGTGGAAAATGGGTATGTTTTGTTGACACGGTGGCAGGACACCTATACCGACAGTTTTGGAAAACTGTGGGTATAGGATGGGGACCTATACCGAGGTCGTTCCAGCCCATGGTTGCAAAAACCGTGGTTATAGACTATACCCACGGTTTTGGGGGCTATACCCATGGTTTTGAACCGTGGTTATAGGTTGTTTTTCCTGTATTGTAATGAATACTTTTTTATTTTATTTATTTATTTTTTCAAGATTCGTCTTATATTATATATATTTAACATTATATTTTTAAATATTTTTAAATTATATCATGATAAATATCCATATTATTAATCTATCTTATTGTTTTATAAGGGATTACATTAATAAAAATATATATTAAATTTTATAAAATAAATTGGAGTAATAATTTAAAATATATGAAATGTTGTTGGGAAAATTGATGAATTATAATGACAACTGTCTTCATAGAATAGTTGAACAATATATGGATAGATGAAAAGATAATTAAAATTGAAATATATGGGTTGATAATTTATGAACTCAAGGATCATTAAAATGATAACATTTTAAACAAGTTGATTTAATAGATCAAAATGAGTAATCATATTGTAATTTATTATATATACCTTATAAAAATAACATTTTTCATTACATTACAAAAAAAAGGAAGTCACTTCGAGATGACATGACGCTCATCATTATCTTAAAAAATATCAAATATCTAAATACAATATGATTAATGTTTTATATATTATTTTTTTTATTTT
The DNA here is from genome assembly GCA_963277665.1 of Viscum album. NCBI lineage: Eukaryota > Viridiplantae > Streptophyta > Magnoliopsida > Santalales > Viscaceae > Viscum > Viscum album. The sequence goes on from OY728151.1 coordinate 1,912,317,587, forward strand.
ATATTTTCATGGTTATTATTATAATATTAACACATATGGATGATAAAATTATGAGAAAATAATGAAAATTTTATATGTGTTTAAATAAATTAATATAATTATGGAATATTAATGTGGAAAAAAATTATAAAATATATAATTGATGTAGATTTTCACACCCAAAAAATTGATTTAATCAATCTTAAAAGGAAATATAATCATTAAAATGATTATAAATTTAGAAACATACCCTCAATAGAAATAATTATTGGAAAGAGAGAAATATACGAATGAGGTAATGGATAGAGTTTAGGGGAGACTCAACCATAATTAGAGAAACCCATTAAATTCAATGATAATGATAAATGAATATATATATATAATAATATTTTCTAAAAAAGCTATTAAAAATTAATTTTATCAATTTTTCTAGGATGAACACAATGTATGATTGTAATTTTATAACATTTGGTTTTTTAGTAATAATACAATCATTTAGTTCCATTAAATTAGAATAATAAAAATAAATTAGTGTATATTTTTATAGAAATCATAATGAAAATTTTATTTAGATAGAAATAAAAATCCACAGGATTCCATACAAAAATAAAATTATAGTATTTTTTATAAATGAAATCGGCCAAGTAGAATTAATGAATTGATAATAAAATGTATTTTTTTATTGGTGGATCACAAGGTATATTGGAATCATTGGTTCTACTATATAATTATTGTTTTGAATAGGGATATATAATATGTTTCAACTGTTAAAATAATTCATGATAAATATTTGATCTAAAAATTTTAGCGAAACCCAACTCTTAAATAGATGTTGATCAGTGTATTCATAGAATAGTTGGTTAAAATAACACAACATTAGGGTGGTATTACTAAAAATTATTAAGGGTATAAAGAGTTTTATATTTTCAGTACTAGTAAAATAAAATATTTATGTCTCTATTTAAGGATCAATGAATTGTTTGTGTTTAATGATAATTATTTCAAACATTATGAATTTTTTTACCAAATTATATTCTAGATTACGTCGTAGTTATAGTATATCTAATTTTAAGAATAATTATTTTTTGTTGAGTCAATATAATGAAAATGATACTATAATGAATTTTTTATGCGAAATAGATTATATTGGTTTCAAAATATCGATTGAAATTATATAACGAATTTCCATTTTAACAATCAGTATTAGTTTATATGAATCATGAATTATTCAATGTTTATTTAATAAATAATACCTCAAATGATATGGAATAGATAAATTATTAGTGATATTTTTTTTTATAATGTTGTATATGAAAAACTAAAATGATAAATAAATTTTTCCTATGATGATTTATGGTCATTCTACATCAAAAAAAATGAAAGGATTATTTATATATGAAAGAAAAGGACACATCATGGATCACCAAAAATGATACATGACTATTTTCTTTAATGGAAGGAAGTTATAGAAAAATATGAAATTCAATACAATAATAAAATTAGATTATTGTATTGGTTGAAAAAAAATTAATGGAATGAGAATAAATTTTCTAGGATATATTAAAGATGTGGTTACAAGAATACACCTTAAAATTATCGTAGAGTGTCAAAAAAAATTATGAAAAACACCTAGGAACCATTTGATCATGTGGACAGTCTAATTATAATTGTTAAAAAGAATGATGGATGAATTTAGGAGTTCATGTAGTATGCTAGATGTTGTGATGAATAATATTCCACATAATGATAATTTTTAATAAAGTAAAAATTCAATGATCCCTAATGAAAAATTTTCTTATATGATCAATGGTGAGTTTTTAAATTGTTCTCAAAGAATTTTTTTAGAAAAGATTTAAGAATTTCTGATTAAAGGATACAATAACCATTTTTTATCAATAACGAGACAATGAAAATACATATATTTCACAAACCTAGTTACACATTTTCCATATAGGTAATTACAGATCTTTAATATTAGGGAGTGAATGGGATGGATGCGAAAGTGTTTCAAAATGATTGCATTTATAACATGGATTTATCAGTCTCAAATATCATTTGTTCTTGATGTTTTTTGAACAGGATTCTTCTAGCTTGTTATAAAATGTGACTAACCTTATTGAATTTAATATTGTGTTTATGGTTTATAGTGATTGAGTAGATAATGTGTTAGATAATTTTGTGAAGATCTAATGACCTAGATGTTCTAGAAATACTAAATGTGGTGAAAATGTAACGATTTTGTTATAATGGTCATGTTTCCTCATCATTGTGATGATAAAATCAATATTTAATATAGGGGATAAAATTATATTATTCAGTGACATGAATTGTTTTATGATTTTAATGAATATATAAAACCAAAGGAAAAACATAAGAACCTAGTCAGTCATACTTTATTCCTACAAAAATGCATCATTTTATAAACATATATTTTATTAAATGATTACCTGTCAATTATGTTATGTGTTATTATAAATAAATATAAAATAAAGAAATCTCAATTTTTGTGAAAATATAATTTATCGAAAATCAAAAGGATAAGACTGAAGAGATTATTGTAATATGTTAATGAAAATTTAATTTCATTTTAGTAGTTAATTAAGTCCATATGTTATCAATAATGATCTATGTACAAAATAGAAGATTTAAATTAAAATTTTGGGTTGGGGACGATTAAAGAAAACACTGGAAACAACAAAAATGTCATGATGTATAAATAGATAATTTTATATCATTTATGAGTTGTCGTCATTATTCTTGTTGGATGAATATTTATAATATATCAAAGTATTGAAATGGAAATACCTTTATTGTTTATATTTATCTCTATACACTATATACTATAATTGACCAATTTGTTGAGTTTGATGATGAAGAAATATTTGATATTTTATTACACTATTAACTATTTCTGGTGTTTTTGTGTGAATGATTTCAGTAACAGATCTGATTAGTTAAGATTATGTTGACATAGGAATGGGTTTTAAAAAATTCACTATTATATCAAATTAAGTGAATATCATGATTATTTTGAAGAGGTTTTTTGTTGGATAAGGAAATATAATATACATTAAAGTGCCTAAATATGTTCATATAATGTTCATTAATTTTGGGGAAATTTTTTATAAGATTTAATGTGTCTAACGTCATCAAAATGTATTTTCATATTGTTGATGTATCATTAGTTCAATTAAGATGAGATAAAAGTTATGGGGAATTTTTATTTTCACCACTTATTGGATGTGATTCTTTTAAACTAAGCTTTAAGATGTTTTTTAACACATTTGAACACTTATATGTATTGTTTTTATACTAGGGGAAACGTTTTAAGATGACCCTCATGTGTCTCATTGTGTTAATGGATAACTGATCTCGTATGATTAAATGTCTCGGAGGGACTGACAGTTGTGAATGGTATGTATAAAACAATGTGGGCCTCAGTAGAAACTGTGTGTTGCATTATTTAGGAGACTGCAACTAATTAAAATTAAAATATAAATAAACTAAATGATTTAATAATAATATTATTATTATTATTATTGTCATTTTTATTATATTTATTATTATTACTTTTATGATGATTATGATGACTGTAATTATTATTCCTATAAAAATTATAAATTTAAATTATTATTGTATTGTTTTTTTAAGGATGAAAAAGGAGGGGTATCCTCCTCTCTTTAACCCACATGACACTGCCCTGGCTGACCCCTATTGTGGTAAATATCCATATCCAATAATTATCTTCTTCAATCAACAATTTATTCTGATTCTTGATGATTTCTTCTTCAAATGGACATGGAAATACATTATCTACCCATTTCTCTTAGTTTGTGGTTGTGATTTGGTCTCTCCTTCTCTTAGAGAGGTTCGACAAACCCATGGTCCAATGGTTTGATCATTTTTTAGTTTTATTCTATTTTATTTATTTTGTGAAAGTCCCCATGGGAATCCTAGGTTTGCATTTTGGAAACCACTATTGAAGGTATAGTGGTTCGGTTCATCTTGGTCAATATTAGAAGTTTTTGGGAAATTTTTCCCTCTTTTATTCATTTCCTCTTAATTTATTTTTGCAGATTTTGTAATATTTGTGGTGCTGTTAATTTTCATTAAGTACATGGAACTTTCCAAAATAATTTTATGTGTTTGTCCAAATCTGTGGAAGGGTTTTACGTCAGCTCTGTTGTTGTGCGACATTTTAAATTAAGGTGAGTAAGTGTTTTGAGTCACTGGTAATTTTTTTTTCCTGATAAACATTCTGATGGTGTTTTTGAGTTCCTTTTATTTTTTAGTGGGTTATGATCTTCATTGAGTTCGTGAAATCACATTAAATGGGATGTGACTATATATATATATATTTGCATTGTCATATTACCTCATGGAGAGGAGAATATGCACATTGTATTAAAAGAGATATATATATATACACATATATATATTGGTATGTATGTGACTCCAAGTGTGGAGCATCGTTGATTAGTTTCCAATCAAATCATATATTACAGACGTTTTCAGCTTAGAGATTACCATGTGCTTGTTTGTTGATGCTGCTTTTGTGGAAAATTACAAATTTCCTCTTTTTAAAAGAATATGAATGGATTTTTATGGTTTTATTGTTTAAATGGAATGTTTAGGACATCATGTTTTTTATAGCATCCATAGCATACCATAGAAATGGGTATTACCAGTATGGGGCTTATATACTCTTCCACTTTATTTTTTTATTTTATGTTGTTCCATTGTTCCAAAAACGGATACCTTCAAGCGGTTCTTTATTATCATGAATTAAAGTGATTGGGTTGTCATTCCTTGTCTGTTTTGACCGTCGATTAGTGAAAACCCTAGCCAAGAGGATTTGTCTTGCCACTTGGCCACCCCTTTGGTTCTTCCCAATCTATAGGGACAAAATTTCTAGTTCAATGAGTTGTTTTTCAACTCAGGTGAGTGTGTGATACCATGGAATAATGAAATAAAAAAGATAACTTTATTGAAAATAGGAATTTCACTATATATTGGTCTTTGAAAATTCCTATTCCTAAATCTTTTAGTTTTTCCTTGTTCTTATTTTTGTGTATGTATATTATTGGTTCCAATATGGTTTTTCTTGGATTCATAATATATATTTTCAGGATTGATATTGTTTGACCATGAGATATCATTGATGAAATATGGTTAAAAGAAATAAAATTCCATGATTCTCAAGTATCATTTCATTGTTAGAGATTATTCCTTGTGGATAATCCTCTTGCCTGAACCTTCCTTATGTTTATATCTTATTTCCTAGTTTCATATCTTAGTGCATTGAGTTAGTTTTTTTATAACAACCTTATTACATGTTGATTTATTGGTTTTTTATACTTGATAGATTTAATTGGTTATGGATCATGGTTCTTGTTTAATATCTTGATTTATATATATGATTTTGGTGTCATAAGTGTATTGATGTTTTCCATGAAATGAGCCTTATAAACTTGGTTCACTAGATTTGGCTAGGGTGAGAACATGAGATTCATATTAAGGATTCATGGATAGACATCCTTTCTCTAGTGGTTATATCATGACATGCTAGAGGATATGATTTATCATTATAGGTGATGGATTCCCAATAAGTTTATTATACTCTTGAGTGATATTTTTTCTCTAAGGGAGCAACAATTGAAAGATCTTTTTTCATGATGGCTACACCATAACTTGGGTGATAATATTTATCCTAGTGAGATACCTTGTACAAAATAAGATCCTCCATGACAAGAATAATATAAGGGACTCCATATAGATTGATAGGGATATACTTAGTTCTGATGGATTATATAGGATGTTCAATAGTTGGAATATTTTCATATCTCTAGGGATAGGTTAATACTCCCCCTCGTGATTTTGTAGTTTTGAGTGAATTTTTTGTTTATAAATCAATGATATGCATTCCTTATTACTTAAATGAGTTGAATATGTATTTGTGATAATTTTATTTTTTATTTAGCACACGTAAATGAATACAACTGAGATAGACTCCAATCAAAATCACAAGATTTGGTGTATTCATTCATGGATTTCTATGTTAACATTATACCTTGTATACGTATTATTCCTTCCACAAGTAATTTAATGAGACTTTTAATTAACGATAACATAGGTGATATGGTTTGGGTTACTGATTGGATTCCCAAACCATGTTTTTTATTACTATACTTTTATAAATTTTTTGCACCCTATCAATTTATATTTTACAATCTCGATTTGGACAGACATTAATGAATCTAGTTGGCTTGGATTTAGGTCTCACACCTTGTTCGGGCCACCATTGTAGTGGTATACCAGAGTAGTCAAACATTCTTGTAGGAATTTGGATGATTTCATATGTTGTTATGAATAAATGAGAGATATGGGGAACATGACGGAGCTAGTACCCAGGATCCTCTTGATTTAGCCATTGGAATCTTTTTTTATTATATAACTCTTCTTGTTCCATGTAGAAGTATTTGTCATGCATGCATCATTTTAAATTGGATTATTCCATGTTAATTCAGTTATATTATTATTCTTCTACTACTATTATCAGTTGTTATTTTGATTCCACTACGTATTATATATTATTAATCGTTATTAATACTTTGATCTATTATGGAAGAGCCTAACCAATAACACACCCTAGGATCTCATTGTTAGTTGAAAGCCTATGTAATTTCATTAGAGGCACTTGAGGTCATGTTTTGAATGGTCCAGCTATTGATTTTGAGGGTAAGTTGGGTTGCGATATTATAGATGAAAATGAATTTATAAGGTGCAATGTTGTATTTAATAGTTTATATGTGTTATGAAACTGTATATATAAATTTTTACAACTATGTATATGTATATATGATTTATCCACTATCCACCTATGATTAAACAAAAAATCCAACATCTCACATCATAATTTACTAAAAACAATTGATACTGTATAATATTTACTTCAAAAAATATTCATTCTATGTGTGATTCATGAGATGGTGGTGAAAAGTTCCACATGCTACATATGAAAAAAGTAGAAGAATATAAATCTTACAAATGAGTAAATTGATGATTTTAATACCTATATATGATAAGTAAAAAATATTTTTAGTTTAATATAAAACATAAAAATCACATGAAATAGTAATCTTTTCTAAAAAAAAATTTATTATCAGTTCATGTATTGTAAATTAGTTATATCTTAATCTACACAATAGTAAGATAATATTTTAAATTTCATATAGTATGAAACTGAAAATCCTGAAATAATATAAAAGAGTTTCTAAGAATAATATATCGCAATAAATTCACGATTTAGAGAACCCAGACATCACATATGTGTTCAATGAATCTATACTTCCTTCAAAAATTCTATATATGTCACATTTTTATAAATGATTAAATTTTATGTGAAATATTATATTTATTTAATTTTCTGTTTATTATGGAATATTCATGCATATTCTAGGTGATCATTCAGTAAGATATAAAGAGTTAGAAAATAGGTTATATGATTTCTTTTTATGAGAATTATTAATGTTTGATTAACAAGAAATATTGTATACAAAAGAAAATGATGATCATGATTATGTTAAATAGATGTTCCAAAATTGAATAGAGAATTTACCCATGTCATCTTGTTGACTATTGAAATATTGATTTAATTTCAATATAAGTATATATTATGGGGAACATGAAGAGTTGTTTATATGATGCCAAAGAGGAATATTCAGGAATAAGAGAGGTGTTATTACAAATAAATTTGAGAAATATCATGGCTATAGAGGAATAATACGACATATGATTTATTATTATTAATATACAATTTTTATTCTAAATAATAAAATCATTTATTATTGTTGAATAACATAGGATATTGGATATTAATTGAATTTATAAATTTTCTAAGGAATATATTTCATTTTATTTTGATTTCAATACTTTTATTGGAAGATGATCTATCAGTTAATGATTTCAAATCCTCTTGTGGATTGATGAATATTACCAATTGTTGTAATATTTTTTTTAAATAGAAGGGATCTTATATAAAGAACTATTCATGAGATAGAAAATGTTGGGAACTGTATCAATGGTTAAGGTTTATACAATGACTTTGTTATTAAATGTATGATATTTTTGGATATCTAAGAAATAGAATTCTATAAATAGAACATGGATATAAGATGACAAATTGGGACTCATCATCCTAAAAAAGTCTTTTTCTCCATCAAACAATTATATTATTTTCATTTATTTATAAAAAAGATTTTTATTTATCCTAATAGTTGTTGAGGTCTAAATAATGGAAAAATATTTAAAATTATTAAACACAGATTCAACCCTCTCAACACTCCTCTATGAGTTTATTGGCTAGATTAATAAAATATTAAATTGTAACTAATTATGCATTTTCAATGACTCTCGTAATGGTATGAAAATAAATACACTAAATAATATTGTGGAATTCACATATAAAATACCTTTAAATATAGGTAACATCATATTACTGATTGAAAAATCTATTGCATCACCTTTATATTATAATATATGAATGAGATGTTGGAATAAAAAACCTAAAAGACATTGATTTGTAGTCATTAACTAAAAATAGGTAATTTATCTGGAAAAAATATATTAAAAAATATTTATTATACTAAAAAAATGTCAAATATCATGATACATACTATTGTGAAATAGTATAATTTCCATGTTTGAGGCCTGAAAAACATGAATGACTACAACATATTGTAGGTTCAGAAAAAATTTTACAAATATTTTGGTATCATTATAATATTATTTTATACATATATATTTTCACTAGTATTGATGTATTCATGATTAATTTTATCCAGTTTTGGTAAATTTTATCTGCCACATGGTGATCCCATGGTTTGGACAAGCAATGTGTTTCTCTCAAGGATATTAATTAATTCATGAATTTGATTCCCACAAATAGTATAGAATTGGATATTAGGGTTCTACACTCAAATATCATTCTGGAGGCTATGTTTGAGAGTCCCAATATTTGAGCCCTAACATATTCATTCATAATAAATATTCCAGTAAAAAAACATTTTTAGGGAATATTATTAATAAATCAATTTTCCTAAAATTTCGAGACCTTTTAAAAAAAATTAAAAAAATTACTCTTGAATATCCAAGATAGAAGTGGTGGTACAATTTTATTTTGATTAATTTACATGATCATTACCATGTTTTCTTTAAGGTGTTGTCTATACAATACTAAAGCATATGATTTATGAATGTTTTTATTTAATATAATATTTGTTCCTTATAAAAATGAATAGTTACCATTACTTTATTGTTGTCTATTTTTTAATATCACTCCATAACTACCAAATGTTTAATTAAATGATTATTTTAATAGACTAACTATTATATATGAAATATTTTTTCCAATATTCAAAATTAATTTTCCAATATTTTCATGAAAAACTATATTGGGGTTATAAAGGTGACCTTTTTCATTGGATATTTTATTACTAGAGTGCTTGATGCTTTTGATATGTTATATATAATCAGGAGAGGTGATTGAAATTTCCAAATTTTAGTGTATTTGTTGATTGAGTTTTGATAGATTGGGTTTTTTATCAAAGGGAGATATAATTTAATGATTGAAAATTCTTTTTTTAGATGTCCGCAATATATATACAGTGTGGTATGCACGTTCAAAATAAAAATTCATGAAAAACGCACAAAAAACCAACCATAACATCAACTTCATATGTAATCAATGATTTTTTAATGAGTATAATTACATAAACTATTTAAATCATGATTAATCCTTCAACGGAATCATTATTTTCCTCCTACAATTCTATATACTAAAACATCAATTTCAAGAGGTACATCATGTTATATTTTGTCTTCTCTTCTATGGTTTTTCTAATTTTTAATTTCATGAGAATATTTCATATATTGTTATTTAAAATTACTAAAATGTTTGAATCAAATTATTGAATACTCTCATTTACAGTGTCACCAAATCATGGGTGATATTACCTAGAAATAACCATTGATCGATTTGTTTAAACAATATAGTCTTTTTATATTCACAATAATGTTATTAAGAGAATCAATTTGAGAAACTTTTATTGATTCTCAATCAATTTTTATTTAATCTATAGTTAATGATATTGATTTGGAGATTCTGTGTACTATATGACTCCTTAATATGGTTTTGTGATCACAACATCAGATGTATTCTTAATTTAGGTGGATATCATTCTTCATTTCTATTTTGATTTGAAAAGGAATCAGTGTAAGGAATCTTTTGAGAAGCAATTAATTCCATAAAACTTCTCAACCAATAGAACTTCCATTAATTTTTGAAATTCAATTCATTTAAATGTAATTTTTTTGGGCATATTAGGTTTCAAAAATAGGATATATTCAATTTTGGATTTCATGGAAATAATCTTTCTCAATGAATGAATATCTATTTTTTAATTTTTTTTCAAAATATATTGCCCAATAAACAATTTATGTTATCAGATCCAGGCATATGAATGTTTTATGGTGGTGTGAATTTCCATATATCAATGTAACATTTAATTATTATAAAATCGTTTTAGTGCCTATTGTTCTCGTAGTTAAGAATAAAATTTTATTTTTCATGGTTTTGGAAAAAATAATGTTTTCTATTGTAATAACATGGTTTTGAGTAACTGAGTAATTTAATAAAAAAAATGATTTTTAATACATAATATATGATTTGAAAAATAATATAAGTATCCATGAAAATTTATCATATCATAAAATGTATAAATTTAATTTTTACATAGATGTTTTCTAATTCAATATTGGTATATATTTATCACCTGGTTATGAGTATCCATGAAACATAAACATATATAGGGATCTATCAAGGAGAATTCAAAACATTTTTTTAGGTTTCGTAGAAACTATGATTGGTAAAATACCCAAATCTAGTAATTGTTACATGGTTGGAACAGTGTTTCCCAAACCATGTAGAATAATAATATGACCACACTTAATTTTTAATTGGTGAAATATTGGAGTTTTCCTTCATCAGTTTTACTACATTTGGGTTCTCATATTCCTCAATTTGACATTTCTAGATATACAAACTTCCCCCTCATTCACCTTATACTATCATAGGGATTTTTTGTGAGATTCGACAATCTTTTTGGCCAATTATCCATGTTAGGTCCCTCATTATCTTCAAAATTAATTTACCCCCAAATTTTATGTTTTTCATAAAATTAAATGGTCATGGTGACATCGGGGTCCTTGATTAATGTATTTGTTAATTTTTTATATATGTTTCATAATGGTAATCCATTGTATTTTTATTCCCCTTTTTCTGGAATTTTATAACCTTTCATACAGAATAAATTATTTTTAGTTGATTTTTATACGTAGAGTCATTTTAATTTAACTCCATATGTTATAAATATATTTTAGACCACAATGTAGATAATTTAATGGTTATAAAAACCATCTCTATTGATTTTTTATGGAATTTAATCTAGTCATGATTTTTTTTGGAAGAAACAGGTTTTTCATGAATTTATAATACCTGAATTCGAAAAAAATTTATTTTGGTAAAATATTAAAGATAGAAATATCAAAGTGGATCATTCCAAAACATTTTTTAAACTGATTTATGGTTTTAAATACCAATTTATTTCAACAAAATGTAATTCATTATGTATGAATGTGAAATATTATAAATAATTTTCTAATATTGTTTTAGTGGTTGGGTTTCCTTATTGTGGTTATAGTGGAATATTTTATTTTTATAATTTAGTTATATTGATACATGTATACCCATGAAATGGACCCTTTTCATTTTTAATGTAATGATTATGTGTAAAATTTATATTTAGTAAATTTTGGCAATTATCATAGCTAAAACATGTTATTATTATTTAACTATTACTAATAAATGAGCTAATTATATAATAGTTGTTTTTATGTGAAGGTGTGTTATGATTGAATTTAAAATCTGTGATAATTTAAAATGATTTGATTATTGGTTTCACACATCTTTTATGTGTCATAGTAATAATTATAAATTTTGTTCAAAATGTTGTTTAAGAGTTTAGGACATGTTTATTGTTCTACATCTACGAGTGGCACAAAATAAGGATTATTCCAGGATTTTGGGATTTTCACTCTCGGTTATCATATGTATGGTAAAAATATTTTCGGGTTAGTTGAAACATATTAGGAATCAATTATATTGATTCCATTGTAGTGATATCATATATTTCCTCTAGAGTACTTTGGTGTCAATATAATGACGGTTATTTATGGATTACATGTATGTTTTGGTAATATAATTTCATAAAATATTTTGATCATAGTTTTTCTAATTATTTTAGATAATTACCATTATTTTATATTTTTATTACTTATTATAATATATATTTGTAATATTTCTAAATAATCCATACCATGTCATTTCACTTTTTATGAAGTAAATTATTCCATTTAATGATTTAGAAGTGATTATTTGGGATTTATACTTCTAATTCATTCATTATCCAAATTATATTTCAGAATTTATATTATTTTTTAGGGTTTAAGTATATCTATACATTTTTATTTTATAATCATTATTTTTTTATTTGAATTTTTAAAAAAATATTATAATGAATTTTTTTTATAATGTGAGGGGAATATTTTTCAACGTCAAACACCACCATACAATAAAATATATAAATAATTTTGACTTTTATTTTTTAGGATAAATTTTTTTGAATGATGGAAACATATTAAAATATTTATCATTTAAAAAATTACTTCAAAATTTTATTTCAAACTATCATATAATGTATTGAACTTTTAATGTTATACATGATATATGTTGATGATATGTACTATTTAATGCATTCCCCCCATAATATTAATTATATGTTTAGTGTAGGGTAATATTCAATGTTCTTGACTGTAATTTTATTTAATTTGTTGTTTTTTCTGATTGAATGTGATGATCACTCAAATGAAATAATGATATTTTTGTTTAGGTATTCTATTAGATCTTGTTATAATCATGTTATTTGTTAATCATTCCAATTACTAAACATTGGTATTCGATCTATTATTTTATAATATTTTTTTATTCATTTTACAAATGTTTATTCTTAGTGGTGTTGGGTTTTATTTTCTATGTTTATTATCATTACATTTGATATGGTGAGTTATTACTACTAACTTATAACATAAATTGTTTTATTTTTGTTAATAGAAACAAATTAGCTTTTTTGTATGGATCTCAAACATATTATGTGTTGATTTTAATATTTTAATTTTTTGATCATTATTTATTAATATTTTATTAAATGTATCAATCCCCTGCGCACATGAACCTTCACCCTATTTTTGAGGTCTCTCTAAGTGCATCAAAGAGTCCCAGGTTCAAAACTAAGCAGTGACCTATTTAGGGTTACTATAGCAGCACTGTACCAGGGAAAGTAGTAGTGACTGTAATAGGTACTATTCAGATACTGTTCGTGTATTGATATAGGTACTATAGCAGTTACTATAGCATGTACGGTTTACATTTGTAGTAGTAAGAACTATTCACCTTGTGCCACCGGTTTGGGCTTAGAGTCTATAATGCCTTTAGTCCACCCAGGACATCAGGACCATAAGTATTTGGGGGAACCATTAAGGCCTTAATGCAAGCTCAAGGCCTTCAAGCCTCCGGATTAGTGCATTTTCACCAGACATAATCTCGAAATAATGGACAACCCAAGAGGAGGATTCATAGAAAGTACAATCATCAGAGCAGAAGAAAAGAATTTAGAATGATGAGTGGTTTTGGAAATGACATAGGGACCAGCCTGTGAATTCACGAGAAGAATTGATGGATGGCCATGCATATGTGGAGATCTACTGTCGTGATGCAGATGCTGGGGAGGGAAGTTACTTGTAGTAATAGTCTGGTTGATTTCCCTATGACCTTCGGGCCATGTAATATCCCTTAAAGCCTACTGGAAATTTAATCTCTAAGCCTACATGACTTATATGGCTTCTGTATCATCCCGTGAATTGGGGGTGATCAAAATCAAAAAAAATGAATTCCTTCGCTCCATTCCGGTATCTATCCCATGGGGCGTGTGACCATATTTCACAATACATGTTCCTAGGACATGGTGATCATGAATGAATTTCAATACTAGTCTCAAGCTAGCATGGGTGCTGTTTCAAGTTGAAAAATATTGGGTCATTAGAAAATGAAATATGATACTACATGTTAATGATTGAGTCATTATAAAAATGACGATGTGATTATTGAATCATAAGAGTAAAATATTAGAAAGTTTCTCGACAATTTCATTATCTGATACTTGATCTAAAATGATTGTTTATGAAGTTTGTTTCTAGAATTCATTATTCTTTCTATAGGGCCCCAAGATAATCATATAATTACATAAAATAAATTTAATATGTAATTCATACAATCTAAAAATATATTCAAAAAATTATAGTAGCATATTTTTTTTGTGATTCTCAGGATTGTCCCCAATTTATTTCCCATCTATAATGGATATCTACTCCATAGAACTTAAATTTCTTTTATATGTCATGAATGTTTCCTTCAATAAAATATTATATTAATATTCCTTCAAAATATATTCTGGTAAACATTTTCTAATGGTTATGGATGTAAAATAAATAGCTAATCTCAGACACTTAGTAAGTGATAAACTCATCAACATATAATGGAGGGGATAACTAATTAACCCACCCATGTTAATCAAAAACATCACCTAAGAATACTCATTAAAAGGGATTGTCTGAAAATCAACCTAACAAGTTTCATGAATAACCAAGTAACAAAAAAAGTACATAATATAAGAACGTGTAGACATCTATTAGACCTACAATGTCAAGATTAATGTATAACCCTAAATGAATGCAAGAAAATTCTAAAATGATAATCCATGTGAATATCATTCAGAACCAAACCATCGTTCAAAATATATAACGAAAACCAAGAAATATTTGAGAACTACATGTTCCCAATTCCATTATATGCATCCTTAAAATCCACTTTTTTTTTGTATAATAACATGAAAATTACTGCTCTATCTTTAAAAAAACTATTTTATAAATAATTTCCCTTTTTCCTAGAATGAATTAAAAAATACATACAATGTATAATAACATAAAATTGTGATCTCTATCATTAAAAAACTATTTTTAAATTATTCTCCCTATGGTTATACATTTTCTAAAAAATTAATTTTTTTTAATTAAATACTACCATTCATACAAAATATGAAATTTTAAATTGGTAGATATTAAATATTTTATTCATATGAAATACCATCCAAAAATACAATATAAGTTATAAAAGTGAAAAAATCACCATGAAATTTGTAATCAAATGTAAATATAAGAATAAATTTCAAATCAAAATAGTGGGCTATAACTATTGAAATATATAGTAAACATAAAAAGGTGCCTAAATTCTGTATAAAGTGGATCGAATTAGCATTGAGTTCTATATTAGTCTATAAATATCAGAAAACCTAATTTGAAATTAAACACACTAATGTCACATGTCCATTTCCCATCACACCGATAGTCCCCAATATCCCAGGATTTCAATATACCAGTTTAGAACCATGTTTCATTTAATAATTAATTATTTTTGAAACTCATATCTAATTCCATGAACGAAATCCAATAACAAAACAACCTTTAAGAGATTTCGCCCAATAATTTTCTGTTTAAAACTAATTTTTATTAAAATCCATTTACAAATATTGATTTATTCAAGAAAATAATCCAATATATCAAATCTATTCATACCGCTATAGAAAAAATGTTATGGAACAATAAAATCATATTATTCATGAATTCAAACCCCTTATGTATATACTTACAATAATAATGGAGAGGAAAAAGTTCAAATTTATCACCAAAATCCTAGTGATATAATGGATTCATTAGGGATTTGAATCCATTTTAATAATAAGCTTGGGTTCCTATAGTTTGAGATTTGAAGGAGGGAAAATATATACTTTAGAGGTAATCCATATATTTATATGTAATATATGATTCAAAAACCCAGGGTGTATATCCATTTTCCTTGCCATAATATAGCCAGAACACGCTATAGTATCCCCTATCCAAACTATAGTCACACCCTACAAATTGGCCTCTCCAATACAATTTTGAAAACCTCAAACTGTTATAATTCTACTATGGAATGGGTTTGACAAAGAACAAGTTGCTATAATATTGAAATCCATATGATATTTTCGAAATAGTGTAGGATTGATCTACACTATTGTAGATTCATAATTCTTAGAAAAAATAAAAAATCCCACCATATTTCTAGAATTCAATTCCTATCCACTCTATGCCTTTGAAGAGTACTGTCATCACCTAATCAAAGCTTAATAGCATAACTATTATATAAAATGTTACTCATATAAATTACCCCTCTATGGCACTATATAACATTTTATCCATAGTGAATGATCAATAATGGTTTAGAAATCATGTTTTTTTTTTCAATTTTGAGGAATATTCATATTATTAATGAAGACATGAACGGAGTGACCCAAAAACATTTCTACCAAATATGTATATATAGAAATTGATAATTAGGAGATAATTACATTATGGTAAATTAATTAATAATTTATTTATGATTATACAAATTATTAGTAAATAATTAACATTATATAATGAAACTATTTTTGATCATACAAACCCCCTTTTTCATATTATCCTCATTTTGTTTCATGGATCGTGGTTAATAATAAAATTACTGTTGATCCAAATTATCTACTCTGATATTTCAATGAAACCATTGTTTTTTAGTTAATATCATGGTTAATAAATTTCCATGCATTTTTCATGTTGATTCTTCATAGTTGCAACAATCTGGAATGTATCTCTCAAGTTCATCACATTATTTAGATAATGATAGGTGTAAAAATGTGGAGGGAGCTCCATTGTTCAAAAAGATCCTCAAATATATTTTTACAGTAGAGAATAGACATCACCATCAATTATTTGGTATAGTTTTTAGGTTAAAATAATATTTATTTGTGTACCATATGATTTATAATAAATTTATTGTTATAATATGTTATTACATATAATAATAAAATTATTTTTATTAGTTTATAGTCTTATGTAACCTATATAATGATAAATATTATATACCATCTATCAAATAAAAATGCATCACTTGACAAAATTTTGGTATCCTCTATCCCGTACTTATTTTTTAAATAATATAATACATATTAAATTTACTATTTAATTAAAAAAATAAAATAACTATTTTATTAAATATTTCGTGAATAACTTTTTTTAAAAAAATCTCCTATTAAAATACCTTATTTATTATAAAAATATTGTGTTACTACATCTTAATTATATGTAATAACATAATCATGAAGAAAAAAATTCCATTGTTTTCCAAATAACATGTGTGGTGAAAAGAATATTAAAATAGAATCTAATGAGGATAAATAGACACACATAGTGTGAGATACTCCTCGATTCTTTTTCAGTGTAATTATGTTGGATTTACTAATATAATACCATTATCTTAAAAAATCATTGATAATATTACCCATATATTTCATTAACCTGATTTTTTAGATGTCATTATTTTACCATTTGAAATAAACACATAGTTATATCATCACTATGGAATTTAATTTGATGTTTATTTTCTAGTCAATATACCATGATATTACCATCTATTAATATTTAATTGAAAATTTCTTCCATTACGGAGCAATATATAACATGACATTCATGAAACATTAAAACTATCATACTTCCATTAAAATTATGGTATAATATTTTTGGTTATTAGTTATTTTTCCATGAGTCTATAGTGGAATTTTTTAAATTCATAATGCATAAGGACCCTTAAAATATTTTGTAGAGGTCAATATCCTATGAAGAAATCATATTGAATTCACAGTGGAATGTTTATTAAAAAATCCCTAATATTGGATTGTACCATGTTTGTTCTTCATGAGAAGAATCTTCATCTTTCTATGATTTCTCACACTTTACAACTTATATACTATTTTCCCAATCATATAACATTATCCAAAATTAAAATAATATTTAATTTTATCATAATTTAAAATTATGGTTTTCTGAATTTTGGATAAAAACTATGAAGTTATCAATATCATATTTCCATTATGACATTAATATATTAATTTTTTTTGAATAATGATTAATTTTTTTAATATATATTATTAACATTCAAAATTTTGAAAATACAAGATATCAATTTAAAATGATTTGGTTCTAGAACACCAATTATAAATAAATTTCTCTTGTACTAGATCCAACTATATACGACATTCAGTCCAAAAGACCTCACATGACAATATGTATTCGTATAATTTATGTATTTAGTCCATATTTATTCCATGATTAATTAACTTCAAATTATAATCAATCAGAATTTACCTCTCTATGAAAAATCTATCATGATGTTATAATATTTTTATTATATTTATCTTTTAATGATATAACCTTGTATTATTTACAAGAGTCGCTATATTAGTCAAATAATTGTATAGTGTGATAAGATTTTTACTGGCCAGTATCATGTTAAAAACATGGATAATTCAACATGTATATACTCATTAATAAGATAACTTTTATGAAGAGATATAAAAAATTTCTAAATAGAATATGTAATCACGTCTGCATATATTCTCTTGCAGATCACAGTTCTTTATATCAATGAGAAAATAAATCCCCTTTGCAACTTCAAATATTTTTTGGTATTTCTATAAACTAGACTCTTCATATCCTGTAATGTATAGTTCATCATCCTTTTTATTAACTAGTTACCCACCCATAGTATGCCTAAGATATTTTTAAAATTTATTGACTTAAATACAATAGTGGTCACCACTATTATCATTATATATTATTACCACACTCAAGGTGTATGTGAAATCATTCCTAGTTTATTGGATAACTAACATGACTAAAAAATAATTAAAATGTATAGAATGCATTCTATGCATTGTGTTTCCTCCTATGTTATAGGATACTTATTCCAATAAATAACAATGTTTTTTGGATATTGGAAACATTAACCTCTTGATGATTCTATACTATGTATTTTTAGTATCTTGTGAATATACGTACATTGAAAAATCCAAGTAGTCACATGGATCAATCATGATGGTTAATTATCCCTTAAATACATTTCACCACACCTAATTACATTATGGAGAAGAATTTATTAATCCTAGATATATGGGACATTTAGAATGGTTTTTAATTTACTAAAATTAATATACCATAAAAACATTTTATTTATGAAATGATCATAATACCACTGTACATGTTATATACACAAGAGTAACATTTATTCATTATTAAACCATATATCATTATGGAACCATCAAATAAAATTTTCCATGAAATGGAATCTATAATTCATCTATAAATCAATTTTTTTATCAATATGCATACCTTATTGGAATCCTTTACAGTCACAAAACCATTGTGTTTTCTCATATAGACATCTTCCTGATGGTTCCCATCCTTTAAGGTAATTTTGACATACATTTATTAAATCTCGTATTCATGGGAGGTCAATATAACAAGAATGATTATGATGGATTTTACCATCACAATATTTGAAAAGGATTCATCATAGTCAATGAATTGATGTTATTTTTAAACAATACTCAACAAGTCATGTCCTATAAGTACTAAAATTTTAATCCATGTCCACGTTATTTTTAAATTACCATTGACAACCAACATTCATAAAATCTAATAGATGATCAGAAAAAATGTAAATAATTATTTGGTACATTGAATAATGTTTTGAATTCATTTTTATAGACACTTGGAAATGTCTATTCCAATTATTACATCCTTGTATGTAACAAGATAATTATTATCATCAAATAATTAATAACCATTCCCAAAGACTATAAAACCATATCATTATGGCTATCTTTCATATCTTGCACTCCATATAGCTATATTATAATCAGGGAAGTCAATTCAATAGGTCTTTCTTGAATTTGATCATATGTCAACAAATGTATAACACTATTTTGGACTTCATTGATGTCTATATCTCTCACACTAAATGATTCAGAGAGAGGCTCCCTCTCAATGATTTTGGTGTTTCATCCAACTATTTTTTCCCAAAGTACTAATATGTATTAACCCCATGTTTATAATTTTTATCTTATAAATATACACTTTGTGTTTGATGGTGGATTTATGTTACAGAAAATTTACATAGTATATGTTTTTCATCCCTACTAATGTAAATATTGAAACATAGATGTTCATTGACTCTAATGATCATACAGAGTACTGTTTATTTGTATTATGGGAAGAAGGTTTAGTAAATTTTTGGTTTTACATAATTCATATTCACAAAATTATTATTGATGATTCACATGACTCTTCACTGATGCCACTATGTGATAAGAGGTTTTTGGACTCCTGTCACATACACCATTCTATTATAATTTATTAAGGGTCACAATTGAGTTAGAGTATTAAGATATCATAAATAATCATTGATTTATTGAATGACATATTACCCAATGTGTTCATATAAGAGTTTATTACTCATATTACAATGGTACTTCTCAACTTCATTATTTCATTCCATTATTTTTACAAAGGATTTGATATTATAATCATCATGTAAAAAACAAATATCTAATAAAACCTTATTAATTATTATTAATTATATGTACCCACACATTGATTAAATATGAAACAGTCCTTAACTATTTTTATAATCATGTTGAACAAAATAATTGAACCATTATAATTTCCAAAAAATGGGAAATTAGAAAATATTTCATGAAAACTAACAAAATATAATCCAAGATATTTAATTAAATAAAATATAAATATACATATTGGTGTAATTTTTTCAATCAAATTTCATTTATATGGACCAGATAGTGATCTCATAGCTGAGGGTGGTTTAAATATTTGGAAACTGTTTCATTATAAATTTTCATTATTTGATTTATGTAAATAAAATCATAAGTATTTTTTAAATTTTAATTTTTTATAAAATATTGTCTTTATAAATGAAACGAAAAATAATACCAAATGTGAACATAAATCCATCAATATCATGTTTGGATATCGAAATAATGTTTTTATGTCTTATATACAATATAATAAAACACATTAAAATTAAATATAATTCAATTGTGAAATGTAAGGTTGTTGTCTATGATAGCCACAACATAACATTTGACACAAATGGATGCCTGGAGATTTACCACCCCTCTTCAAAAAAATATAAATGTAAATACAACATGTATTTGAGTACATATTGCAGATAATTTTTTTTATTAGACAAAAAATATTTTGAAACAAATAAACTGAACTCAATGGAAAACAAACCTGAATCTTCCCCATTCTTATTTGACATGGTGTAATTTTTCTTATAATGGAACTTAATTCTATATGTGAACAAAGTGGAATGGTTCAACCATGATTAATTCATGATCCTTCTCTTCATAGATGTGTATTATGAGTAATATTTGTGATTGGAGTTCTTATCTTGGTTGTTTCATTAATTCTTTATAATGAAGGAAGTCTTTTTTTCTTCATTTCCTTATCTTCATTAAAAATATTACCAAGTAGATATATAATGGACTTATCAATGTTTATTATATTAAAATTTATTAGAAATCAAAATAATATGTTTGTGAGTTATGTATTTATTATAATGCGGTGCATTTCAAATGAAAAAATTAACACTAGAACATCTATTTTATCAATGTTTAAAATGATTTGGAATACACGAGTCTTATCTAGTGAGCCCTATCCCTGAAGAATACAATATATACACACATATATTTCAATCAATTCATATATATATATATATCACTGATGGTAATGACCATGTAAAATCTTGAGCATTCATTTTGAATCCTTTTTTCTATGACATCATGAGTACACTAGTCATTGATGATAACAAAAAAAATTTATTATTACCTAAATAATTAATTTTTTCTTCATATAAATTGAACTAATCATCGACATCCACCATTTATGGTGTATTAGGAAGTGAGTATTCAACCTTTAAAAAATAACGTTCATGGACCAACAAAAAAAAGGAATGTGTCTAAACCATTATTGGATGTATGATAATATAAAGATATAGTATTTATCCAATATAGATCAAATAGAAAACATTTATGACGAGATGTAATTATTTAAAAAATTATAAAGAGTATATTATAAGTATATTTGTTGATTAAATTTTATGTTGTAGGGAATAATAAATATTTTTATTAAATATCTACCAAATTTATCATGTCCTAACATCCCTCACCATTAAACTCATATTGTATTGTTTCAAATAAATATTGGAGTCAATGATCCATATTCTAATTTCCATAACCCGAAAAAGGGTTTTTGAAAATACATTTATGTAATTAGGTAGGTTGGTTTCAATTGTATATAGGCTTTCAAAATCACAATCTGTTGACTGGACTCCATATTCCTAATATCCTAAATGGGATTTCCCAAAATCATACATCAAATTATAATGATTTTAGAAAGGTATTCCCTACATTATTAAAAATAATTATTTCATCAAAAACTCTTTCATAAAAACACTTTTTGTTATACAATGTATCCTAATAAGTATTGATCACACACATAGTTCTAGGAGTTTAATTCTTAATCCAGATGTAGAAGGTAAAATATTAATTAATTTATATTTTCTTGATTTTATTTATTTTTAATAAATTTAATAATATTTTGTCTTATAAATTTCATATAACTATTAACTAGATCACACATAATTGATTAATTATGTTATCATAGAACATTTATATTGAGTCCATTTATTTATATACCATATATGAACATGAATTAATATATTTTTGCGATAATGGGTTTACATTCATAAAATAAATATTGAATAATTTGTTAATGTATTATTAAATTACATTCTGATAATCTTATATATGGGGTGAATTATTGAGTGGATAATAAGTCAGAGTTTGACTTAGCTATTCGTCATAGTGTTGTATTGGAATGAGTTACAAAATTCCAGATGTCCAGTTATGCATCACCTGGGTTTGAACCATCATTGTTTCGAGAATTTAGATTCTCTATTTGTTATATGTATTTAGTGCTCACATGTCGGTGAGGTGAATCAAGATATTGGTTAAGGGTATTTACATAAATCACCTAAGACACTCATGTCCTTCATAATAATGTATGTGTGGATGAAACACAAGAAATATTTTTAATTTAAAAATTAATAATCTAAAATCAATGGAAACAACTAAACTAAATAATGTAAATACATAAAAAGGTCAATGTAATGATCAAGATTAGTCACACAAATGTAATTTTTAACTTAAATAATTTTAGCTAACATTCAAATTATATAATTAATTATTGTTATGATATAAAAGCATGTTTTGGTTCATGGATTAATTTATTACTTCTATCCAATATCAATAACCATTAAAATTATCATATACATACCCATCATAAATGAAATCATAGATAATAATGGAAAGAATAAATTAATACATATAATTTAAATTATTCAATTGAGAATTTAAAATGTACAATTATTTTTATTATATTATAAAAAAAATCTGGTGAAAATAAATAAATAAGTGTTTTAATGTGGTAATTAATTATTTAATGTAATTTCATTCATTCCATATATTGGTGAGTACATATTGTTTATTTGGAGAAACAAATTGTATATCTCAATTACCATATACCTATGATACATGCATGGGGTTTGTAACGCCCCAACCCTAGATTCCCATATTTGGTGCATTATGTTAATACATTGGCATGATTACAAGGAATCATGTCCTGAAATACTGATCTATTTAGGAGTCTCTGAAAATAGATTAATTTCATGAATGTTACATTACACTTTCTAACATACAACACAAAAAATAATCCTCTGAGAATTCCATTTTTCCGTTAGCTTAACCATGCATCTCAAACATAAAAGATTCCTTGGGATCCTTGGAAAATAAAACAGAAGAAAGGGGCGAGCTGAGATTCTCATTAAGGGTAAATAATTAGCAGAAGCTAAAAACTTTTAAGGCAAGTTGTGAAATAAATACAATAGCCTTTTAAACATACAAATTAAAACAATATGAAAATAATTAATCAAACATTATAATTTAAACAAGAACATGGAAATTATAATAGTTGAATAATCAAATATAATAACTGATTTCAAAATGAGTGAATGTATAGTACCAGACATTAATTTTTGTGTCAAGGGCTCGTGCAATGAGCCTGGGGATAACAGTAATTTGACCCCAACATGGAGAGCCTCTATAACCAGACTCCAACCTGAAGAGACTAATGTAACTAGACCCCATACCGAAGGGTGTAATTTTACTAGTCCCCATCCTAGAACATACATGTCCAATACATTCATCTTTAAAAAAGTTTGAAATATAACATAAACATTCAAATTAAAACTATCATATGAAATGTCAATACATGAACCAGAAACCATAAATGAAATAAAAATAATTCATCCGCTATCAAAAATATCAAAAAACCATAAATACAATATGGGAGATTTGTATCATAATAAATCAACTTCGATCAAGAATAATATCCTGCAAAATAGGTTGATATAGTTAATGATGATAAGTAAAAAAAAATTATTGAGAGAAATATCCCTTCTTCATGAAATTATTTAAGGTCACATAATTTATAAATGAATTCTTTTAAAATATAGTATTGAATAAAATGGACACATAACAATTTGTAACTATTGAAATAAATTTACATTTTAAAACATTCAAGTCCATACAATTAAATCCCTAAAACCATTTGGAAAACATGGAAATTAATTACAATGTATTAGAAGAATAAATCATCAAAACATTATAAAATGATTTTTTAGTAAAAATTTCCTTTAAAATATTCCAATTGAAAACTCTTTTATAAAACATGGACACATATAATAAATATTTCCCAGTAAGTTCATACGTAAAAATAACCGTGGATAATAAATGGATTGTGAAAATAAGCCTTAACTTGCACTTTCCTTCGGTCGAGGATATGTTTGAACTCTTGTATAAAGACCATTGTGTGTTATTATATTATACCCAAACCATATTCATATTAATTATATCATACATGATTCATTATTCGCATTATACTACCCATTTAATAATGATTTTCATTTTAATTTAACATTTCGGTTAATAATATCTTTCTCTATCGTGAAAATTTTATCTTGTTATTCTTGATCGTATCATTTAGATCATGATTTAAATACGTAGTGAATATAAACCTTGATCTATAAATCATACATATTTAGAATATAAATATTTATAATAGATACATATATGAAATGGAAAACACAGTTTATGGAGATGGTAGGTTGTACCTACGCATAAACGTTGTTGTTGTTTTCATATCGTATTGTACAGAAGTAAGTGAATAAGATATTTGTATGTATATATATATATCTCAAATTGCATTATTATGTCATATATTATAGTCTTGTTATTAATATATATTTTTATAATCATCGATGAATGATAAATTTGGAAATTAATCTCATCGCATCATGGAGACATTAATCCATACTTACGCTTGAGCGACAATATAATTTCATAAAAAGAGTGGAATTGGAAGGTATATTAATTTTACAGAAAAATTATCATGTTATTTTTATTACTTATATACATGTTACTCATCATTATATCCATCCAAACTAGATATTTTTGAATAAAAAATTACACCATGGGGTCCAGATGGTAAGCCGTATGTACACACGGATGTTGAAATTATCATTCATAGGATGGATAAAATAATGAATATTTTTGTGAAATATTTATAATAACATCACAGTATTTAAAATTTACAATAGTTATTATATTAATATGGTAATAAAAAAGAAATAGTAAGTGGAAGATGAAAAGAACTCGAAAGATGGTGGTGAAATCATTGACACATTTCAGGTTCTTCCTATTGATTTGATCAAAAGGGTTCTGTAGGATGACTTTCTGATCACACTAAGGCCTATAAGATTAATAGAGGTTAGTTTTAAGGATATCGGGGAAGGGGTTGTCTGATCCAAATGGCTTTGGATGTGGGAATTTGATTTAAGTGGAAGTTCCCTTTTATAAGAGGGGTGAGGGGCACCTTAGAAAAAACATAAAATATTATTTTATAATAAAATAATTTTCGGTTTATAATGTCCCAAAAATGTATAATTTAAATTATAAGGTTACGATGGGTCGAAAAACACTCATCCAAAAGTTTTTATATAGGTTTGGGTAATGATATTATCCTTATCTTTTAGATTTAACTCTTAGTTAAATAGTTTGACATTTACCATGTCTCTTGGTATTTTTATATTATATGGTTAATAAACATACTATAAACATCCATGGGAACCCCAAATTGTTCATTAAAGTTATATATAATATTATTTAATCCATTTTGATAATCCTTATATTTTTAGGAATATAATACCAATTAATAATATAATATTTGTTTTAAAAACACTTTTAGGTCAATTTTGACACTATTTGGTATTTTGTTTTTTCTAAATTCATAACTACATTATTACTTCTATTAAAAATACTTTAATAAAACCTAACATGTTATATTAACCTAGAAAACTATATGAATTCATAAAAAGTTTCAAATTCCATTTATTTGGGTAATTTTAAATCAATTATTTTAATATTTCATTAATATGGTTATGACTGCATCATAATTGTGTAAAAAATAAATTACATTATTTACGGTCTATAAATTATAAATATAATACTATTATGTAGTAAATATATTTATATTTCTAATGAATATTTATAGTTTAATTTATATTATGTTTAACCTTATATTAAAAAGGGTTTATTTATTAAACATTAAATTTAACACTTTTAACTCTTCTTTGAATTAAATAATAATAAATGTTCCAATCTAGTCCAAGTGGACCTAAAGGAACATATATTATTAATAATGTTTTTCTGGTGGAATTACATTTATCCAATAAAATTAGGACATTTTTTAGGGTGATAATGAAATCATTTTTAACCTTAATTGCCCTATTTTACTTTAAACCATGGTAAATTCAAGTCAAAAGTTATTATTCACCAAAAATTATATTCATCATATTGAACCACATTATACATAATAATATCAATAGTTCCTCTTGTATTTTGGATATTCAACACACAAAAGTGGTAAAATTATGTTTTATGCAAATTTTCAAATGCTTATAGGAGGTGGGTAAAAGACGATAAAATGTTCGATAAAATTTTATACATCTAATTTTATTATAAAATGAATTCAATGAATTAAATTGAACATATATAGTTATTATATATATATTGACATAAAATATATTTAAGAGAAATAAATAATTATTTAAATATAAATTTGGTTTTAAATAATAACATAGGGTTTTCACTATTCATCAAAAATTGAATGTTTTCAGAAAAATACAAAAATTTTACCCTGAATATTTTGATACTATAAATTCAAAAATTTAGACCATTTTACCAAATTAAAAACATAGATTCAGAATTTATTAATTTAAACTTATTACACGTTGTTAAAACCATAAAGCATGTATTTTTAAAAAGTAAAAACTATCAAAAAATTCACATGTGTTTATGTCAAATATATTGTGAAATTACTTATAATTACCTACATTGTATTAAATTATAAAAATATATTCTAAATGTACTTAAAACAATTAAAATAAATAATTTAACACAATAAACTATTTTTATTAAAAACGTTGTTTCCAATTACAATTTAGTATTTTTAACTATTCATCAAAATATAAATGTTATAAAAAAAGTACCAAAAAATTTTCCAAACTAAATTTTAATGTCCCTATTCTAAATAAGAATTTTATTTTTTCAAATTGACAATATAAAAGTGTCATGTATTGGATTGAAAAATGGTTCTCCCTTAAAAGGCGGCAAAATGTCATTTTTTTGAATAATACATCTTTTATATGAAAAAAGTGAATTAGTTATTAAATTATGTTTAAGAAACCAATTATATGGATTCTAAAATTATACGGATTATATAAAGTTCATAATAAAGTTAACACACTGCATAGCCTCTTTCAAATGTCTAGTTTGTTATGTCATGGTGCGCAAGAATGTGGTGTTACATGTATTGCAAGTTATTGAATTTCATTAAAAAATATAACGTTCTATGAAATCTTGGGGTGTTACATTCTTAACTCCTTCAATAATTTGCGTCCTCAAAATTTGAAATTGTTATTTGAAAATAAAAGGTTAAAAATAGAAAATACTGTTGTGGGAAAACACACATCATAAATTGGGTTAAATTCTTTTTGTCTTAATAAGAGGGAAAGGGTAATGAAACAGTTACCACTAAATTATGATCTCGATTAAAAGAAAATTGGGGGAAATTAGAGTCACATAATTAGAGGGAAAATGTAAAAATATATAGTGAGTGATTGAGGACATCGATCACAATATATCATATAAATATATTGACATATCAAATCCGTTATCAAAACCACATTCAATACAAAAATATGTAAAAAGAGTATATGGTATTTATTTTATTTTAAATTTTTTTTGTCTTGTTAAGGAAACCAAAGATCAAATAAAATGCATGGTGGCAGAAAAGTCATTGTCACCGCTTACATAAAAAGAACATTTCTTTTTTTTCGTTTAGTAAAATGCTTCATAGAAAAAAATTCTCCATGAAATGAAAATTCAAAGGATTATATACACTGTATAAAAGAAAGTCATTTAGAAATCAAAGAATGTATCAATGATGGGAGATTTAGATGAAGTCCCTTAAATAATGTTTATGAATTAATTTAGTCATAGAATAAGAGGCATAATATATATATACACACACTTGACAAGTAGAGTTACATCCTTTAACTAATTACTACCACCAACTCATCTTTCACTCAAAATGATATCAAAAAAATATTATTTTATCCTAATCGTATAGGCTTCCACAAAAATAAATTTCTAATTCACCTATCAGACCTTTTAGAAAAACAACATTATATAATCCAGGACAATACGTTGACCAGTGGTAGGTGATGCACCCTTGTATCCCTTTAGTTGCAGTTCCAAGTCTCACGTCCTTACCGGACGCGACTGGTTGTCGCCACACCTCTGGGTTTCCCTTTTTATGATTATCCAAAAATAACCTCAAAAATTGTATCAAATTTTAAAATTAATCCATTCCATCCATTAGACTTATCCAAAATACTTATATCCGTACTCACAGTCCAAAATTTATAGGGATGTTAAAAAAATATAGATCATATTTCCACGTAATAACACGTGAACACCTTCATCAGGTATTCTATTGAAAATTTTTTACTCCCTGAATTAACATAAAAACTTATTTATTACATTTATTCTCCATTATTCTTTATAGAATACTAGTTATATCCTTTATATCATAAATTTTTTAATATTCCAACAATGATGAAATAAAAAAACTATTAATCAGTTACATGGGAGTCCATAATATCCAGTATAATTTATCTAAATCAACCATCTCTTATTCCAAAATCACTTCCTCTTTATCTGGACCATATGAAAGATTACCTTTCAATGAATCATGATTTTCCAAGAAAATTAGATTTTTATTAAGTCAATTTTCTAAGAACTGTATAATCTCAATTCCTTAATAAAATAGTATTGCAGTATAATCCTTATTTATCTAGATAATTCATATAACTAGTATATTGTGGATACAACAGTCAAATGAAATAATTCTGTAATAACAACATAAGAACACTACTCATTCCTATTCATTTTAGGTACCACAATAACATGATTATTATCCAATGGCATCATTTATGGTATACTCTGATAACTAGGACATTGATTCACATAGTGTCCCAACGCCTTGTAGATGAAGCATTTTATATTTGAATTTTTTTTCTTACCCTTGAAATCACGTACATGGTGTCCTATTTCTCTAAACTTATAAAAACTACCATTATCTTTGTGCATTTAATATGGTGATTTTTTCTACAGTTATCATGTATGGGAAAATCCTTCATTCCCCTCTTATCTTTATCCATATTTCTCTCTACCATACTTTTCTTATCATGCATCCCATCAAAGCCATATGACTCCAAGAATTCGTTACTTATCTTATTAACACATGATATTATTTCTTCATATGTTGAGAAAACATGGGAGACTATTTATTTTTAAATGCTAGCATAATGATATGAAATATATGATCCTTCTAACACTTTGGATCACACATATTTTTGTAGTTCTCATTCCTGCTACTGGGAGCCATTTATAAACAATGGAGTACACTAGGTCATTATATGAATCTCAATGATAAATTTCAAACATTTAAAATATACCTAAAATAAATTGAAAAGTTTATGGATTTAATCCATAATAGTAATAATTTTTTCTTTGAAGAAGTATTTACTCCTAAATTAATTATAATGGATTCTAATGAAATTGTGATTTATCCTATGCATATCCCCCAGAAGTGTCATAAAAAGAGTGCAGCAAGGATTGTTTTTGTTCACCAGTTCCTGTTCGAGTTAGATCAAATCAGTGTTTTCGTGTTTTACCAATAGGTACATCTGTGCTAGAGCCACCTCTACCTTCTTGTATCCCAACTGGGATGTATTGCATGGAAAACTCACAAAATCTCTACCCAACCAAAATTATTGGATGTTCTTCTATACTAATCATTAAAGTCTGTCTTTGGGTATTTTTTTCTAATCAGAGTTTATCTAAATATATTCCATGGTTGTTTAAATCTTCTCTAAAACCAACTATAATGAACCGACCCTATATATCAAGAGTTGGTGCATTATTTTAATACATTGACAGGATTACAAGGAATTGAGTCCCGAAAGACTGATCAGTTAGAGGTTTTGAAAAATATATTGAATAAATGAATTTTACAATATAATTTCTAACATAAAAAACAAAAAACAATCCTTTTAGAATGCCATGGTTACCTTAGCTTAACACTGCATCTCAAACATAAAACCCTTCTAGGTATGCTAGGAAAATAAAATATAATAAAGTGGTGGGCTCAGATGCTCAGTAAGGGTAAATAATTTAGTGGAAGATATAATCATTTATGGGAGGATGTGTAAAAAAACAATATCCTTTCAAACATAAACATAAACATAATATGAAAAAAATACATCAAACATTACTATATAAACATGAAAATTTATATTTTACTATTATAATATTCTCATGTAATAAAAAATTTTATAATGAGTGAATATATTTTATCAGACATTAATTTCATTTTCAAGGCCTCGTTCCAGGACCTAGTGGATAACTGTAACCAGACCCCAACTCGGAGAGCCTCTGTAACCGGAATCCAACTTGGAGATCCTCTATAATAGGAATCAAACCCAGAGAGCCTCTGTTACTGGACTCCAACCTGGAGGGACTGCTATAACTAGACACCAACTTGGAGGGCTTACTTTTTCATGTCTCCAACTTGGAACATACTTGTCCAATAAATTCATCTTAAGAAAAGATATAAAAATAACATAAACATTAATATTAAAACTAACATATGAAATGTCAATAATTTTACCATAAACCCTGAATGCCATAAAAATAACTCACCCATAGTAAAACAAATCACAATATCTTAAATACAATATGGATGATTTGTATGATAATAAATCAACCTCGATCAAGAATAATATCACATTATGGATTTTGACATATTAGAAAATGGTAAGTAAAAAATCATTGAGAGAAATATCAATTTTTCATGAAATCATTTAATAGTAAAATAATTTATAATGGAATCCATTTAAAAGATAGTTTTGAATAAAAGTGTCTTATACCAATTTGAAACTATTTAAATGAATAAATATTTTATAACATTCATGTCGATACAAATAAATCCTAAAATTCATTTTGAAAACATAGACATTAATGGGAAATGTTTAGAAGAATAAATCCTTAAAACATTTTAAAATGATTTTTTAATAAAAAGTACCTTAAAAATATTCCCTTTTAAATATCTTTTATGAAACTTTTAAATGGATAATAAATATTTCCCAGTATATTCTTATGTAAAAACAACTTTGGAGAATAAAGAGATTTTGAAAATAACCCTTACCTTGCACTTTCTACTTCGGTCGAGGGTACATTTAACCTACTATATAATGACCATTGTTTGAGATTAGATTATACCAGAACCATATTCATATTTATTATATCATACATTATTAATTTATGACTTTATTCTACCTATCTAATAATGATTTTCATGTTAAATTAACATTTCAGGTAATAATCTCTTTCTTTATCATACATATTTTGACATGTCATTATTGATCATATCATTTAGATCAAGATTTAAATAATTCCAAAATATAAACCATGATTTATAAATCATTAATATTTAGAATATAATTTTTTCTAATATATATATATATTAAATGGAAGACACCGTTTATGTATACGGTATGCTTTACGTATGGAGAAATGTTGTTCAGTTTTCATATCGTATTGAATAGAAGTAAGTGAATAAGATATACGTATGTACATAAATACATACATACACATATATATAAATATATATATCTCTTGTATCCTTATTATTTCATATATTACATACTTATTAGTAATTTATATGTTTATAATCGCCGATTAATGGTGAACGTGGAAATGAATCTCATCGATTCGTGGTGATGGTAATCCATACATACGCACGAGCGACAACATCAATTTCTTAAAGAAGTAGAATTGGATGGTATATTAATTTTATGTAGACAATATCAGGTTATTTTCATTATTTATATACATATTAATCATCATTATATCTATCTAAATAAGATAGTGTTGAATAACAATTTACACCACATCATGGAGACGGTAAGTCGTACAGACGCACGCATGGTGACATTATAATTCATAGGATGGATAAAATAATGAATATAGTTGTGAAATATTTATAATAACATCACAGTGTATATAAGGTACTATAGTTAATATCTTTTTTTTGTAATAACAATGAAAGAGTAAGTTGAAGAACAAATGAACTTGTATGATGGTGGTGAAATCATAACCTCTTTTTCAGGTTATTTTTTTTTAATTTATCAAATGGACTCCATAGGATGTCATTATGATCAAAATAAGGCCTCTAGAATGAAGGTAGAATAGTTGGGAGTATATTTGGGCAGGTTTTTGCCGATCCAAATGGCTTTGGAGTTGTGAATTTTAGATAATTGGAAGTGCTCTTTTATAAGAGGGGTGAGGGTCACCTAAGGAACAACATAAAATATTATATTCTATGAAATTCATTTTTGATTTCTAAAGGCACACAAATGTAATATTTAATGGATAGGGTTTGTATGGGTCTAAAACCACCCAAACAATAGTTTTTAGACCGATTTTGGAAATTATTTAACCTTATCTTGTACATTTATCTCTTAGTTAAATAGTAAGACTTTAACCACGTCTATTTGTATTTTTTTTATTATTTGGATTTTAAACAAACATTAAACATCTAAAGGAACCCCAAGTGGTTCATTAATGACATATATAATATTATTTTATCCCTTTGGCCAAAACATAGATTTTATGGAATATAATACAAATTAATAATATAATATTTGTTTTAAAAGCTCTTTTATGTCAATTTTGACACTATTTGGGATTTGGTTTTTGCTAAACTCATAATAGCATTATAACATCAAAAAAATTAATTTAATCAACCCTAAAATGTCATATTATCCTATAAGATTATTTTAATTCATAAAAAGTCTCAAATTACATTTATTTTTGTATTTATAATATTAATTTTCTTTATATTTCATTAATAAGGTATTTACTATGTCATCATTGTTTCATAAATAAATTAAATTATATAATGTCTAAAAATTATAATTACAAAACCATTATGTAGTAAATATTTTTATATTTCTAAAGAATATTTATAATTCAATTTATATTATGTGTAACCCTGTATTGAAAATGGTTTAGTTATTAAACATTAAATTTAACACTTGTAACTCTTCTTTGAATTAAATAAAATTAAACGTCCTAATCTAGTCCAAGTGAAATTAAAATATCATATTTTATTCCTATGGTTGTTTTTTGTTGAATTTAACAATTACAATTGAATTAAGACATGTGTTAGGGTAATTATGATATCATTTTTATCCTTAATTGCCCTATTTAATTTTAACTGTGGTAAATAAATGTTAAAAGTTACTATTCACCAAACATTATATTCATCTTATTGAACCACATTTTACTTACTAATATCAAATTTCTCTCTCATAATTTTGAAATTCAACTAATAGAAGTAGTAAAATTATGTTTTAAGAAAATTTGCACATTCTCATAAGAGGTGGGTAAAATATGGTAAAAGGTTTGATAAACTTTTATACATCTAATTTTTTTATAAAATTACTCCAATAAATTAAATTGAACATATATAGGTATTATATATATATATACTAAAAATATATTTAAATAATATAAATAATTATTTAAATAATAAGTTGGTTTTAAATAATAACACATTGTTTTTCCATATTCATCAAAAATTGAATGTTTTCCGAAAAATACCAAAATTTTACCCAAAGATAATTTTTATTTAATGAATTAAAAAATGAATTCCATTTTACCAAATTAAAAACATATAATTTTCATATATTAAAATAAAATTAATTCCCCTCGTCGAAACCAAATCTATGATTTTTTTAAAGAAAAGACTATCCAAAGATTGACATGTGTTTATGTAAAATTTAAATCTTCAATTACTTATAATGACCTAAATTGTATTAAATGATAAAAATAAAATCTAATTATACTACAAAACTATAAAAATTCATAATTTTACACTATAATGTATTTCGATTAATTAATGTGTTTTCAATAAAAATTTAGTATTTTTAAATATTCATCAAAATATCAAAGTTATCAGAAAAGAATCAAAAAATTATCCAAACTAAATTTTAATTTCCTGATTTAAATGAATATGTTTATTTTATAAAATTTAATATATAAAATATTCAAATATTGTATTGAAAAGGGGTTCACCATTAAAAGGTGGTAAAATTTTATTTATTTGAAAAATACTTCTTTTATCTAAAAAATGAATTTGTTCATAAATTATGTCTAAGAAACTCATTATATGTATTCCAAAATTAGACGGATTTTAAAAATTCAAAATTCAGTTAATATGATTGATATCCACTTTCGAACTGCTAGTTTGGTAAGAAGTGGTGCGCATGAACTCAGTGTTGCGTGTAGTGAAGGTTATTGAATTACTATGAAAAATAATGTACAATGAATTCTTGGGGTGTTACTGGGTTTAATATGCACCTCACAATGATTAAACTTCATGAAATGCTAGATATACATCGTATATCTCTAATTATGTGTTTCTATGAATCATACTAATGGTATTAGTGGGTTCATTGTACGTACAACTACCCGATAAGTACTCCAATAGGATTTCATGTATTCTATTAGCTCTATATATTACTAACTCACTGAATGGGTCATCATTCTCCTTAAACATTGTATATAATTTACTGCATGATTTATATGTTGGATAAACAACATAAATTCCAATATTATTATAGGTTGTCAATCTCTTGTGGTTTTAATCATGTATTTTTAAAATAGTTTATGTGAATTTTGATGAAAACCCCAATAGAAAAAAAATTTTATATGTTCACTACACACCTAGTAATCTGAGAAGTCACATTACAATGTTTCAAAATTTATACGATGGAGGAAATAAATTCACATCATATATTTTCTTCTTAGAGTTCATTATATCCACCAACATGACTAAATGTAGTGAACATTGGTAAAATGAATATTTAATGGATACACATCCTATAAAATTTTCAAATTGGATTGATATTTTAGGGCTTAACAATGAATTCATTGGATGTTCCTTACATGTTCAAAGTAATTTATGAAAATGAAAAATTAATGATGAAAATTAAATGACAAAATCATGTTAATTGTTTGGAGAAATCCCTTAATGTACCATATCGATATGTTTTGGATACGCGTGTTTCTGTTGAAAACACCAACTGAGTTCGAAGGAGCATGGTTAATGTTTGATGAAGAATGATTTTAAGGTGGAATAATTTAAATGTGATTGAAAAAAATTTGGGCCTCAAAATCGTGAGTTTAGGTTTTTTAAAATGGAAGATTATTGCATTGGTAAATTCAGTATCAGATCATGAAGCACTGTTTAAGGATTGAATGTGTGGAACAAGGGATTTCTATCGAAATTTTCAATTGTTTTGAATGATGGAGAATGATATTTACATCATGTACGTGAATGGTTCATGGGGTGAAAATTAGTCACCATAAATTCAAATGGTACACTAAAGGCATGTGGGCATGCAGTATGCGGAAGGCACACGATACACAAATGGCTTGTGGTATGCATAAGGTAGGTAGTTGTAAAGACCCGTAAAATTGAAGGGAAAGTTTTTCTTAATTTTCATTGAAATTTTACAAGAGTGCGGTTTCTGACGGCACCAGATTCCGAGGCCCGATGTGGCCGGAATCAATTTCCGATGTTTGGCTCGGGTACGTTCAGTGAACGAACGAGCGGGATTTCCTATCTTTTGAACCGGTGCTCAGAATTGAAATCTGATGGCACCAATGAACTCGCAATGCCGGTAATCGATTAAGGGAACCTTTACCGTAGTTACGTTTGTATAGGAGAAGAAGTTAATTAATGAGGTTTAATTAAAAAGTAAATAAAATTGTTAAATCAATTTTATTTCTTTTTCAAGGTGGTTAGTTTCTCCCATGGGAAGTTGGTGGTGGGGCCCACATCCACCCAACTTCCCATGTGTGGATAATTAAAAGGGTGGGGCCCACACGAACCCCCCACCTTTTCAATTTTTCCCTAACACCCTATCCCCTCGTAACCCCTCACATTCCTAAATCCCCATTAACTCACCTTCATTAATGTTTGACAACTTGTTTTAATTAATTTGGTGAGTTACATGTAAGTTTTTTAAATTCAAACAATTGAATTTCAAATGAATTGTTGTGTTAATAAAATATGTTTAGAACTTATTTTATTAGGGGTTGGTGGTGGGTTGTTTGAGAGCTTTTTGGAGAAAAAGCTAAGGAACGCCTTCTTCCTCGATGAAGAACGCGAAGAACACCGTTATTCAATGAAGAACTTCTCCGCCGAAGAACACGATGCTTCCGTGACGCCGTATCCGCGACGCGACGTTCTTCTTCCACGTCGTCTCTTCCGCGACGGTTTTCCGCGACGAAATCACCGTCAATGACATCGAATCCTCTCTTCGTGACGTCGACGTTCTTTCCCCGTGACGCCCAACCTCCGTGACACTCGTCTTCCCCGGGTCGTTGACGAACACCGTTCCTGAACCGAGGTAGGGGTTTTATTTTTATTTAATTCCGTTCATGATTCTAGTTTGTTGATCTTCGTGGTTTTCGACTAATTGTTATCGAATAACGCGAGGGGCCCAGTCCGCACAAACACGGCCGGACCTCCTCCTTATTTCATGAATGATTTCTTTGTGGTTGGTACGAGGAAGCGTGGTGCCGTCGCACAACGCGGTTTCATCCAGAAGATATGTGTGGCGCCATCACGCCATGCCGTGGAAAGAAATTCAAGGACGCGACGCCATCGTGCCGCTTCGAAGATAACCGACGACGCCGCGGCGGAGGGGCGCGGTGTCGTCGCACCGCGCCGGACAACAAAGGTTGCGGCCGGTTTCAGGCCGTGGCGGAACAAGGAGACCAGCGGCCGGACCGGGAAGCCGGTGTCGGCGAGGAATGGGACCGGCCGTCGCATGTCCCGTGGAGGCCAGAATCATCCGGCCAGGGCGGGCCGGCCGGACCAGTGTGCAACCAGGGGTTCAAACCCCCGGCCGGCTGGCCATAACGACCCCCCTTAATTGCGGTGGGCCGCAGTTACACAGGGGGCAGGTGCCCCCCATTTGCCGAACGGCTCAGCC
Source organism: Viscum album (assembly GCA_963277665.1). Taxonomy (NCBI): domain Eukaryota; kingdom Viridiplantae; phylum Streptophyta; class Magnoliopsida; order Santalales; family Viscaceae; genus Viscum; species Viscum album. The sequence continues at coordinate 1,912,355,544 of OY728151.1, forward strand.
AAAAGCCGAGCCAGACAGCGCGCTGGGCGCGCTGTCCCCAGCCAGACCGGCACCCGGCCGGTCTGCCAGGCTGGGACGCGCTGGGCCGGGCCACGCCCAGCCGGACCGCGCCGTGCCAGGCCGGGACGACCCTGTCCGGTGGCGGGTCGACCCGGCTCGGGCCAACCGGGGGGTCTCGGGCCGGGTTGGTCCGGGCCCGAAACCCCCGTTATCGGACAGTTTGGGTTCAAATGCCCATAACTCGGGCTACAGACCTCCAAACGACGTGCCGACAGTGGAAATGTGATCCTTCGATCGAGACGTTCGTTTCGGTATATTGCACTCCAGTTTCCGGAATAATTTGAGTTCGGCCGGGTTGGTTCGTACACGAAACCAACCGAGCCCTTGGAGCGGAAACGCTCATATATTGTGCTACAGACGTCTAATTGTCATGTAGTAGACTTTTTTTAGTTCCTCTTAGTGAGACGGATCTTTTGGAATACTCCACACAAGGTTTAGACGCAGGTGGAGTACGGTCGGGTTGGTTTTGCCTTAAAAACCAACTGGGCCCCTAGGACAAAAAAGCCAACAACACTCAGACCGGGCGTCCGCTCGATGCGCCATCTGCGACGTTGAGTTCCGGTTGACGATACAGAACTTTTGGATACATCAACGCTGGACTATGTGACAGTTGATGTATCAGCCTCTCGGCTCGTGGAGCGGACCCTCCTGAACGAGCTTGTTGTGTGCGGGAACCCTAGTGCTAGCTGCGACTGCTACTTTTACTGTGACGATGACTGTGCAGAGATCCTCATTGGATTCAACGACGAAGACTATAGCACTCAGTGATCCTATGTGGATCAGTGCTACCGATCATGTGTGGGTCCGATCTTGTGTGGGTTAGCACTCAGCGGTTCTGTTTGAGCCAGCGCCTACAGATCATGTGTGGGTCTGATCCTGTGTGGGTCTTTGCGGGGGTTAGTTTCCTACTGATCCTGTGTGGGTCATTGCGGGGGTTAGTACATATCGATCCTTTGTGGGTCCGAAGACTTAGATGGATCAGTGATCATATCTATCATCTTTCGAAGAAGTATACCTATGTGAGTTGAATCCTGTTTACTTCCTGTGTGGATTGTGTTGTATTATCCTGTGTGGAATACATTTTGGTTTCATGTGTGGAATACATATAATTTCCTGTGTGGACTGAGTTGTACATGGGCTCAGATGTTGGAGAGTATTGGAATTGATGACTTAGGTATATGTATGGGAATATACCTAAGCAGTTTCAGTTGTTACTTCGTGTTTGTATCTTTCTTTTGTGGTTTATCTTTTTTGGATTTTGGAAGACCTTCGGGGGTCTTGGGGTCCCTACTGAGTAGCTTATACTCACCCCTACACGGGCTATGCCCTCACTACGTTGTGATGGTTGCAAATGACGGACATCATTGATCGTGGTCGAGGCTTGCAGAGCAGGACGGTTCCTGGAGGTAGACCACTGGGCGGGACGTACTAGGAGTGGACGGCGGGTCCCGAGTAGCAGTGGAGTTATCTGTACCCACCCTTTAATTGGGATTTCCAGTGGACTGCTCGGTGTAGCGGCTTTTACTTTTCAGTTGTTGTTTTCCCTTTCGAGTTGTACTTTACTTTCAGTTTGGGTTTGTATACTGGCCCAATTACTTTTCCGCACTTACTATTGTACCAGTTTTTAATTAGTGTTTACTTTTTCCGCTTGCTTATTTTGAGGTGCTTGTTTACTTTACAAAGGAAATGCCTTCCCTTTTTACCGGGATTTACGCCTTGGTGCTAGTCGCCAGCCCCTGGCCTATGGAAGGAGGGCTTGGGGTAGTCACGGCATGGGCCCCGAGAACGGGTCATGACAAATTGGTATCAGAGGAGTTCGGTTCTACCGCAAACTCTGATATTTTCTATGTGAAGAAATAGTGTTCAGCGTATTGAGTGTGGTTATCAGTCCAGGGAGTCCAGTGTTGGTGCAGCGGTCGACGTATCCGTACACCAGGACCCTGACATCTGATTTCTGACTTAATGCACGAAAACATTGATTGCGTGTGTGTTTCAAGTTTTCATTGTGATTACATTGTATCATCTCACCAGGTATACTGTTCTGACCATGACGCACCTATTTCCTTTTCAGGATGTCCCCACGACGGCAGCCAGCTAGGGTTCCGAGAGTCGAGCGTGAGGTCAGCCCACCGAGCGACAAGGCCTCAGTGCAGGGCCCTTTGTCAGCAGTGGCACCGACAGTAGCACTACCCGCCGAGCCACCGATACTTCCAGCACCAGCCGCTGATGATGGACATCGCCTCAGCGCACTGCATGAGTTCCAGCGCCAGCGACCGCCCAGGTTCTGTGGGGAGACGGACCCCCAGGTAGCCGAGGACTGGCTGGAGGCAGTCATACGAGTTTTCAAGCTATTGAGGACACCAACAGACCCCATGGTGATCCTCGCTGCGAGACTACTGCACGCAGCAGCGGGCTGATGGTGGAGCTTGATGATCCAGGTGCACGATGAGGCATCTCTACTTTGGACGGACATTAAGAGGCTCTTCCGCTCGGAGTTCGTCCCAGCCACCCTCCGTGCGGTGTGCATTCAGGAGATTCTTCAGCTGCGGTAGGGCAGCATGACGGTCGCTCAATACTCGGTGAGATTTACCGACCTCTCGCGCTACTCGACCAACATGGTATGAGACCCATTCATATGGGCCCGAACCTTTGACTAGGGATTGTGACATGAGATCAGGGCATCACTGATCGCCCTCATCATTCCAAATTAGACAGGAGTACTGGAGCAGGCCCTTTTGATCGAGAGCTTTCTTGCTGAGTTTACACTAGCGCCGAGACCCACTACAGGGCGACATGTAGCTGAGTCTTCTACAGCAGGCAGTCGACGGATGACTCATGGGTCCAGGCAGACCAGACCCTCAGGCAGGCGACCTCATTTCACTGGCTTAGTAGTGCGGGGCACACAGCGCGGAGCCAGTCTTTCGAGAGGCAGGAAGTGCTACTTGTGCGGCGGGCAGGGCCACATGGCTCGTTACTTCCCGAACTACCGTGCCGAGGAGCAGCAGACGGTTGAGGGACCACCGAGGCAGAGGTAGAGGGTCGACCGTGGTGGTCCTCAGGGAGGAGGCGGACGAGACAGAGGAGCAGGCGGAGAAGCAGGTGGTGGGCGACGCTTTGAGACTCTACCACCACCACCACCATGAGATCCACCACGACCACAGGGAGCTAGCGGGCAGAGACTGGAAGAGCTCCAGGTAGTGGAGGCCTATGACCACGGCGCGCCCGAGATGATTCGAGGTACTATCTGTTTCTATTACACCCTTGATGCAGTACTTTTAGCCATAGGAGCGAGTCACTCTTTCATAGTCGCTGCCCTTGTTCGGAGCTCGGAGATTCTGATAGAGCCGTTGGCTCGATCCTTACAGCTAGAGACTCCTACGGGAGTAGACTCGATGATTACGCACTGGTTCCGGCACTGTGAGCTTACTCTAGGAGGCGAGAGCTTCGGCTGGGATCTTCTTGTAGAAACATCGAGGCCTTACAACGTCATCTTGGGCATGGATTGGTTATCTACGGTCCATGCATAGATTGACTGTTTTAGGCACAAGGTGTGATGTGTACGCACCGACAAGGGTAGGTTCACCTTCACCGGTGAGAAGGGAGCCTTTGCAGCACAGGATGGACTTCCGCGGAGGAGAGGACATCCCATCACTCATCAGTTGGCTAGCCTCATCCTAGGAGCAGTTGACGTGCAGAGTCCTGGTTTTCCTGTAGTGGTGGATCAGTTTGCAAACGTTTTTCCTGATGATGTTCTAGGACAACCTCCTCGCAGAGAAGTAGACTTTTATATTGACCTGTACCACGGGACAACCCCGATATCAACTCCAGCATATTGGATGGCCCCCTCCGAGCTTCGAGAGTTACAAGTACAGTTGGAGGACATGCAGGGCAAGGGGTTCATCCGACCTAGTGTTTCACCATGGGCTTCCCCGAATTTTTTTTCCAAGAAGGTGGACAGGAGCATGCGACTTTGTGTTGACTATCGTCGCCTGATCCATGTGACAGTGAGGAACAAGTATCCGCTACCAAAGATTGATGTCCTCTTTGATCAGATCAAGAGAGCACGGTGGTTCTCGAAGATAGACCTCAGGTCAGGCTATCACCATCTTAGAGTTAGAGATGAGGACGTGCAGAAGACGGCCTTCAGATGTCGGTATGGAAACTATGAGTTCTTGGTTATGCCCTTCGGCGTAACCAATGATCCAGTAGTGTTCATGGCCCTCATGAACAGGATCTTTCAGTCATACCTCGATCGATTTGTCGTGGTCTTCATCGACGACATTTTGATCTAATCGACGACTGAGGAGGAGCACACCTACCACTTACGGGTTGTACTAGACACACTCCTAGAGAACCAGCTTTATGGTAATCTCTCAAAGTTCCAGTTTTGGATACGTGATGTCCACTTCTTGGGACACGTCATCTCTGAGGCGGGAGTTGCAGCGAATCCTGCGAAGATTGAGGCAGTGTTAGATTGGGAGCCACCCAGGAGGGTGACGGAGGTTCGGAGTTTCTTGGGACTAGCTGGATACTACCGGAGATTCATGCCAGACATCTCCAGAGTTGCGGCACCACTCTCAGCTTTGACGAAGAAGGGGAAACCCTTCGTGTGGTCAGACAGATGTCAGCAGAGCTTCCAGGAGATGAGATAGAGATTAACCAACACACCTATCTTGAGGTTGCCTGAGGAGGGAGTAGGGTACGTAGTTTACTGCGATGCATCAGGGACCGGACTTGGATGTGTCCCGATGCAGGAGCAGGCAGTGATCGCCTATGGATCACTTCAGTTGAGGCCGCATGAGCAGAACTACGCTACCCATGACCTGGAGTTAGCAGTAGTGGTCTTCGCTCTGAAGACATAGCGAAACTATCTGATGGGCGATCACTTTACATTCTTTTATGGCCATCAGAGTCTCAGGTATATCTTCTCGCAGAAGGAACTAAACCTGAGACAGAGGCGATGGCTCGAGTTCCTCCAGGACAATGACTTTGAGATAGTCTATACTCCTGGGAAGGGGAAGATAGTAGTCGATGCCCTCAGTAGGAGGACGGGAATTCAGCTACTTGAGGAGGCGACGGAGCAGCTAGCCTCTTTGCAGATATCCTTCGTGGATAGAGATGGAGCAGCCTTCCTTCAGTCTCTCACAGTCACTCCTCCACTTCTACAGCAGGTCAGAGAGGCACAGCGTGGGGACACTGACTGTGAGAAGCGGCGTGCACAGATATCCTTATGACAAGCACCTGATAGTTTCTCCTTTGGAGCAGAGCACGAAATCCCTTTCAGAGGATGTACCATGGTACCAGTCGCTTTACGGGAGGAGGTACTGAGTGAGTTTCACACTTCTACTTTTGAGGTACATCCCGGAGTGGCGAAGATGTACCAGGATCTCAGACGACAGCACTGGTGGCCGGGCATGAAGAAGGCTGTGGCAGAGTTCATTTCTCGATGCCTCACCTGCCAGCAGATGAAGCCAGAGTATCAGGTACCAGCAGTCTTGGTACAGCCCTTGGAGGTCCCGGATGGAAGTGGGACGGGATATCTATGGACTTCGTGACTGGACTTCCACACACTTCTAGAGGTCACGACTCCATCTGGGTGATTGTCGACCGACTCACCAAGTCGGCTCACTTCTTACCCATCAGAGAGCAGGGCTCAGTGGGGAGCATGGGATGACATTACGTTCAGGAGATTGTACGGCTTCACGGTGTGCCATCTTCTATCTTCTCCGATCAAGATTCTCATTTTACTTCCCGGCTATGGAAGGAATTGCAGGAGGCATTCGAGACACATCTACGTCTGAGCACAACCTTTCACCCTCAGAAAGATGGTTAGACAGAGAGGACCATTTAGACTCTCGAGGACATGATTCGCACATGTGTCCTCGACTTTGGTCATAGCTGGGAGGACCACCTACCCTTGGCGGAGTTCGCGTACAACAACAGCTACCACTCCACCATCGGGATGGCACCATAAGAGGCGTTGTACGGCCGACCTTGCAGATCTCCTTTGTGCTGGAAAAACCCTGGTGAGTCAGCACTTGTGGGACTAGAGATGGTCCAGGCCACGACAGAGAATGTCCAGGTCATCCAGGAGCGGATGAGGACAGCTCAGAGCCAGTAGAAGTCATACGCTGACAGGAGGTGGAGGCAACTAGAGTTCGAGGATGGCGACCACGTCTTTTTGAGTGTCTCACCTCAACGTGGATTACGGAGATTTGGCCGAGGCAGAATGTTATCTCCGCGCTTCATCGGACCCTTCCAGTTCCTCGGTAGGATTGGCGAGGTGGCTTATCGCCTGGCTCTACCACCTCAGTTGCACCGGGTGCACGACGTCTTCCACGTATATTAGCTGAGGAGATACATGCACGACCCAACACACATCATTTACCATGGGGAGCTTTACGTTGACGATGAGGCAACTTTTATGGAGGTCCCGGTGGAGATCGAGGATCGACAGGAGCGGTTCCTATGTGGATGGTTGATTCCTCTTGTGCTCATCAGATGGCAGCACGGGAACCTCCAAGAGAGAACTTGGGAGCGGGAGGCTCAGATGCGTGCTCAGTACCCTCTTTTGTTTCCCTAGTTTTGATGTATCTTTACGGGGACGTAAATCCCTGAGGTAGGAGTAATTTAAAGACCCGTAAAATTTAAGGGAAATTTTTTCTTAATTTTCTTTGGAATTTTACAAGAGCGCGGTTTCTGACGGCACCTGATTACGAGGCCCAGTGTGCCCAGAATCATTTTCCGAAGTTTGGCTCGGGTACGTTCAATGAACAAACGATCGGGATTTCCTATCTTTTGAACCGGTGCTCGGAATTGAAATCTGATGGCACCCATGAACTCGCAATGCCGGTAATCGATTAAGGGAACCTTTACCGTAGTTGTGTTTGTGTGGGAGAAGAAGTTAATTTATGGGGATTAATTAAAAAGTAAATAAAATTGTTAAATCAATTTTTTTTCAAGGTGGATAGTTTCTCCCATGGGAAGTTGGTGGTGGGGCCCACATCCACCCAACTTCCCATGTGTGGATAATTAAAAGGGTGGGGCCCACAAGAACCCCCACCTTTTCAATTTTTCCCTTAATCCCTAACCACTCTTAACCCCTCACATTCCTAACTCCCCATTAGCTCACCTTCATTAATATTTGACAACATGTTGTAATTAATTTGGTGAGTTATATGTAAGTTTTTCAAATTCAAACAATTGAATTTCAAATGCTTCGTTGTGTTAATAAAATAAGTTTAGAAATTATTTTATTAGGGGTTGGTGTTGGGTTGTTTGAGAGATTTTTGGAGAAAAATCTAAGGAACACCTTCTTCCTCGACGAAGAACGCGAAGAACACCGTTCTTCAAAGAAGAACTTCTCCGCCGAAGAACACGGTTCTTCTGCGACGCTGTATCCGCAACGCGACGTTCTTCTTCCGCGTCGTCTCTTCCGCGAAGGTTTTCTGCGACGAAATCGCCGTCAATGACTTTGAATCCTCGCTTCGCGACGTCGACGTTCTTTCCCCGCGACGCCCAACCTCCATGACGCTCGTCTTCCGCGGGTAATTGACAAACATCGTTCCTGAAACGAGTTAGGGGTTTTATTTTTATTTACTTCCATTCATGATTCTAGTTTGTCGATCTCCATGGTTTTCGACTAATTGTTATTGAATAACGCGAGGGGGCCGGTCCGCACAAACAAGGCCGACCCTCCTCCTTATTTCATGAATGATTTCTTTGTGGTTGGTATGAGGAAGAGTGGTGCCGTCGCACCACGCGGTTTCATGAGGAAGATATGCACGGCGCCGTCGCGCCACGCTGTGGAAAGAAATTCAAGGACGTGATGCCGTCGTGCTGCTTCGAACAAAACCGAAGGCACCGCGGCCGGAGCGGGGCCGCGAAGGAGGGGTGCAGTGCCGTCGCACCGCGCCGGATGACAAAGGCAGTGGCCAGTTCCGGGCCGCGGTAGAACAAGGAGACCGGTGGCCGGACCGGGCCGCCGGTGTCGGCGAGGAAGGGGACCGGCAGTCGCCGGTCCCGTGGTGGCCGGAACCGTCCGGCCAGGGCAGGCCGACCAGACCGGTGTGCAACCAGGGGATCAGACCCCCAGACGGCTGGCCATAACGTCCCCCCTTAATTGTGGTGGTCCGCGGTTACACAGGGGGGCATGCGCCCCCCCTGTGCCGAACAGCTCGGCCAAAAGTCGAGCCAGACAGCGCGCTGGGTGTGCTGTCCCAAGCCAGACCGGCGCCCGGCCGGTCTGCCAGGTCGGCCCGCGCCGGGCCGGGCCGTTCCCATCCATGCCGGGCCATGCCGGGCCAGGCTGACCCTGTGTGGGGCGGGTCGACCCGGTTCGGGCCAACCAGGGGGTCTCGGGCCGGGTCGGTCCGGGCCCGAAACCCCCGTTATTGGACTGTTTGGGTTCAAATGCCCATAACTCGGGCTACGGACCTCCAAACGACGCGCCGTCAACATAAATGAGATCCTTGGATCGAGACGGTCGTTTCAGTATATTTCAGTCAAGGTTTCGGAATACTATGAGTTCAGCCGGGTTGGTTCGTACACGAAACCAACCAGGCCCTCGGAGCGGAAATACTCATATCTTGAGCTACCGACGTCCGATTGACGTGTCGTCGACTTTGTTGAGTTATTAATAGGGAGTCAGAGCTTTTGGCATACGTCGCACGAGGTTTGGACGCAGGTTGGAGTACGGTCATGTTGGTTTTTCCTTAAAAACCAACGGGGCCCCTGGGACAAAAAAGCAAATAACTCTCAGACCGGGCATCCGATCGACGCGCCGTCAGCGACATTGAGTTCCTGTTGACGATACGAAACTTTTGGATACATTAACTATGGTCTATGTGACAGTTGATGTATCATACTCTCGGCTCGTGGAGCGGACCCTCCCGAACGAGCTTGCTGTGTGCGGGAACCCTGGTGCTGGCTGCGACTGCTACTGTGACTGCGACGACGACTGTGTAGAGATCCTCAGGGGATTCGACGACGACGGCTACAACACTCAGCGATCCTATGTGGATCAGTGCTACCGATCATGTGTGGGTCCGATCCTGTGTGGGTCAGCGCTCAGCGGTACTGTGTGAGCCAGCACCTACAGATCCTGTGTGGGTCCGATCCTGTGTGGGTCTTTGCGGGGGTTAGTTTCCTACCGATCATGTGTGGGTCATTGTGGGGGTTAGTACATATCGATCCTTTGTGGGTCCGATGACATAGATGGATCAGTGATCATCTCTATCGTCTTTCGAAGAAGTATACTTGTGTGAGCTGAATCCTGTTTACTTTCATGTGTGGATTGTGTTATGTTATCCTGTGTGGAATACGTTTTTCTTTCCTGTGTGGAATACGTATACTTTCTTGTGTGGACTGAGTTGTACATGGGCTCGGATGTTGGAGCGTATTGGAATTGATGACTTAGGAATATGTATGGGCATATACCTAAGCAGTGTCGGTTGTTACTTCGTGTTTGTATCTTTCCTTTGTGGTTTATCCTTTGTGCATTTTGGGAGACCTTCAGGGGTCTCGGTGTCCCTACTGGGTAGCTTATACTCACCCCTACACGGGCTATGCCCTAACTACGTTGTGTTGGTTACAAACGACGGACAACGTTGATCGTGGTTGAGGCTTGCCGAGCAGGACGGTACCTGGAGGTGGACCACTGGGCGGGACGTACTCGGAGTGGACGGCGGGACCGGAGTAGCAGTGGAGTTATCTTTACCCACCCTTCAGGTGGGATTTCCAGTGGACAACTCGGTGTAGTGGATTTTACTTTTGAGTTGCTGTTTTGCCTTTCGAGTTGTACATTACATTCAGTTTGGGTTTGTATATTGGCCCATTTACTTTTCCACACTTACTGTTGTACTAGTTTTTACTTAGTGTTTACTTTTTCCGCTTGCTTACTCTGAGATGCTTGTTCACTTTAAAAAGGCAATGCCTTCCCTTTTTACTGGGATTTAGGCCTTGGTGGTAGTCGCCAGCCCCTGGCCTATGGAAGGCGGGCTTGGGGTAGTCACGGTACGGGCCCCGAGGACGGGTCGTGACAGTAGTACAAGGAAGTATTGGGGTATGCAGGATCAATTATCATTCATGGAATATAGGGATTTTTTAGAAACTATATAGTTTTTCATTTGAAAAGGAGTGATGGTGATTTTGGAAATCATGAATGAGGAATGACAGTACGCGCACCGTGTAGGGAAGAACATTTCATGTGTGAACAAGTATGCAGTTAATGTTGTAACAAATTGAAGATTTCGATAATAATATATTTCAGGATTTGGAGTATCTATTTGAATATATAATGTGCACTAATACAATCATTAAAGGGGGGTAACTATATTACAGAAAATATTCACTTTGGTAATTTGGCTTTTTAAAAAAGTTGATCATGAGGAATAATTCCATGAAGGTTAAAGTGGTTCATGTTGAATACATTTACCAAAGGATTTTACAGGGAACTGTATCCCACAAAGGATGTGGTACACATAAGAGGAATACATGATACATAGTGGATGAAGATTTGGTAAACATAAAATAGATGTTCTGTGGTATCATAGGAGTAACGGTTTATGAAGGTTATCGGTTTAAAGAAAGAGAAGTTGTGCGATGAAGTTAAAATCTGTACAGTATACCTGCTTTATAGTACATGAGGATGAAAGTTGGTATGCAGATGAAGAAATTTGTTTTTGAAATTGTATAAAGAATCTAGAAAAATATAATAAATATTTATGTATATCAATTTCCAATAACCTAAAAGTACTTTGGAAACTATAATTTATCTACATGTGAAAAATCGACTTCAATAGAGAATAGATTTATAAATAAGGATTTGTTAATTCCTTGAAATAAAGAGGCCTAGAACACCATAATCTATATGTGGATCCATTCTGAGATCAATGAGTGAAAGAATAAGAAACAATGATCCTTCCCACTAGAAGTGATCTATAAGAAGAGACATTGGTTGTGACCCATAGGAATGAAAAGTGTGGACCCTAAAACATTGTCAATGATGTCCATTGGGGCATTTAAGATATTGAAAGAACCTTGAAATTGGAATAAATCATTAGTGGATTCAGTACATCAGCAAATTAATGATGTATTCTACTTAAACATTTCATAGTCTAGGTGCACCAAGTTAAATTTCTGTGTTTTGTGCATGATTTAATTTCTTCTAATATATTATTACTAGATATACATAGAATTTGATTTTGTTTATGGATGAAAAAAGTTTATAAGGGGTAGGATTTTAATTATGTCTTAACCTGATTATCCCTAATCCTTCTTAAGGAATTTGACTTACTGGTCCTAACAATTGGGTTTAGAGGGAAAGTATAAATGTCAATGGTTCTCTTTTAGTATAATAAATGTAGGTGGTCAATCAAAAAATGGTTTCATTATTCGATGGGAACAATTTTCAACTATGGAATAATTTGATGAAGAACTACTTCCAATCATTATAAATGGATGTATTATCAGTCGATTTTCCTAGAATATTAACAAATATCAATAGTGGGGCACTATCAGAAGCTGAAAGAATAAAATGGGATTCTAATTACAAAGGGATCAATTCTTTAAGGGGAGACCTATCAAAAGTGATTTCTAGGAAGGTTATTTCATGTAAAAAATCACATTAAATGTGTGTTAAAATAGTTTAATATTTATGAGGGAGACTCAATGTGAGATAAGAGAAGCTTCGTGTTATATGTAACAAGTATGAGGATTTCATTATGAACCACAGTTTGTTTTCTGTTGAATTCTTCAATAGGGTAAATGGCATTGTGGAAGACTTGTGAGGCATTAGAGAAATCATTGAGGATATAAACATTGTGTTGTTTTTCTTGAGAAATCATCCACCTCAGTTAAGTTTGAAGGTTTTATTATTGGATGAAAATGATCGAAAAGATGTTACACTAGATAACATGCATTATACCATTTCATCATATGAATTGGAAAATGATGATAATTATGTAGGGAAAAGGGGAATTATTATGAAGATTCCTTCATGGATAGAAGGAATCTCTGTATATAAATTATTCTGAAGATTGATAGTTTGTATGATGTGATGTCATTTAACTCATCAAATCTAAAAATAAGAAGAGTAACATTCAAAGTTAATCCTTCAATGAAAATTTTCATATATGGAAACACATAAAATTTTGATGAAAAATGACCTACGTGGTTTGAAGATGATGATGAAGGAAATAATGAAATTCTACAACATATTTTTTCATCTTATGAAAAACGAAGGTTGAGTTATAAGATAATTTTTATCCAAAAAATAAAAATGTAATTAAATAGAAGAAAAATATTCACCTAAAAGTCATGAAAAATAGTTAGAGGATTGAAGTGATCATAAACTATATAAATTTTTTGGAAATTTTCTGAAATTCTATAATAGGAGATGAAATATAAAATAAATATTGAGTAATTGAATGAATAGTTTACCATCATGATATATTAGAATCTTCTCTTGAAGAAATATTTCTTTTAAGCTTCAAAAAATTAATGATAACTATGTGTTTCATGATGATAAAATCTATATACAGCAACATGAAGATGTGAATTATGAGATAAATGAAGAAATTGAAAAACTGAAGTATTTAATTAAAAAAATCTCAGAAATGGTGGTTGAGTACAATCTCATATTTGAAGTGTAGAGAAAATATATCACTAAATTGAATGAAATGTGTAAAGGATTTTATATGAATTGATCAAAAACTAAATCCAGTAGTGGTAGATGTTAGAACATAATAAACCACTTCAAGGGTAAATATTGATTTCAGTATGACGAAGGATCAGATTATTTAGAGAACCCAATGTACAAACAGTGGTATAGTATTTCCCCATTTGAATGTACATAACATAAGATGCATGTACTGTGGGAAAATGGGACACTCCCTAAATGATTGTTCCATTGCAATGAGGTATCAAACAAAACATGACCAATATAGGCAATCATATAGAGTACAATATTCCATGTCATTATTTTATGGTCACTGTTTCAGGTGTAGGGGATTCGAACACATGGAATGATATTGGCCATTCACAATAAAGAAGAATTTATTGAAGCACACTAAGTCTGGATATAAGCAGTAGAAATAGGTATCATCAAATGAATGAAAATGAAAAATTGATTATTCGCCCAATAATATGAAACTGGTAAATCATATTCAAATCAATTTTATGAGTACCAATCAAAACTGGGTATGAAGTAAAAAATGTGGATCATAAATAAAATATCTGATTAAGAAGTGGGGGATGAAATTCTATCGAAGGCAACATATCACACTGGAAAATTTTTCATTAATAGTGGATTCACCTCCCATATGATAGGAAACAAGGATCTTGTGATAAGAAATATGTACGATAGATAAGGTTTATTATGTTTTAGAAATTTGGAGGGTTTGAAAATTATTGGCTATGAGAAAGCAATATTTCGTGGAAAAAGCTTGAGATATGCATATGTCTTGGTTTTTGATGGTTTGAGTCACAACATGTAAGGTGTAAGAAATTTTTTTTACTTGAGGCTTGCCATAAGTTTTTCAATGAAATTATGTTCCATCAAGAAAGATGACGGTGTATCTCTATTGTAGGGAAGGAATACTAAAGGGAATATCTACAATGTGGAATGATATGAACATACTTACTTTTTATAAAATGAAAAAATAAAATATGTTATTTTATGAGAATATTTTCCAAATGAGAAAATTTTCCATGGAAGATCCTGTGAAATATGATGCAACTCAAGATGTCCAAATATTATTATGTGACCATACACATACGTGTGATGCATTCCAATAAGGGAATATCACTTGAAATACAAATAAGGAAAAAGAAAATGTAAAACAAGAATTCTTGATTTGTTACACGTTGATGTGTGTATACCATTACCAATAAGATCCCTTGATGGGAGGAGATATTATTATCACTTCACTAAAACTTATAGCATAATGGGGTGGGTTACAATAATAACCCAACAATATGAGGTGTTTAGTTACCTAAAAACATATCGATGGGATGTTGATAAAATGCGGGGTCAGTCAATTTGAATGACCAAAATAGATAATGGAACAGAATTATCAAATTTACATGTAGACAATTATCTTGTGATGTGTGGGACAATAAGTCAAGTTTATACATTTTGTAATCAATAGTAGAATAGAGTAGTGGGGAGAAAAAAATAAAATTTTCAAAAACATGGCCAGAACAATGCTCATTGAAAAATACTAATCAATGAAATTTTTGATTGAATTAGTGAGGAAGATTGTTTACACAACAAATAGGGTGATACTATGTATGAAATAATTGATGACTACATATGAGCTATAGTATGGATATAATCCATCAATAAGGTACTTTTGAATCATTTCAAGTATGTGATTAATTTCCAATAATGAGAAACATAGGATGTTTGAATAATGTAATGGTGAAGGGATATTTATTATATACTAAAGAAATAATTAAATATAAATGCATCAAAAACAGTCTTGGTTGGATTGTTTGAATGCGTAATGCGATAATAGTGGTGAATGGGAATAATCTCCATAAAATACACATTAGACATTGGAGGATAGTGATAAAGAAATAAGAAGATCAGGGGATGCACCAACACTATAGATTGATTCATAAGAAGATTCAGATGCTAATATGGATAAAGATAAATTAAATATATCTAAATAGACCATCGACAATAGATGAAATTATTTTGAAAAACATAAAAGGTGATCAGATAGTGTCAGTGTGGACAAGGAGGATGAAGATACTTCAACAACTAGCACACTTATCACAGGCTGGGCATAAATTTTTTAGGGTTGTAAATGGATTTGTGAATTGAGATGAAGATTTGAATGAAGAGCTTGACCAAATTGATATGAATCAAATGTGGGATATTGGTTCATGGTCAAAAAATAAGAATGTCATCGGGAAAATATGGTTTCTTGATAAAAAAATTAATTAATATGGAGCTCTGAATCAAAAAAAGCATGATTATTTTTCAAAGGGTACTACCATATAGAGGTCACTGATGTTGATGAGGAATTTTCACCTATCTCATAGTTGGAGAAAATCAGATTTTTCATGGCCAATATAGTGAAATTAAATTTAATGGTTTACTAGATGGATGTCAAGTCATCATTTCTAAATAGTGTTATAGAAGATGAAGTTCTCAATGAGTATCCAGATGGTTTTCCAATTCAAGACGTCGAGAAAAAGATTTTCTCAATTAAATAAGGATTTATATGGAATGAACCAAACACTAAGAGCATAGTATTCAAGGATAGATCAGTTTCTTATAATAATTTGTTTTCAGGTTTGTGGAGTTGATTACAATATATATTTAAAACATAATAGTAATCAAAGGATGATGTTACTTTTATATTTTTGATGACATAATCATTGTATGATCAAATGATGCATATTGTAGATTTTTTTTTATAAATTAAATAATTGGGAGTTTGAAATGTCAATGATTGGTGAGAATACAATTTGGCATGGATTATAGGTAACACATTGAAATGGTGTAGCATTAATTTCTCAATATAAATATGCCAATGAGGTTTTGATATAAATTGGAAAGGATAAATCAAAACAAAGGATGGTTCTGGTGGCCACCCATATGAAATTTCCATGGCATGATGATGGAAATGTTTTAAATATTTTAGAATGTAAGAAAATTATTTGTAGTCTACTGTAATTGATTGAAATGAGACCTGATATTTTTTACACAAGTCAAGTATCATGTTCAGAAAGTAATCACAAGGAAATGAACATGATTGAGGTGAAAATAATACTTTGGTATTTTAAAGGAATTATGAATTATGGTTTTTTGAATACTGAAAAATAAAAACAATATTTTTTTTGAAAATAGAGATGCAAATTGTGCTAGATTATAAGATGATAGGAACTCAATGTTTGGATGTGCCTTCTATCTTGTTGGGTTGTGTATTTCCAGACATAGAAAAAAATAATATTACATTTTATTGAGCACTGTAGATGCTGAGTATTTTGTGGCCATTCATTATTTCACATAGTTATTGTGTATGAAGTAATAGCTTGATGATATGGGAGTTGATGTAATGTATCTGATCAGAATCTATTTAAATAATTCAAGAACTAATAATCATTGAAAAAAACTCTGTCCGTCACATAAGGACAATAAAAATGGAAATCATATATCATTTTATCAAGGAGAATGGGGATAAAGGACTTGTGAGGTTGCAGTTTGGGCCTTCAGAACAACACGTTGCAGACATTTTTACAAATGAATTACCTGAAGAATAATTTGAACGCAACAGACTAGGTTTGGAGACCAGTTGACTTACTTCATGTGAAAAAGTGTGGATATTCCCCTCCTCTCCTCGAGGTATGATTTGGTTTCCCCTAATGTACTGATATGTGTTCTTTATAGTATTTCAGACATCTGTGAAGTGCCCTTCGGGTTCATCGACAGGGGTTGATATTTGGATATTCAAAAGAAGAAAATGACATATTCATGACTTGGTGAGAAGCTATTAGGTGAAGCAGTTAGATAATGAAGTTATAGATGAGTCGTGATGAAGCTGATTGGAGGAGTAGTGACATAGAGGGAGTATTAAATCCTATGATTCTAGATATGATCGATCAAAGGATACATATCATGATATAAGAGGATTTTGATGAAATTATAAGAGTGGTGTTAGAAGGGAATGACATTATTCATCAATGAACATTTCATTATACTATGGTTTCTCACATAGACCACATATCATGTTGGATTAGATTATTTGTTGATTAAATCATATATATTTATCTTAATCTGAAGAAGCGAATGATGATAGAAGATTGGAGGTGATTTAATAGGGTAAATTTTTGGGAATATTTTACAAGAAATAAAAAGGGGGATAATGTTGGGAAATATTCCTTTACGGTATCCTATTAGTATGTTGTGGTTGTGTTTGTGTTTGCTAAAAATTCCAGGAGACTGAGAATGAGAATATTCAGTCTTTTGAAAAGCTAGTTTTTAATGTGCGGGAGTTTCCTATAGAATCAGTTCTTGTGGGGCCCTAAAGTAATATTTCTCATTATCATTTGGTGGTCTTTCCTAATGTCCAAGATTATTGTTTAACAATTTCTCAATTTACCCATGGTAAATAACATATCAAACAACAATGAAAAACACATATTAATACACAATGTGGAATATAATCGATTTTTCTTAATATCAAATAGGGAATATTATTCATCTCTATTATCACCATTTACACTATATACCTCATTATTACACTATCTAAAATAAAAATAGAGATACATAATGATAAATAATTTTAACACTACAGTTTAATTCCAATAATTGTTCCAAGATAGAAATATATATAAATATAGTGGGGGGGAATATTTCATCATCACATTCCTTAATAGAATATTAACCATGAAATTCATAATTTATTGTACATCAATGAAACATAATACATCATGGTATTCTTTTTTTAATCTAATTGAAAGTGTGTAAACATTCATTAATTATATTTGTAGAGTCTAAAGACCATTACACACAATCATGGACTGGAATATCTCATGAAACCAAAATGTAAAAATTTACTACCTATTGGTATGTTCATATAATCTCTAATATAAGATATTAACATGTGTGAAATTCATGATTAGGAGCCTCATCTTCTTATAAATACACTAAACAGATAGACTACGTTATTACCATCATAGTGTATATCTACAATGATCATAATCCCAAAACATATATCCTAATAATTTATTAAATAAATTGTTTTTATTAAAATTAGTAATATGTTAAACATTTATCCCTATTTCTAAATTTTTTAATATATTGTTAATAATTGATAAATATTTGGTTTGTAGACAACCAGCTCAAACAAGTAATCCAAAACACTATCTTCCCCACTGTAGTGGAAAAATATATTCCAAAACATATTTCCTCTATTTTTGAAGTCCCTTGAAAAGTTATTAAAAATTCCAAAAAAAATTCCTCCACTAAAAACTTCATAAATTAGTATATTCACCCTTATAAATTAAAATAAATTATACCAAAACCTATAGGGAGTAACACTTCTATCAACTATAAATTCATTATATCCCCTGAATGACCTAATGTTTTGGACTCATTAACATAGATAGTCACTAAAGAATCAATAATTACATTATAACCTATTCAAATGTAAATAATATCATTAAATCCATCGTAAAAAAAGAATATTAATTTCCATAACAAATACTAAATTTTATTTTTGATACATAATTTGAACTGGTTTCTCAACAAATGTATATTCTGGATCATGATCAAAATACCCATTTCAATCATATGGGAGGGGTTCGGTTAAAAACTCCTTTCATTGGAACCATGATTTATTTCTTTAATCAATGTCATGTTATTTGAAATATCTAATGCAAAATATTTCTTATAAATATGGTTATATCAATGTGTCCAATAATCTATGATGATAACAAACCATGCTTACCCAACTGATGGTTTCCAATATGAGTTGAATCATTTAAAAAACCTTGATCACCAATATTGAAATCTTGTGACTGTAAATGAAATTTTGTATTTTATTTTTTATGACTATATTTATTGATGTAACAATTATATATCATCAACTCTTTTTTTATTCTGTCTATAATATAGCTCACCTAAATTAAGGATAACTCTCTAAACAATTCCCTATACAATAGAGATCTATTTGGCCTACCATACACTGATTTAAAGAGTTCTATATTAATATAATCCAAATAACTATATTTTAATAACAATTATATGATAAAAAATTCTATTCCGTGGAACCACTAAAATCATGGACACATAAAGATAAGAACCCTCAAGAATTATAACATCTCTCTTTGTCCACACATCTATTATGTGATGATGTGAAATTGAATATTTCAACTATGACCACATCATATCTTTATAAACACACTAAAACATTGATAAAAACCTCAGGTACCTATTATAAATAATCACATAGGGAACCCCATGAGGCCGGACTACCTATTCAACATTCATATTACCTTTCAATACCCGCATCATCATATCATTTATATGGCTGAAATTAACCAAATTCATATTTCGATCAGTGATAATGTAAATTTATCCATTCCCAAAAGGGTTCCATTGTAATCAAATGTTCAATTCCTTAGATGAATCATCCAAAATCCATAGTATAATTGGTAAATTTTCCATTCATAATAGCACTCTAGTGTTTTTCCTTAATTCTATGATATGTATGTCACCGAAAAATGAAATATTCAATTTACAAACTCATCCCCAACCACTAATACAAATGTTTGATATCATGATACTTATTTTATTGGTATAGGTTGTATGTAAAAGTAATAAAATGTCCACATTCCATTAATTTCTTCCTTAGAGATATAACAAAAACCTATAAAGCATGAAGAAAAAAAATCCAAAGGAGACTTAGACCACACACCCATGGTCTCCCCATAATTTAATATTTCTCTAAATTTATTACAGTCCATGTCTTATACATTATCAATAAAAACCCTCTCATAAAATGATTGTTTATCCTTCATAAAAGATTATAAAAATTCACCTCGATCCCCTATCACCTCAATGGTTGTCTCAAGAATTGAAATATTTTGAGAATAATTCCAAAAATATTCTTTTTAATGGTTGGGGTCAAAGCCTCATTTTATTATATAAAGAAAATACCTCTTTAGAATTAGTATAGGGAGATCCATTACATAGCCTGAAGGCCCAGGGCCATGTGTGTAGAATATAAGGAATTAAAGACCATGAATTTGGCCCAAAGGGCCCCTCGATGAATAGTACTACTTCATTACCCTTGCTGCTACAGTTCCTACTATAGTACCACCACCGCTACAGTTCCTGCTACAGTTCCACCACTACTACAGTCTGCCGCATCTATAGTACTGCTTCTGTTCCGCCAACTATAGTGCTTCTACAGTCCCTCGAAATTAGTCCCTGTCGGGATTTGGTCCTGGGTCTTTTGGATGCCAAACAGGAGCCTGTACCACCAAGGTACAGGCTCGTTGGCACTATTTCCACCGCATATAATTTCAAGTATTAAGTTAGAAATTTCTTTCTTAAAGCATCAAAAAACACAATCATTTTCTCCATATTTTTAAAAAATATAAAAATAAAAAACATGAATATAAAATACCTAGTTCCTCTATCAAACATTCAAATTCATCTGAATAAATATATACATTATTCTATTTTGATATGAATATACAATAAATTACCCAAAAAAGTTTTAGTGATGCAACAATTTGAGTGCATGTAACACAAATAACAACTCAATAACCTTTTAAGGGAAGTTTATCCAATGATTATGTTACTATAGAGAGCCAAAAGTCCCTACATGTTTCTCCTACACTAAGGAAAAACCAAGTCACATACTATTTAAATTTACAGATCATTATATCCCAAATCCTTTTTCAGAAGACATAAAACATAACATTGAGAAAAAATTTATTTATGTAACTCAAAGGATATCTAAAACATTTCCTTACACATAATAATTACTAAATGACATGATAATGATTATTTGGAGGTGGATTATTGGAAATTTCATCAATAAACCATATATTATAACTATTTTAACACATGAAAATCAATATAACAATAAACATTCTAGGATAGAACCGGGAAGTTATTTCATGTATCTTTTAAAGATCCACTAAGATGACTTTCTCATATATAAAACGAAAAGAATCATTATCACCTTGATGCAAAATATACAATTGGAATTATTACCATATAATTAATTTTATATCCTGGTTAGAAGGATGATACCCAAAATAAAAACATTATAATCCTATGATATAGGGTACACCAAAATATCATCCACAAACTGGACCAAAATGTGTCTATGATTTGATGAATGATAGAGTCCAATAGTAATATAAATACATCAGGTGTTTTTGGGAAACAAAACAGCATAAAACGAAACATAAAATCCCCATAGCAGCTCCTAAAATTCATCTTTGGAAGATCCTATTATCAGAACCTCAACAGATGGTACCCTAAGCAGAATTCAATATTTGGAAACTAATAGCCACTATGTAGTTTATCAAATATATCATAATTTATTGGCTTGGGATATATTTTCTTAAGAATAATCATATTTATCATTTGATATTCATTTAACAGTCTACAAATTCAATCAAACTTTATAGATTAATGGATATGATTAGTGCATGGTGTAAATATAGGATGAATAGATAAATTATCCTATTTTTCAATAATATGGAATTAATTATCCTATAACTCAAAAATTAAAACATGATAACGTGGAATTGAAATTGGAAATTTTCCCTGGAGAATGTAAATAGTTTTCTTAAATACACACTATATTTGTAACATAGAAAAATAGTTAATAAAATATTATGGTATGAAAAAAAAACAGGAAGTGGAAAACCCAAATAGTGGATAATGAAAACATGGAAATTCTTTCAAAAATGCGATGATGTTACACTAGTTTAATGGACATCATGCCCCACCTTTCACAATATAGAGTACCACTCACTATAAAATAGAAGTAACCATATTAAGAGTTTGAGACTAAACCTGAAAATGATAATAGTCAACTTTCTCTCCAACGATTATCATCTACTCTAATACAATAATAAGATTGAATATATCATATTTAAGAACAATTAAATTCCATACCACATCATATTAGGATGTTATCACATGGAATGTTGTACATTTGAAACCATGTTTGAACCTCATACCTAGAGGCATGGAATGATCCAACAAGAATTGAATATGTTTTTATTTCACTCCCGACAGATTAAAAAAAATTAATTATATAAATGAATCAATATCATTACTATCAAACAATTCTAACAAAATAGATGATTGAGGGAAAATTATACATCTTACAGTAGCCATCCCAAATTCAAATTACATTACTAAAAACATTTTCTAAAAAATTATGACTTCTCTCAACTCCTCCAAGTGGTTTATAAGTTTCATGAACTTCCCTTTCTTTCTAAATTCAAGACCTCGTATCATTGGTATCATTACAATGAACATGTGAACACTTTTTGTGAGTGGATCGATCATTTCTACATTGGGGAATTAATCTATACATCTATGACAGAGAAATTTTATAAAATAATTATATATATTAGATTCATCTAAATATAAATTCTTAGTATGAAAATACCTTCCCCATTGAAAGAAAAAAAATATTTTCCTCTCCTATCGATGCACATGAAATTGTAACTATAGGAATCATGGTTCACTGATGCTTATTTTTACTGATAAATGAACAACCCAGGCTAACAACTACACCAACCAATGGAAACATAATACACATTTTTCTAGATATTTCTCCCATAGAAAGAACTACTTAATCAACAACCTCTAAAAAGGATACAATGATTAAGAGAATTAGAAATAATAAAATATCTCAATTGGACCCATATGAACATAAAATCCTTAAGGTAATCATCTGTAACAAAATAAATAACAAAGTGTTGTGAAACTGGGAGAATAATCTAGAACCAAATTCCTCTTACTCAATTGTAAAATTATTTTATCAAATTCGACAAGTAATGTTTTAAGATAAAAATAATGATTGAATATTTTTTGTATAGGAGATAAGGTATGTTCCTCATGCCTCACAGCTCTCATTATAGAATCCCAAATCCTCTTTCTCATTCAATCAAGAATATACATGGGAAAAATCATTGTAGAGTTCATATAATATTTTCTAAAATACATTTTCATTTCAATAGACTCAACAATATTGTCATATTCCTAGGGATTATTTCCACTAACAAAGATGGGTGGATTCAACTTCCTAAATGCTATGATATGATCCTACGTTCATACTTGGTTTCATATTCCCTACAAAAAATGAATCTAAATAGTTAGGATTATATATTCCATCACATAAGGACCCACTATAATAATCACATTTGTTACTTTTCTGAAATATTTGACACTTGGACTTGAAATAACATCTCTGTGGTGGAATTGTGTATGTGGAAATAAAAAAACCCGCATTTTTAGAGTCATCCAATACATTGTATCATAATCCAGAAACATAACCAATTAACATTTATATAAATAATATAAATAAACAATGGATAAAATAAATAAATGAGAAATCCTTGAATAATAATATGTTCATTTAAATTTTCAAAAAATATCATGATCATTCAAATAACCTTATACGCCTTTTCTAATGCATTATAATAATACTAGACAAACCATTGTATGTTGAGATTAGAAATGGTAGTGTGTAGTCATGAACCGAAGAATAGTATCTATGTGAAATAATACAATTATAAAATACATCTAAAAATATCAATAAAAAAATATAAGGATGTTTCATGACATAATATGATGATTATTCCCTCTAATAATATTCTATATTGATCCAGCACAGTTTTGTCAGGGAACCCCCCATGATGTCTTTCAATAAGGGACATACATAAAATTTAATAAATAAGTCACGTATATAATCATCAAAAAATGAAATTAAATGGTATATTAATGTGTACATATCCATGAGACATGAAATATCAATTTTAATAGATGATGCAAATAATTACATGCTAATATAAAATCCTGCCTCTATGTGGCCACCATTCACCAGAAAAGAATATCATTATAATTATGATAGAATGCAAGATATGTTTGTGAAAAATATGATGAACACCCTTTTACATTTTTAAAACACTATATCAATAAACACCCAAAATAAAAATTAGTGTGTGATAAAAATGGGTTGTATGACTCTAGAAAATAATTTATTCAAAATATTATTTGATGAAAATGTTGGCTCTAACTTCCATACCCTATTTTAAATTGAATATCAAAAAGATTTTATTTTTTTTCAAAATTTTAATGCCCTAACTCTAGTTACCCAGAGTCAGTGCACTATTAAATAACAATGGAATGATACAATGAGTCTTTCCGGGAAAGACCAGTTATTTTAGTTGGCTTTGAAGTATTAGATATATTCATTACATTTACATTACATCATGAAATAAAAACATCACCAAAATGTTTGCCCACTTGTACACACTTATAACCTTATCCTATCCCTATAGATAAACCATTAAATACTTCTACACCTCCTGAGAAAAATAAAACATAGAAAGGGATGATCTCAGATGCTCAGTAAGGATAACAATATAGTAGAAACTTTCATTTATAATCATGTAAATTTTATGCAATGAATAAGACTAAAAAATCCTTTTAAACATAACCATCTCATAATATGGAAAAGATAAAATCAAATAATTCCATTTACATATTCACAAGGATATTAAACAAGTCGAATAATCACATGAAATTTCAATATCCAATTTCATAATAATTGAATGCATAATGCAAGAAATCATAACAACATAGTCAAGACCTTGTGCCAATGCTACATATAATATTTTTTTCAGGGCCCTGTGCCAAGACAATGGTCAGTATCATGAGACTTAACGATTCATCGAGGAGATATAATGGGCTCCACACGTCACTTACTATGTTATCATTCCATATATGAAAATGTTTAAAAATAGTCATAGACATTTTTTTAAAACTAGCATATGAAATGTCAATACTTTATAAATAAACCTTGAATAGTATAAAAATAACACATCCAAAGTAAAAAATATCCCAAATCCATCAATACAAATAGAATATTTGTAATGTATTAAATCAACATCAAATAATCTTACAATCCATCAAAAATATGCTGACATAGATGAATTAAAAACATTTTTTAGAGAAATATCTCGATCTATTTTGAAATATTTTAAAATTCATATAATTATAAAATAAAACATTATTTTTTTAAATTTTATTAAAATATTTTTAGGGAAGGCGTGGATTTTTTATAATAGTGGAAAATAGCTGCACCCACTGTATATGTTAAAAAACATTCTTACATTAATTCTTTCGAAAAGGACATAAAGTAACTTTTTTGGAAAACAACACAAAGATTCTATTCATAACATTTAAGGTCAAATAAGGGTATAAACGACTATAACCAATTGTATAGTAAATAATAATTTTTAATAAATACATTTTTTATAAAAACATGTATGTGGATGATTAAGAGGTCTCATTAGCTACTAACGTAAAAACATCCTCAGATAATAAAGAGATTGTGAAATTAAACATTACCTTGTACATTTCCATAGTCAAGGGTACGTTAACCTCTGATATAATATTTAAATCATTGTTATTAAATATACCCAAACCAAACACATAAATATGATATCATATATGATCTTATAATATTACTGTATTAATTTTATATTAGATGTATCATCATTTTGGTTGCTAACGGATTAGTTTTCCATTATATGATTGGTTATGTAATCCATGTTTGTTATAAATAGGATGTATTTTATTCATAAAAAATTGATATTATGTTCATAAACATTATATTCAAACATTAAATGAAAATTATTTTTGAATGATTATGATGGAAAATGAATCGCATCACGTTCATGGAGACAACAATCCTTACGTACACACGATTGACAATATAATTCTATTGATGTAAAATAATATGTGATTGGATGTTATATCATATATAAATAATCATTATCATTTTATATTTATTATTTATATAAGTTATACTCATTATTATAACCATCCAAATAATGAGGTGTTTGAATAACAAACTACACCGCGACGTGGATAAGGTAAGCCATACATACGCAGGTATGGTGACTTTATCATTCGTAGGATGGATAGAATTACGAATATGGTTGTACAATATTAATAATAACATCACATTATGTAGAATATTTTTTATTTATTAATTTGGTATGGTAACAATAAATAAAGAGTAAGTGGAAGAAAAAAAACTTGAAAGAGGGTGGTGAAATTATTACCTATACTTCGAGTGTTTCCAATTTATTTTGTCAAAATTGATCCATTGGATGGATTTTTGATCAAATTACGGCCTATAAGTTGAAGTGAGGAATGTTGGAAGGAGATTTGGGTTGGTGTTGGAGGATCTGAATGGATTTTTAGGTGTGAAATTAAGTGAAGGGGAAGTGCCCTTTTATAAGAGCGGTGAGGGTCACTTTTGAAAAATCATGAAATATTATTTTATAACAAAATAATTTTCAGTTTCTAATGGCTCTAAAATGTAATATTTAGATTCTAGGTGGTGATGGGTCGAAAATATTTCAACCAATAGTTTTTATAGAGGTTTAGGTTATCATATTATCCTTATAATTTATATTTAACTCTTAGATAGTTTGACATTCACCTTGTATCTTTGTATTTTTATATTATATTGTTAATAAACATACTATAATAAGACAAGATGACCCCATGTTATTCATTATTAATACTTATAGCATTATATATTTCATTTGTGAGTACCATATATTTTTTGGAATATTATATCAATTAATAATATAGTACTAGTTTTAAAAATTCAGTTTTGTCAATTTTGACATTATTTAGTATTTGATTTTTTTGAAAGACATAAAAACATTATCACATTTAATACAATTTATTTAACCAACAATAACATGTCATAATAATATATAAAATAATTTGAATTCGTCAGAAGTCTCTATTTACATTAATTTGGATATTTATAATATAAATTATTTTATGATTTCATTAATAAGGTAATTCTTTCATTATCATTGTGTCAAAATTAAATTAAATTATTTAATTTCAAAAAATTATAAATTAAATAAAATTATATATGAAATCCTATTATATTTCTAATGAAAATTTGTTGTCAAATTTATATAGTGTTTATCACTATATTATAATTGTTTTAGTTATTAAACATTGAATTTATATCTTCTAACACTTCTTTAAATAAAATAATAATAAATGTACTAATCCAATACATGTGGACCAAAAAGGGTCATATTTTTTTCCTATGTATGTTTTTTGTCGAAATATACTTATCCAATAGAATTAGGAAATGTTTTAGGGTAATTATGAAATCATTTTACCCTCAATTACACGATATAATTTTAACTGTGGGAAATAAAAGTAAAATGTTACTACTCACAAAAAAATTATTTTCCACTTATCCAACCAAATTTTACATAGTGATATTAACCACGTCTCTTATAATTTTGAAATTACAATCACAGATGTGGTAAAATTATGTTTTCTGAAAATTTTCAAATGCTCCTTAGTGGTGGGTAAAAGACGGTAAAAAGTTTGATAATATTTTTATATATCAATACATATTATAAAATGACTCCAATGAGTTACATTTAACTTATATGAGAATTATGTATTTATTTTGACTTGAAACAAATTTAAATAAAATAAATAGTTATTTAAAAAAAATTGGTTTTAAACAATATCTAAGTGTTTTCACTATTCATAAAAAATTGCATGTTTTCAAAAAAATACCAAAATTTCACCCGAAGATAATTTCAATATTAAAAATCCAAAAATGAAGTCCATTTTGAAAGATATAATTTATAAAATAACCAAAACTGTGTATTACTATTCATAAAGGCTTGTTAGATTGGATGTGGTGTGTTTGAACTCGAAGTTTTGTACCACAAAAGTTATTGTATTATTCATAGGGAAACATACTGTGGATGATTGGGGTGTTAGATTCTCACATACTTTAAATAATTTTGTCCAAACCCACATCAAAGCAGCTCATTATAGGCAGAAGAGCTATGCCGATAACCGAAGAGTGGATTTGGAATTTCTGGCAGGAGATCATTTTTTCTTGAAGGTATCTCCATGGAAGGGAGATATATGATTTGGTAAGAATGGTAATTGTATTATTCAAAGGGAAACCTACTGTGGATGATTGGGGTGTTACATTCTCACATACTTTAAATAATTATGGAAGGGAGATATATGATTTGGTAAGAATGGTTATTGTATTATTCATAGGGAAACATACTGTGGATGATTGGGGTGTTACATTCTCACATACTTTAAATAATTTTATCCTTTATATTTATAGAATATTACTGCATAATAATATTAAGTCGGTTCTTTATCATAATTATCTTGGTTTCCCATATTGCCTCTTCCATCACAGGGTTTCTCCATAGAAATTTCACCATAAGAGTCTTCCTGTTTCTCAACACTTGTTCTCTTGTATAAAGCATCTTAATAGGATATTCACAATAAGACAGATCTCCTTCCAGATCAATTTACTCATTGGTGAGTACATGCGTTGGGTCAGGCATGTATTTTCTAAACTATGATACGTCGAACCCATAATGAACATTGGAGAGACTTAGAGGCATTTACAAATGGTAAGCTACAACCACAGTTCATTCTTGAATTTTGAAAGGTCCGATATACTTGGGATATAATTTACCATTCTTACCAAATCATATATCTCCCTTCCATGGAGATACCTTCAAGAAAATATGATCTCCTACCAGAAATTCCAAATCCACTCTTCAGTTATCGGCATAGCTCTTCTGCCTATATTGAGTTTCTTTGATGTGGGTTTGGAAAAAATTCACCTTTTCCATCATTTCATAAACATGTTCTGGGCCTATGAGTTTTCTTTCACCAACATCATCCCAAAAATCTTGTTTGTGAAATCTTTTTCCTTATAACGCATCATATGGTACCATATGAATACGTGAATGGAATCTATTGTTATAAGAAAATTCTACCAGAGGTAAATATTGATCCCACATACCATGAAAGTCAATTCAACAAGATATCAACATGTATTATAAGGTTAGAATAGTCTATTCTGATTGTCCATCGGTTTGAGGGTGGTAGGAAGTGCTCAAATGAAGTTAAGTATCCTGGGCTTTCTGAATACATTTCTATAATCATGATGTAAAACAAGGATCACGATCAGAAACAATCGATAAAGGTCCACCATGGAGTCATACAACATTATTAATATATAGTCTTGTCATACTTTCAAGTGGAAAATCTTCTCTTATAGAATGAAAATGTGCTGACTTGGTAAGATGATCAATAGTGACCCATATAACATCAATCCTTCTAGGAGTGTTTGGTAGCCCCATGTGAAATTACATCATATTATTATCCAATTTCCACTCAGGTATCGGAATAGGTTTCATGAATCATCTAGGAAATTACCTTCAAGTATTAGATTATTGTCAAACCCTACATATTGACACAATATCAGAAATCTGCATCTTCATGTTTTCCCACCAAAAAAATATTCCTTAAAATATCTATACATCATGGATCTCCCATTGTGTATAAGGAAATTGGAGCTATGGGAATCATCCAAAAATTTCCTTTTTAGATCTGGTATATTAGAAACACAAGTTCTCTTCCCAAATTTCAAAATTCCATCATCATATATGAAGTCAATCAATCACCCATCATTCATAGCTATAATATTCTTTTGAAACTCCTCTTCACCAGTCAGAGAACTCATTATCGTTTCTAGAAATGATGGTTTGGAATACACATGAAAAAGTATTAATGTTTCACCTTCCATGGTAATTCCTATATCCATTTTTACTAGATCCATGAAAATACGATCCCTTTTGAAATCTCATATTGTTCAAAACTCCATGATCCTTTATAATAAAAGCATAAGAATCCTTATTTTCCTTCCTTGGGTGGTAGTGTATAGTATAAATATAATCATTGAGTACTTCAACCATCATCTTCAGATCATCTTGAGTTCATTCAGTAATAAAATACTCTCCAAACACTAATGATCAGAATAAATCTCACATTTTTTTTCACCCATGATATATTGTCTCCATTTTTTTAGGGTAATGATTATAGGTGATAACTCAAGTTCATGAGTAGGATAGTTTTGCTCATGAATTTTTAGTTGTGGTGAGGCAAAGGCAATAACTCTATCATTCTAAATAAGTTCACTACCATGTCCTTTCATTGAAGAATCACTATAAATAGAAAACCCATCATTCCATGATGGAAGAGTAAATATGAGAGCATTGAATAATCTTATCTTCAGTTTTTCACAACATTATTCACACTCTTTTGTCTAAACAAATTTAACCCCTTTACGTGTGAGCTTGTTTAATGGGTTTTCCAATCACTACTACAAAATGAAGCTATAGCCACTGACCTTTAGCCACAGTTTTATAAGTTCGTGGCTATATCATGGTTATACCAACAGATGAAAATTCATCCATGGCTATATGTGCGATTTGGCCAATATCTCGGGCTCCTCCTACGAAACCCTCCCCGACTCACTCCCCTTCCCCGACGCACTCCCCTCCACGGACGACCACGCCTCCCCCCTCCCCGGACGACAATGCCTCCCCTGATGCTGACAGACTCCCCTCCTCCCCCGACGCACTCCCCTCCTCCCGACGCCCTCTCCTCCCCAGACGACCGCAACTCCCCCGACAGACTCCCCTCCTCCGGACGACCCTGACGAACTCCCCTCCTCCCCCGATGGACTCCCGTCCTCCCCCGATGGACTCCCCTCCTCCTGACGGAATCCCCTCCTCCGGACGACCACAACTCCCCTTCTCCCGACTAAATCTCCTCCTCTGATGAACTCTCCTCCTCCCGACGGCCTCCTCCGGACGACCACATTGTCGGTATCTTTATCATTCCGTTTTTTATCATTTCCATTATCTCTATCTTTTACAATAGTCTTTTCAAAATCCAAATCAGTAGTAATTAGATCCTTCTCAATAATATTTCCACTCTATTAGATATAACTTGTCCAATTAAAACTTTTGATATACCCATAATGAATATAGGGAACCAACCTAAAATTACTAATAAAATGAGGGGGTGAGAATTAGAGGGTGATCCACCCAAAATCAGGATACAAATGAGAATCATATTTTAGAATTTCCAAGTCCTAGATAATAGAGACATATTTAGGTATCATAAGTTATGTATTAGTCTTTATTGACCTATTGTAATTGGGATTGAAGATCTCAAAACTGTTTTTTCTAATTGCCTTTCTAATTTTAAAAATATTGGATTCACATTATTAGGTTTTTAAAACAGTTTTTTCGATGTCAAAAGTCATTGGGTGTGGGTTAATTCTTCTCTTTTTGACCCCCTTTTGGTCAGATCAGGCAACCAACAATTTAGTTTCTCTTTTTCTGGTTTTGGATTCATGTTGGATTATTATTTAATTTATGCTAGAAATAGTTTTCTAGATCGATGAACTCTTTTAGGTGAAATTGGTTCTCTCAAAAACAATATTAATGATCCTTGCATCATTCTTGGGGACTTTAATTTGATTATCAATCCGGAAGAAAAAATATGTCAAATGAATTGGTCAATTTATTTTAGTTAATTCAATGGTTTTATTATACAAAATTATTTGATTGAAGTGAATCATGTTGGGGAAAAGATAACTTGTTATACAGGGCACCCCAAATGTATGATGGCCAGTAAAATCAATAGGGATTTTGTTAATGACTTTTATTTACATTCTTGGGATTCCATTTCAAGTATATCATTATCTCATCTTTAAAATGATCATCAACTTATTTTGAATTTTATCTCAGGAAATGGTATTAAGTCTCCATTACCCTTTAGATTCAAAAAAATTTGTGTTATTCATCCAGAATGTGAAAATGAAGTTTGGGAAGTTTGGTGTTCAGTAAGTGGTATGAAGAATGACATTTCATGTATTATTAAACAAAATATTCAGAAGGTAAATCATTAACATTGGAGTAAGTATATGTATATTCATCTTGACATGGACATATCCAAACTTGATGGCTCTCATCTGTCCTTCCAGGAGCAGTGTACCCATGATGATTTCTCTAGTGTTGTTTCATTGAAATCTGAGATGACTCTTAATCTTAACTATTTATCCAATATTTAAGATGTAATAAAAAATATTCATCGAGAGATAATTGAAATAAGGATTGTGTTATAAATTCCAATTTCATTAATAATATTCAAATTGTTCAGAAAATTTTTAGGCCTCTTTCTTTACTAAAAATAAGAGATCAAATTCTGGACAATAGACATGACTTTTTAGAGCACATTATTTTTTATAATGAATATCACATTAATTAATCATCTACCATCCCCCACAATAGAGGTTATTATACCCAAATTTTAAATTCATAAAGATAATACAGAACTTTTATCAATTATTTTGGAGCTATAAATCAACTATGCAATTTTTAGTTTTAGGTCAGAAAGCTCCCAGGGTCCTGATGGAATTATAAATTTCTTTTTTCAGAATTCTTGGGAGATCATTGGTGAAGATTTTTTCAACCATGATCTTAATTTTTTCAATTGGAAACTTCAACCTAATGGATTAAATTCTCAATTTCATTCCCAAATTCCAATGATAGAAAATAAAAATGAGATACACTTATTCTGGACTAATGCTCTTATCAACATTTTAAAAAAAGTTATTACAAATATCATTTCAATTAGACATTCTACCATCTATAAAAAAATTTCCTTCTAATAAATTTTGAATCATTTAAGGAATGACCATTTATGATTGTATTATTATGGATTTAGAGTGATTCAATCTCTTTAAGAACCCTATTCATGGGGTGGAATGTTGCCAATAAATTATACATTAAAAAGGCTTTTCATACCTTGTATTGGGTTTTATATTTAAAATTATTCTCATGTTTTTTATTGAGGTCACATTAATTAATTGGATTTTGATTAATTTTACATCTGGTCATAGCTCATTTCTTGTAAATGGATCCCCAGAGGGATACTTATCTTGTTCTAGAAGAGTTAGGCAAGTTGATCCAAGTTTTGTTATTATTTTAGTTATTTCATTAAATTATCATTTTCGATTGTTTTCCCTCGTGGATAAAAATGGAAAGATGAAGGCTATTAGTGATGGTCATATTTCTTTTACTTCTACCCAACTACATTATGCTGATTATATCATCCACTTCAGTAAATGGGATAAAATAAATATCGAGAATATCATGAAATCTCTTCTATAATATGAGAATATTTATAGGAAACAACTTAGTTAGAAAAAGTCCATTGTCTACATTGGTATAAATATCTCAAAAATTATTAAATCAAAAGTCATCACGGATTTGGTTATTAGGAATGTTTTTCCATCATACCATATCTTGGTGTTCTGATGTTCTGTGGCCGACCGAAGGATTATTATTTTCATGTGATAATTAGTAAGATCATCAATTAGCATGAAACATAGAACGAAAAATATATTTTAATGGCTTGTCATGTCTGTTTGGTTAAAGTTATTATTGTTTCTAAATTTTTTTATTCCCATATGTTTTATAAATGGCCTTGTTCTCTTATCAAGTCTATTATTGTGTCCATGGATATTCTTATTTAGATTGGTAGTATTTTGGAAAAAAGATTATTAACTATGCCTTGGAACACCGGTTGCAGATCATTTGATATGGGGCCTTGGTATCGAAAATATCGGTCTTTATAATAAACCCTTTTATGCTTATTTAGTTTGGAAACTAGTAATTGACCCCTCAGAAGCTACTGCATTCTGATCATCTAAATTCATTATTATTCTCAGAAGTGAAAACATAAATTAAATGTATTCCTCTATTTTCTCTTCCTATATATCTGCATTTTCCCTTATTGATGTTGATTCTAAATGGAATGTCTCTTAGGATTCTTCACCCATGGCTTGGAATGATAATTGGACCGGTGATCCTCTCGTTGATTCTCTTATTCGTGATGTTTCAAACATAGATATTGATGTTTCAATTAAGGGTCAATTTGATAATATTTTTTATTCATTAGACACTAGAGGATCTTACACTATCCAACTAGATTCACATTAAATCAGTTTATATAGGTGAATAGACCTTTAAGGCCCCACAACTCTTAGAGATTCCATGGGGGAGGAATCTGAATGATGGACTTGATCATCTCTGGGTCAATCTCTATGACCATATATCTTGAAGTAAAGTGGAGAAACCTAATAGAGGTAACCCTGAATGTGAACATCAGGGATTTTATCTTAAAGTGTATGAAATATAGGAAGATAAACAATTTCTCAAGATCCTTGAGATGGTACAAATATGGTAGGATTTTCCCAAAAAATAATCCTAGTAGCATTCCACAAATTTCATGATAATTGTCTTGAAGATGTGGTGCATGGACAGTTGATAAGTGGATTATGCCTTATTCTATCCCATGAGAATCAATTAAAAGTAGAAATTCCCCTATGGAACCATAATTATGGGAGACTCTACATCCTTGGGGGACATCCATGTCTGATTATACCCGGAGTATCCATCCATTAAAGATAGGGCCTGGAACCCTGTTATAGCGTTGATTAATAGCTTTTTCATTGGAAGGGAAAAACAATACTTTAGATAATGTTGGTTGAGTTATAAAAATTCAATATCGATGATTACTTAATATCTTTTGAAACAATACATATAATGTTAAGTCATTTTCTAGATTATTTATCTAATGTATATTTATCTACCTCAGGATGGATAGATACTGGATGTAAAACATTGATCGGATCACTGATGAATTTCAGAAGGAGTTACATTATTTTTTGGACTTTGCATTCACTAATGATTCAGATTGCGGGTTGATTCCATGCACATGTTTTGATTGTGTTGGAAGACCTTGGTTTACTCGTGAGGAAGTGAGTTATAATATCAATAAAAGTGGTTTCCAAAAAAATTATCATGTGTGGTATCACAATGGAGAAAAATCTCAAGTGTTGAATGCCATAGATTCATCGGAAAAGATTGGTATAAAAAATTTGATTTCTGATCGGTTTCCTTTTTTTTCTGAAGCTATCTCTTCATGTAGACCAGTGCAAGAGGAAATGAATAATGGAACACAGTTCTCATCTATTAATCAGGATGATGGCGTTGAGAGTGTTAGAAAGTTGATTGAAGATGCAAATACCCCAGTATATCATGCATGTGTAAAAATGAGCAAACCTGAGTTTTTAATGCGATTATATCATGGGAAAACAATGTATGGATTTAGTAATACTGCGGTCGACTATCTCCTTACATTTATTAAGGATTTACTTCCTGATGATGCATGTATTCCAGAAAATGATTACATGGCATCCAAGTTGGTTGACAAATTTGGATTTACATCTAGTAAGATTCATTCTTGTCTCAAAGACTGTTGTTTGTTCTGGAAGGAGAATGCAGACTTGAGTCAGTGAAAA
The DNA here is from genome assembly GCA_963277665.1 of Viscum album. Taxonomy (NCBI): domain Eukaryota; kingdom Viridiplantae; phylum Streptophyta; class Magnoliopsida; order Santalales; family Viscaceae; genus Viscum; species Viscum album. The sequence goes on from OY728151.1 coordinate 1,912,390,646, forward strand.
TAGTGTGGCACATCAAGGTGTAAGAGTAATAAAGACGGATCTCAATCTCAGATACCACAGAAAGTGATGTGGCACTTCCCTTTAATTCCCAGGATTAAAAAAAATTATGTCAGAACAAATGGAAAAGAATATGAGATGGCATGCAGATGAAAGAAATATGGATAATGATGAAATAGTGCATCCTACAGATGGGTTGTCTTGGAAGAAATTTGATAGGTTACATCTTGATTTTGCAGCGACCCAAGAAATGTTAGATTGGGATTATCCTGTGATGGTTTTAACCCATTGCTCGAAATGCATACTTCACACATTACTTGGTCTGTTTTCATTCACATTTATAACTTTCCTTAATGGATGTGTATGAATAATCCATGCACTATCCTGAGTATATTGATATCTAGACCCAGTGATCCTGTTAATGATATTGATATATACTTGCATCCATTAATAGACGAGTGAAATGAGTTTTGGATTGTTGGTGCACAAGCGTATGATGCATTCCGAAAGGAGTACTTTATCTTTTGTGCAGCTTTATTATGGACGATAAATTATTTCCCTGCCTACGGAATGATTTCTGGTTGGAGTACTAAAGGGAAATTATCATGTCCTATTTGTATGAAAAATACACGTTTCCGAAGATTAAAGTTTCGATGAAATTTATGATTCATAGGGCATCGATGTTTTCTACCAATGGATCATCCATACAGGAAAAATTGGAGACAGTTCGATAATGCCATCGAGATAGATGAGACACCTCAATGAATGTCAGGGACTGATATTGTTAAAGAACATGATGATTTGAATTATGTTCATTGAAAAAGTCAATCAAATATCAGAAAGCGAAAGCATGCTAATTTGAATTCCAACAGCAATTGGAGAAAGAAAATCATATTCTTTGAGTTGTCGTATTGGTCATTGAATTTATTACGTCATTATTTGTATGTAATGCATATCGAGAAAAACATTTATGAGATGTTACATGCTACTATTTTAAATGTCAAAGGCAAAAAAAAAGACGATTTGCGGTTTCTTCGTGATTTGATGGAGTGGGGTATAAGAGCAAGACTTCATCCTGAGTTAATTGGTCAAAATAAGTGGAAAGTCCATGTTGCCTGTTATTCGATGAAAAATGTGGAGAAAAAAAATTTCTTCAGGTCTTGGAATGTTTGAAGGTTCCGGATGGTTATTCAATTAATATTTCGAAAAGGTTGAATACACAAGATGTGAAACTAAAATCTCTTAAAACCCATGATTACCATGTCTTGGTACATGAGTTGATTCTCATTGCCATTCGTCATTTAATTTCACAGAATGTTAGAGTTGCAGTGATTAAGTTATGTCAATTTTTTCGAGATCTTTGTGCCAAAAGATTGAGCAGAAGTGTTGTTCAGAAATTGCAGAGAGATGCACCGATTATTCTTTGCGACTTTGAGAAAATTTTCCCACCGTCTTTTTCCACAATTATGTTACATTTGACTGTGCATCTTCCCACGGATTTTCTCTTTGGTGGTCCAGTTTCGAGTCGGTTGATGTATCCTACCGAAAGAATGATGTTTACATTGAAATATTATGTGAGAAATAAATATCATCCTGAAGGCTCTATTTTTAAATGCTATTTAGCACAAGAATGCATGGATGTCTGTTCATCATACCTAGCTAACGTCACTACGAGGTCTAATCGAATAATGAGAACTGATGATGAGCAATATGATCCCATTGAGGCTGCATTTCCTTTAATGCCCCAAACAGGGGGGATATCTGGATCATACTCGTTGTGTACTTTAAGCCGGGAAGAGTGGGAAATGGCACATCGCATAGTATTATTCAACTATGGTGTGCTTGATGATTATATGAAGTAAGTAAACTAATAAATATGTATTTTTTTTCATTGTGTGAATTCTTTATATCTTAATGGTTATCACAATTATTATATTAGTACCATTGAATTAGTTGGCATCGTAGTAGTGGAGGCTATAATGGTGGAAGGGGCTTCAATTGAAGTATAGGTAAACTCTACATTATCTTGTGTAAATTCCTCCTAATCAAGAGGTAATCTATGTGCCTTATAGTGGGATCAATGAATGGAAAATCCATGTGTAGATTAGAAATCTACCACTTACTCTTCATTTGGGAATCTAACTCTATTAGGGGGTCTAGGTGGTGTCCAGGGGTAGGGGGACTAGCAGGGGACTGGCAGGGTGCCTAGTAGGGTGCAGGGGGGGGTGGACGTGCAGGGGGGGACTGGGAGGGGGCAAGGGGACTAGCCGATCCTCTTTATCTTACTATGGCCTTTTATTTTATTAATTACTGAATCCAACATTTTTAATTCAGGTTTTATTACTTATTTCTCTCATTTATATCTCTATATAATTTGTATACATTTAATTCATTTGTACTTGTTATTGAAATATTTCCATTCAGGGGGTCAGGGTGTCCGACAGGGGTTGGGGATGGGGGATGGTGGGGGGGGGGGGGCTGGTGCAGCTGGGGGCTAGTGTTGGGGGCTAGGGTTGGGCAGGGGGCTGGTGGGGGGAAGGGGGCTGGGTGGGGCTGGGGGCTGGGGGGCTGGTGGAGCTGGGGGCTGGGGTTGGGGGCTGGTGCAGGTGGGCTGTGGGGGGGGGGGATTGGTGCTGGTGGGCTGAGGGGTGGCAGGGGGCTGGGGGGGGGGGGGTGGTGCAGCTGGGGGCTGGGGTTGGGGGCTGGGGTTGTGCAGGGGGCTGGTGGGGGGCAGGGGGCTGGGGGGCTGGGGGCTGGGGGGGTTGGGGCTAGGGGGTGGTGGTGCAGCCAGGGGCTGGGGTTGGGGGCTGGTGCAGGTGGGCTGTGGGGGGTGGGACTGGTGCTGGTGTGCTGGGGGTGGCAGGGGGATGGGGGGGGCTGGTGCAGCTGGGGTTGGGGTTGGGGGCTGGTGTAGGTGGGCTGCGGGGGGGGGGGGGAGGGAGGGGGTGGAGGTGGGTTGGGGGTGGCAGGGGGCTGGTGGGGGGTTGGGGGCTGTGGGGGGGCTGGGGGCTGGGGGGTGCAGGGGGTGGGGGTGGGGGGGTGTAGGGGGCTGGTGCCGCTGGGGGCTGGTGGGGGGCAGGGGGGGCTGGCGGGGGCTGGGGGGCTGGGGGCTATGGGGCTGGGGGCTGGGGTTGGGGGGCTGAGGCTGGGGGCTGGTGGGGGGGGGGGGGGGGTGCCGCTGGGGGGTGGGGTTGGGGGCTGGGGTTGGGCAGGGGGCTGGTGGGGGCAGGGGGCTGGGGGGCTGGTGCAGTTGGGGGCTGCTGCAGCTGGGGGCTACTGTAGCTGGGGGATGGGGTAGGGGGCTGGTGCAGGTGGGCTACAGGTGGGGGGCTGGTGCTGGTGGGCTGGGGGGTGGCAGGGGGCTGGGGGGGGTGCAGCTAGGGGTTGGGGTGTGGGGCTAGTTCAGGTGGGCTACAGGGGGGGTGGGTGGAGGTGGGCTAGGGGTGGAAGGGGGGGCTGGTGGGTGGTAGGGGGATGGGGGACTAGGAGCTGGGGGCTGCGGGGCTGGGGGCTGGGGTTGGGGGGGCTGGAGGCTGGGGGAGCAGGGGGCTGCTGTAGCTGGGGGCTGGTGTGGGGGCTGGGGGCTGGTGGGGGGCAGGGGGTTGCGGGACAGGGGGCTGGGGGGGAGGCAGGGGGCTGGGGTTGGGGGGGGGGGGGGGGCTGTGGTTGGGGGCTGGTGGGGGGGGGGGCTAGTGGATGTTTGTATGCTGGTCTCTTCTTTCTTCACCTCAGGGGTGCATCCCCATGGTTTCAATTCCCAATTTATCACTTTTATTCCTAAAGTTGAGAATGCTTGTGAAATTCACCTCTTCAGGTGAAATAACTATATTGAGTCGAGTGATATTCTTGAGATATTCGATCCAATGAGTAATAAACCTCTATGTGACATTACATGTTCTTGATTACAAAGTCTTGGAAGAAATTTATGAGTCAGACTGAATCCATAAGCAGCTCTGTCATGCTGAGGTGAAAAATTAGTTCTTGATTATTGAACAACCTTGAATTCCTTGTAGTACACACAATAAAAAATGATTCCACTATTTCTAGAAGAAGATTCTATACCTGCTCGCTACATCTAGCCTCAGAGACCTTATCCAATTCAGCTCCTATAGCTGAAAGAAATACTAAACAATTCGTATCCCCTCACCAACAACATCCCCTCCATTTAATAACCCCCACCCACTGACTAACACCGCCTAACAACCCTGGAAGCTAACAACTATTTAAAACAAGTTACCATACTGCCCCTAGTAGTTTATTAGAAACACCCCTTTACATACCCTGACCCAGCAGCACCCAGCCCTAGGACCCCTAACGCATGTGCATCCCAGGACCCTTCGCATCCCAGGCAGAAGACTTCCAGCCTCGCCTCACCAGATCCTCTCTAGCTCCTCTCCAGCCACACGTCAACAATCAGTAACATAAAGCCCCACGTCAGGGGGGAGGGCTGTCCAGCATGGGGGAGGGCTGTCCAGCAGGGGGGAGGGATTTCCAGTAAGGGGGAGGGCTGTCCAGTAGGGGGGAGGGGTGTCCAGCAGGGGGGAGGGGTGTCCAGGCGGGGGGCGGGGCTATCCAGCAGGGGGGGAAGCTATCCGGAAGGGGGGCGGGCTATCCGGCAGGGGGGAGGGTTGTCCGGCAGGGGGCGGGCTGTCAGGCAGGGGGGCGGGCTGTCACGGGCTATCCGGCCGGGGGGAGGGGTGTCTGGCAGGGGGGAGGGGTGTCGAGCAGGGGGTAGGGGGTGTCACGCCGCGGTCACGCCGCGGTCACGCCGTGGTCACGCCGCGTTCACGCCGCGGTCACGCCGCAGTCACGCCGCAGTCACGCCGCGGTCACGCCGTGGTCACGCCGCGGTCACGCCGTAGTCACATCGCGGTCACGCCGCGGTCATGCCGTGGTCACGCCGCGTTCATGCCATGGTCACGCCGCGTTCACGGCTCCGTCACGCCGTGGTCACGCCGTGATTTGGCCCAACTCTAGGACGACACCCTGTGGCAGTTACTCCTCCAGGACGACACCCTGCGGTGGTCATGCCGCGGTCACGCCGTGATTTGGCCCTGCTCCAGGATGACACCCTGCGGCGGTTACTCCTCCAGGACGACACCCTGTGGCGGTCACGCCGCGGTCACGCCATGACTTGGCCCTGCTCCAGGACGACACCATGCAGCAGTTTCTCCTCCAGGACGACCCCCTGCGGCAGTCACGCCGCGGTCACGTTGCGATCACGCTGTGGTCACGTCGCGGTCATGCCGCGGTCACGCCGTGATTTTGCCCTACTCCAGGACGACACCCTACAGCGATTACTCCTCCTTAGAGAAACATTGAATGGTTAGCTCTATAATTTTTCATATTTACTCATTCCTAAACTATATCTCCTCTCAGTGCTTCCACTCATCCATCATTCCACAAAACGTGCATAGAAAGTGGTACAAAGGCTCAATTCAACTAGAAACATTGGTTTGGAATTGTCTGGCATATTTTATTGTACATGTATCTCATAATATTTGTTCGGTAATTCTTCTTTTTTTTCATCCTCTTCACATGTTGTCCGAACCGGATCATCCTCATCCTCTGCACATGTCGTCTGAACCAGATCAGTCTGTTGTGATGGAAATTCAATGTCTGCTTATGGCTGTTTTAGATGAAATTCCTTCCATATTTCTCTCATCTCATGTAGCACTCATTGGGGGGGTCTACAGGAGGTGTCTAGGGGGGTGTCTCGGGGGTGTCTAGGGTGTTTCTAGGAGGTGTCCAGGGGGTGTCCAGGGTGTGTTCAGGGGGTGTCCCGGGTGTGTCCAGGGGGTGTCCAAGGGGTGTCCAGGGGCGTGTCCAAGGGCGTGTCCTGGGCGTGTCCTAGGCGTGTCCAGGGGGTCTCCAGGGGGTCTCCAGGGGGTGTCCAGGGGGTGTCCAGGGGGTATTTTTTTATGGATTTGGACACCCTATAGCCATGGTTCTAAACCGTGGCGATTGGTTTATTTCCATGGGTTTTAACCGTGGATATAGATATAATTCCACAGTTTAAAACCATGGAAATATATTCTGTCCGGCCTTTAGTATAGCCACAGTTGAAACTGTGGCTATAGATTTAAAGCCACGGTTTGGAAACGTGGCTATAGGTCTAGGCCTATATCCACGACAAACATAGCCACGGTTCGAGGAACCGTGGATATAGCCCAAATTTCCAGTAGTGAATCAAACAAAAGTTTTAGAAAAAACACCGATAATAACATGTTAAACCAATAAAACTGCCTACCTCAGTTATACTCATTAGTGGTGAACATATTTGGATTGCCATTTTCATAGAAGGATCAAAATAGATTCCACCCTTAGAGAAAATATGGCCATGAAAATAAATCTCTTCAATCCAGAATTCAAACATTCTAAACAACCGATATAATTAATTTCTTCTCAACGTTTTTAGGATTATGCATATTTGATTTTCATGATCTTCGTAGCTTTTTGAGTATACCAAAATATCAACAATAAATACAACAAAAATATCATCAAAATATTCCATGAAAATTATATTCATTATATCTATGAAGATAGAGGTTGAATTAGTCAATACAAAAGTTATTACAGTAAACTCGTAATTCCCATATCGGGATCGAAATGTTTTTTTGGGAATGTCTTACCTCTCCACACAAAACTAGTGATATCCAAATCAAAGGTAAATTTTGAAAAATATTGAGCACCATGAATTTGATCGAATAACTTTTTAATGTGAGGTAGGGGATAAATTTTCTTTATTTTTATAGAATTTATCTCCATGTAGTCAATGAATATATTCATAGATATATCGTTCATCATAACAAAATGAACAAGGGGTTCCCGGAGGAGAAATAATAGGTAGAATAAATCCTTTCTTAATCATTACATCATGTTGTATCTTTAGTTATACTAACTCCACATTGATCATTATATAAGGTTTCGTCTATATGGGGCTTGAACTAGGAATTAAATCAATGGAAAAACCAATTTCTCGTTCTGGGGGATGTCCAGGTAAATCCTCTAGGAAAAAATAAATATATTCTAGCACAATAGGTACATACTCTATTTTCACATTCATTTCCTCACCCATAGTTATTTCATTCTCTTTCTTTCCAATAATTGAATTTAGTTGCGATACTGGGTGTGGATCTAGATAAGAATAAGGTGGTGATGTTTCTGCTCTAAAGATAAGTTACTCCTTACCATGATCGAGAATAGTATCATATTTCGTCTAATAAAAAATTTCACATCATGGTTCAAAAACCAATCCATACAAAGGATTATATCAAATTACATCATGATTATAATTAGTAGATCATTAGATAAAGAACTTTTATATGCCCTAATGGAAACTTATTCACAAAACATTGTTTCAATGATACTTCCCATAAGTGTTTTGACTGACAACTCCCTTGTTAAATAAAAATGGAAATATCAGATTTTCGTAGGAAACCGCGAAGATATTAAACAATGTGATGATCCAGAATAAAATACAGAATTGGTTAAACATGAAGAAAAAATTAAATTACCTACCAACACGTCTTTTGGAACATCATCCCCAATAATAGTGATCGCATAAACTTGGCCTTGTTCCCTTGAACATTTCTAGGGTATGTTTTCTTTGGAGAATAGGACATTAATTTTCATAATGGCCCATTTCTATTGAATTGTGTAATTAAACATCCACACCCCCTTTCTTCCCCTTACAATAACAAGCTGGGGGCCTTTTTCACAACACATTTAATAGACTCCCATTCCCTTCAGGAAAGTAATGGAGTGTTTCTTCCCACATTTACCGCGTTATGGATATTCAACTTTTCCCTTCATCCACTTATTTCCATTTATATTGTGTTTAGAAAATATTTTCTTCTTATGATTTTCTCTAAAGTCATAAGATGTAGATGATTCTTTTTCTGTCTTGATAGCAGATGAGACAATATCTTTATATGATAAAAAGAATTTTGAAATTATTGCTCACCAAAGAAATGGTTTTAATCCATTAAATAATTGATCAATTGCACTCTTTAGGTTGCATATATAATATTCAGCATGACTTGATAACCTTGTAATGTTTGCTTCATATTTTGTGAAATTCTCATCCTCCTTTTATCTCAAACTCAATAATTTCCTTTCCATATCAGCTCGATGGTCATGAGGAAAATATTTCTCTAAAAAAATCTATTTAAATACTCCCTATTACATATTTTATTCTTCATAATATTTATTTGTGTATTGAATCAATGACCACAATTGATCTACATCTCCCATGAGACGATAAACAACCATAAAAAATGTTTCCCTTTCGCCACTCGCCAAAGCATGAAATACTTTTTCTAAGTATCTTATCCATTTCACGACTACAAATGGATTTGCAGTGAAATTATATGTTGGTATATGTTTCCTCATGAATCATTATAACATTGATCCTCTTAATCATGATTCAGGGTGCTCCACATGGGTAAGATTATTATTCATTAACTATGTGAGTTGTCCGAGTATGGTGATAAGATGATCAGCAACAGTTGTATCACTATCTCCACTATAATTATCTTGAGTTGGAGGGAAATACCTACAGGTATTACATTCATTGATATTTTTTCCATTCCTTCCATTTCCCGCCATTTCTAAACAATGGCATATAGTGTATTAGATTATGAACCACATTACATAATTCAGAACATGTAAATCCCTTACCATTAATTGACCAGTTTATTGATCAAATCCATAATCATAAAAGTGTAGTAATTTAAGAATTATATAATTATAAATAATTCTTAATGGTTTTTAAGGAAAATTTTAATTATCCTAATCATGTCAACTGAATGTTTCATAACCAAGAGTGCAACAAGGCCTATTTTTGTGCACTAGTTCCCATTTGATTCTAGCACAAATCATTGCTTTCAGGTATTACCCCTAGGTTCATATGTGCCAGAGATACCTCTACATAATCGTATCAAGATATAGATGTATTGCTTGGGAAACTCATAAAATCTATATGGTACCAAAATTCTAGGAGGTTATTATATACTAATCTAAAAAATCTATCATAGGGTAGTGTTCTCAAGTCAGAGTTTTTCTAAATCGAGTTTCTTAAGATTGTACTAATATTCATTAGTTACCAACTATAATGTCCCAACCCCAGTTACCTAGATTCAGTGCGTTATTACATAAAATTTTCACAATATAAGGAATCATGTTCCAAATGACCTATTAGTTTAGTAGCCTTGGATGTACTAGAAATATTCATAAGATTTACATTACATCATGAAATAAAAACATCAAAAAAATTTATTCCCTGTAAAATTCACTTATATCCTTAGTCTATGAATGAATCGAAACCATAAAATTATTCATAATATCCTAGAAAAAATAATACATAGAAAGGGGTGATATCTGATTCTTAGTAAGGATAAAATTATAGCAAAAAATATCATAAATAATAATAAACATTTAAAGAAATTTATAAGACTATAATAACAGACTTTTAAACATAAATTTTAGCATAATATGGAAAAGATAAAATCATATAATTACATTTAATTATTCACATGGATATTATACTATTCTAATAATCACATACAATTTCAATAGAATATTTCATAATGATGGAATGCATAATGCCATACATAATAAGAACATAGTCAAGGCCTTGTTCCAAGACACTAGTTTATCTAATGAGACTTATCGATGAAACTAGGTTAAATAGTGGGATCCACCCTTCACATACAAAGTCTAATGCATTTCATATATGAAAAGATTTAAACATTTCGTAAACCATCATATTAAAATTAGATTACCAATTTTCATTACTTTATCCATAGAGCATGAATGGTATAAAAATAACACATCCATGGTTAATGATGTCACAAAACCTTCAATACAATATGAAATATTTGTATCATAATAAATCAACTTCAAACATGATTAAAATACATCAAAATAATGTTGAAATTGTTGAAATGAAAACGTTTTTTGGGAAGTATCTCATTATATTTTGAAATAAATTAAAAGTTATATAAATATATAAGAAATCATTTATTTTGAAAATATTATTATATTATATTATGGGAAGATTTGACAATTTTATAATGGCGGGAACTAACCGCACCCACCGTATAAGTTAAGAAACATTCCTAGCTTAATATTGTAGAATAGGTCATAATGTAATGTGTTTGGAAAAGGATGGAAAGATTCCTTTCAAATCATATAATGTAAAATTTCGGTACAAATGAATTTAACTAATTGACCAGTAAATAGTAATAATATTTTGAAATACATTTTTAAGAAAACACTAATGTGGATGATAAAGAGTTCTCAGTTGATACTTACATAAAAACAACCTCGGATAATAAAGAGATTGTGATATTAATCATTACCTTGTACTTTTCCTTGGTCGAGTGTATGTTAACCTGCTATATAATAATTAAAACATTGTTATTAAATTATAGAAGTACCATATACATAAATATGATATCATATATGTTCTACTAACAATGTTTTGTTAATAACATTTTAGTAGTATCATCATTTTGGGTGTTTACTGATTCGTTTTCCCCAACATATTTAGTAACACAATCCATGTTTGTTTTGAATAGGATTTATTTGATTGATATTATGAATGATATTATGGTCATAAAAATTATTTTTAATCATAAAATGAATATTATTATTGAATGATTACAATCGTGAATGAATCTAATTGCATTCGTGGAGACGACAATCCATATGTACACACGAGCGACAATATCATTATACTAATTCTAAAATCATTTGAATTGGTTGGTATATCATATATACAGAATAATTATAATTTTTTGTTTATTATTTACATTATTTATACTCATTATTATACATATACAAATAATAATGTGTTTGAATAACAAACTACAACACAACATGGAGACGGTAAGCCGTACGTACGCACGTATGGTGACATTGTCACTTGTAGGATGGATAGAATAATGAATATGGTTGTTACATAATTAAAATAACATCATAGTATGTCCAAGGTACTGGATATATTATTTTGGTATGTTAAAAACAATGAAATAGGACGTGGAAGAACAAAAGAACGTGAATGGAAGTGGAGAAATTATTACCTCTACTTCGAGTGTTTCCTTTTTAGTTGATAGAAAAGGTTCTATAGGAAGGCTTTCTGAACATTGTAAGGAATCTAGGTTAAAGTGATTTATGTTGGGAGGATATTTGGGTAGGGTTTGGCCGAGCCAAATGTCTTTGGAGGTGTGAAATTAAGTGAATGGAATGTTCCCAATTTTAAGAGAGGCGAGGGTCACTTTAGGAAAATATTAAAGTATTATTTTATAATAAAATACATTTTGGTTTATAATGGACATAAAATAACTGATTTGAAGGAAGAAGTGGAAATGGTTCGTAAAAAACTCAACCAATCTGTTTTAAATTGGTTTAGGTCAGCATATTAATCTTATCTTATAGATTTAACTATTAGTTAAATAGTATTACATTTATCATGTCTCATTGTATTTTTATATAATATGCTAAATAAACATACTATAACAAGACAAAATAACCCCATGTGGTTCATTATTAATATATATAACCATATCTTAGTCATTCTATCGAACCTTATATTTTTTAGAATATTATATAAATTAATAATATAGTATTTGTTTTAAAAACTCAATTATATTAATTTTGACACTATGTAGTTATTGATTTTTTTTAATCCAAAAAAATTATCAAATCGAATAAAATTAATTTAACCAATACTAAAAAGTCATATTAACCTATAAAAACATTTTAATTCATCAAATGTTTCTATTTAAATTTATTTAAAAATATATAATAAAATCTATTTTAATATTTTATTAATAAAATAATTACAACCTCATCATTGTGTCATAAATAAATTAAATTATTTAATGTTTAAAATTTATTAATAAAATACCATTATGTAGGAAATATTTTTATCTTTCTAATGAATATTTATTTTCTAATTTATATTTTATTTAAACCTATATTAAAAATAGTTTAGTTATTTATCATTAAATTTAACTCTTTTAACTCTTCATTAAATTAAACAATAAGAAATGTTCTAATATAATCCAAGTGGACCATAGATGATCATATTTTATTCCTAATGTGGTTTTTGGATGAATTATACTTACCCAATCGAATTAAGACTTCTGTTAGGGTAATTATGAAATAATTTTTATCCTTAATTACCCCATTTACTTTTAATCGTGCTAAATAAAAATCCAAAGTTACTATTTACCAAAAATAATATTCACCTTATTGAACAAAATTTTACTTACTGATATTAATTGAGTCTCCTAGATGTTTTAAATTCAACTCCCTGAAGAGTTAAATGTATGTTCTACGCAAATTTGCAAATACTCCTAGGAGGTGGTTAAAATATTGTAAAAAGTTTGATAAAATTTTTATATATATAAACTTATTATAAAATGACTCCAATTAATTACATTGAACTTATATGTATTATGTATCTATTTTGACCAAAAATAAATATAAACAAAATAAATAATTATTTAAATAAAGAGGTTGTTTTAAACCTTAACTCAGTGTTTTCACTATACATAATAAATTCAACGTTTTCAGATAAATTCCAAAAATTCACCAAAATCTAATTTCGATATTCTGAATCAAAAAATGTAGTCCATTTTGAATGATAAATTTTTTAAAATTTCCAAAAGGGTGTATTATTATTTATGACGATTATTTTTATTGGTTGTGGTGTGTTTGAACTCGATGATTCATACAACACAAGTTATTTTATTTTTCTAAGGGAAACGTACCATGGATGCTTGGGGTGTTACAAAGACAACGTTTTATTTTTCATAAATGTCTTTCATACTCACACAAAAATTATATGAAAATACTATAAGATAATCTAGATGTTCATAAAAAAATATCCACATATAAAAAATAATATAAAAAAGTGAGAATCCACCCTTTAAGTATATCATCATATTTAATGTCTATAATAATTCTTAAATAATATAATTAGTATCTCCCATATGGTAAGACACAATATATATTATAATAATATGAAACAATTATTAATTTATATATAACTAATTTTTAAACCCATATTAGTATATTAACATCAAATAACATTTAATGAAATTATTGACACTAAATTGACATGTTAAATTCATGGACTCCTAAGGTACTAAATCAGCCAAATTTCAAAAAAAAAACATTTCGAAAACCCTGATCAATTTATAAATGAATTTTAAAATAAAATAATATCCTCTTAAAATTGTTTTGAAAAATTTAATTGAAACCCACATTTATTAGATTTTACAAACACATTATGTTTAAATAAATTATTAATATTTACCAATTTACAAACAAGGGTATCTTGATAAAAAGTCACCTTAATATTAAATATAAAATTGTTATACCAAGAACCATGTAATAATAAAATAAAATAAAGATATTAAAATATTATTACAATTTTCCAGATACACATATGTCATGAATGGATAGGAAAAAAGTATAATTGATCCCCCAAATCCTGGGGTTGAGCCTCAAAATAATATCTTAAAATACCATCTAAAATATCCCTTAGTAAACATAGGATGTAGATAGAAGTGTTGGAAAATAATAGGTTCATAGAGAGTAATTGTTTTTTATCCAATATGTATAATACCCCACAAAATCATAGAAAGATGGAAAATCACTTATTTCCACTCACCTGTGATTCCCTGAAAATCTAATGTAATAACAATCTATTAGATAGATTGTATGACATACGAAACCAAGTTCATAAGGTAATATAATATCAAAATACCATATCATATATTTAGTATTTAAAACAGATTCTATATATTTCAATTCTTAAATCACCAACTAAGTGTGAATTAAATGCTATAGCAACCTTCCTGAATATCTTGTGTTACAGGCAAGTGAAAACATCTATGACAACATTCGTCACACAGAAGACCTAGTTTTATTAAACTATAATAGATTATTAAAATATAATGTGATATAAACTCACTATTAAATTTCATGTTATGAATACTAATAACTAACTTATTGAAATTTTGGATTATAAAAATAAATTTCTAATTAATTGGTTTTAATTTAATTAGAAGATAATATGAGAAGAAATTGAATATAAATTGAATATTTTTATAGAAAACTATTTTTATTATAGAAATTTATTTTTACTCTAATAGGTTAAAATAATTAAAATTTGATAGAGATATTAATTTAATATATATATTATAATTTATAAATATTATAATTTATTCATATATTAGTTTTTATATACATAAGATAAACAGAATCTCAACTTTTACAAATAAAAACATATTTTTTATAAAGGAAATTATATAATCTTTAAATGGGGAACACATATTAATTATAAATTTTGTAACATTAAATGATTTAATTTGTAAAAATGAACATAAAAATTTATAAATATAACAATTAATTACTTTATGGTTATTTTTTGATATATACCTGATTTAATTCAATTTTTAGTGTGTGTATTAAAATAATAAATTTTATTTCAAAAATTATTTTTCATGTAATTTATTTATAATTTTAATTTTAATTTTAATATTTTTAATTATTTATTATATTATAAGTTTTTTAATTATTATAATAAATTTCATTTGGATATATTTCACATTGAAATTGATAATAAAAACACAGATAACCTTCAGACATTTTTACTTTAAAACCCCGGAATGTTGTCCCACTTACGGGATGAATTTTAAATTAATTTATGACAATTTTATGTTGGGAATATGTTAAAATTGTTTCCATTTTAATAATAATATATACACTCTAATAAGTCCAAAATTGTATTACTCAAAATATAATTGTGAGATTAATTAAAATTAATTACAATGTTTAAGGTTATATTAAGCTTTACAAGGAACTAAACAATAAACATAAGGCTGAAAACAACCTCAAAACCTAGTCGAAAAAAATTGTACTGAAATATATGTATTTTATATTATTTTAATATAATTGGGGCCATTATTGGTTCCAATTTTTACAAGATAAACATTTATAAAAATCACTTTTCAAAATATTACAATATTGTCACTCTTACTCCGATATAAAAGGACCTCCACTCCTCCCACTTCCTCACACCTCTCCGGACACATTGGATCAGTCAGGATGTTACAAAATATCTCCCCACAACAATCCCATAATCATAGAATACCAACATTTTTAATAATTTAATACAATCAAAATATTCATTTAATCCAAAAGGAATTACCCGAATAAGTGGTAACATCATTCATAAAATTTTTAGTTTTACTCCCATTAACCCACCTCCCATCCATTATTATTACATGATTTAATAAAACACCATTATATAAAATTTAAAATTAATTTTTTATCATAATTACATTACCTTAAATCCAGAAAACTTCAACTTAATGGGTTACAATCATACTGTTTCTATGTACAAAGAAATGCTTCGTCATGAAACTACGATTGTTCATTCTTCCCTTACTAACATTCATAGTTATCCATTATAATAAAAAATATATTTATATATGTTATATATTATATTTTTCATGGAATTATAATTCTTCAATCCTTTATTAAGACATAATTTTAATAATTATTCTTTTACCTTCATAGGATAACATTGTTTAAGGAAGTATTGTCTACCAACCTCTCAATATGATATGATTCATTGACATGATACATATAATGTATAGATGATGGTTATAATTTATCATCTGAGAAATAGAAAAATATATATTATATTCATGAAATAATTACTTTTTTAATTATACATATATATATTTAAAAATTGATATATCCCTTATCACACTTAAAAGTGATAACGATGTTCGTAGACTTGTGGAGTACCACCTCCTCGACAAGATGTGTTTCTATTTTCATCCTAAGAATTATATATAGGTATATAAGATTAAATAATATTTTATTCTTGATATAATTATAATTATGGGATGATATATTATTACTTACCTTCTTTCAATAATGATCAAAGAAAAAATGATAATGTTACTCATGCATAGATACGACCTACCATCACTATGATCATTAAAATTAATAATTTTTCATATCCATATTTAAGAACTTTTTAAAAAGTATAATTGATATATTAATATTTTAATTATGACATTATTATTATTTTGTAGATTGTATATAATTACCTCTTTGACCATAGTTGACATACCAATGTTTTCTTTGACACGTAAACTGAATTCATTCAAAACACCAAATGTAAACATAATTATTTAAGATGCTGTATAAAACATAATAAAATGTGAATTAAAAGAATGTATAAACTTGAAAAGGATTCTGAAGAATGTATAAAATTGAAATATGTTTATTATATATAGAGTCAATTTAGGTTCACCTAAAAGGAAACTAAATGTCAGGTATTTTCATCTCACTTTTTACTTCTAGGAGGTAAATGTCATAATTACTACAAAATTATTTTTTGTGTTGAATATACTACAGATTATTATATATTATATCTTGGATTCCATTATATTCATATTATTTCAAACAACCATTTAATATAACTAATTAATTAGGATTATGATTTAAAAAAATTCATTGTTGTATGGGATAATTTGGATTGTTTGAAAATTATTTTCGTCAACAATTACAATAATTATAATTAAATGTAGTATCATTTAAAGGAGATTATATGATAATTATTCAATAGAACCATTAATTTTATCTTATAAATATATTCATTACCATTTTCAAGAATTAATAACATTTTACCACTCTTTGGTACACAAAATATTTAAGAAAATGTTTTTACATAGTCTACAAATTATGAATCCATTTAGTCGGAGGACCGAGTTTCCTCTAAAACCCCATGTTTTATAAAAATCTATATAATAATTCATCAAAAATAATTTAGTAAATATATTTTTATCCATTAATTCTTCGTGAAACGTTTATAATGGAATCTTCTAGTCTCTTTCCAGATAATGTATTTTTAACCATAAATCATGTTAAATGAATGATCATTTTACAACTTATGGTTTGAACATATATACCCATCATCATTTCATTCATGATTAATTTTCATGTTAAAAATCGTATATTACAATGAATATTTTTCAATAATAGATTTTCATGGGATAGATATTTAGAATAATTTTCATAAAAAATGAAATTTTCATCATGATTATTTATGATATCATTCTATGATGTTTCAATTCATCATAAAAACCCATTATTTTCCCTCCACATAAGATTTTTTGTAATTTATACCATTATTATTCATATTCTAGAAGGTTTATTATTTATTTGTCTGAGGATAGTATTCAAATTATATTTGTTTAATCATTTGTTATTTCCCATGAAATATTCAATCTCCTATGATTATTGAACATTGTGTTCCCCCCTAATATTCTATTTTATTTATCTTTTATATTAATATTTCATAAACCCTCTACCATTTTACATTCATTGTCTACATTGAATTTTATTTGAATATTGGTGGAAATATTGATAAATTTGTAGTCTTTAGTAGGTAAGACTATTTTATATGCCACATTATTTATATTGATTATTTAATATGAGGAATTATTTGGATTGTACATGACTGGTGGAGCACAAAATTTATTTATCTCATTAAGAAATATGTAGGTTCTCTTGAGACAAACTAATTTTAAAAATTAAACTAGTTTCTATTCATAATTTTAAAACATCTTGTGAATGGTCATGAGGGTATAGTTTTTCATGTCCCTTAGACATTACAACTATTATGAAATAATTTCCTTCATATTAGTTTTGAGTTATATTCCATTCATAAGTTTTTTCAAAGACATATCTCTGTAAAAATATAATTTTCTATTATTTAGAAGGAATTTGTTCCAATTTCATTCCTTTCCATATTTTTTTTCGTTATCTAGTTATTTGAAAGGTAAATGGTTCATGTTATTAGCATTCCATATTTTTATGCACATTCAATCATCTTATTGGTTACATGGAATGCGTGTTTTGTTATTTACTATCCCATATTTAATATTCACAATGATTCATTTTTTCTTCCACTTTACTTACATTTACTGAGAATTTTATCTCACCCTTATTATGTAACATTCCCCAGGAATTAATGATGCATATTATGAATGATATACCTCGATTTATGAGATTTATTATAGTCATCTACAATGTAATTTATTTATTTATAAATAATAAAAAATAATTTTGTAAGTAGTGTATTAATTATTAATTCAAGACTCATTTATCTATATAGTTTATCAAGACTACAAAGCCCTTTAGTACTTTGGGGCTTGATTACGTGTAATCATGCTAGTATAATTATTAGAAATCACTAACTCTCAAGAACTCTATTGGGGTCACTACATTTCTTATTCATGAATGTTTAGTAGAAACCATGGGAACTATATTTTGGAAAACTTATGTCAGAGAACATAACACTAATGTTGAAATTGAGGGTAAGAATATAAGAAAAGACTAGCATTTTGTTAAGGTGTATATTTTTTTGGGTCTTCCTAGAGATATATCAATCAGTAGATAATAAAAGAGGACGTGTTTTGGTACAAATGTACCTAGGAGTAATAAATCTTACACAATGATCTGATCCTTACTTGGGGCAACCTGGTGCATGATTAAGGGACTTAGGATATAGCAATTTTTACACTTTGGGGTGATATGATTTTAATAATACAAATTTTATTTACAATAAATTATTACGGATTCAAATAGATAATGAAAATAATATTTCAATGTTAAACCATAATTTATTATATTCCAAAATAAGGTTTCATGATTTATATATCTTATATATAATTATATTTGATTCACACCATAACTAATTTTTCTCACACTATTCATTCTAGATTTGTTCGTTGGCTGGAACTGGAAGGATTCATGTTAACATTGAACATGAAGTAAAATGTGATTAAAATGTTCAAAAAAATTATGTTTTGACGTAGTGATGAATGTTGGGTTTTTTACAAATTAGTTTTCCTAAAATTAGATTAATAATATATACCTTTACAAACCCTTTAACACATTATAGATGAAAATTATGAAGGGATCTATCAAATTGAGTCATAGATAATGTAGCGAAATGAAGTCTTGGTTTACAACATGTGGGAATTGTAGAAGGAGGAACCCATTAAAGTGTCTAATTGGAAAAAAAGGAAAAGCATTATGTGTGGGAAGGAAGAACATAATGTAAAAGAAATGTTGAGGATCAATGTAGATTACAATGGAAGGAAAAGAAATTCATCCTCATAAATTATTTACAGTTGATTTTCTTAAGTGTGGAGAGCGAGGAAATTACCTGAATAAATTTTCTCTTATATAGGATAATCACTAGAAAAATGAAAGGTTTATTTGTAAATACAAGAATGAAATATTTATGTGTTAGGAGTGTAGTGAAAATATTTTTTAAAAGGTTATTTATTGATTATCCATATTTCCAGGATGTCCATTATATTTTTTTACTATATTCATATTTTTTTTGAAAAGGAAAAACATTAAGTTGTGTAAAAACTAATTAAATCCCACAATTTTGTTGGTATTGAACCCATAACCAAATAACGATTTGGGGTTCATAACAACCACTAACCTACACAATATCATGGTTAATTTTTCATTTTAAGTATTTAAAAATTTTATGAACCAATACTAATGATGAACTGGTAATATCACATTGGAAAAATGAAGATAATTTTTTTTACCAATGTTGATTTCATTGAATGTTATTGATAAACAAAAACAATTTTGAGCAATTTTCGGCCTTATTATCCTTTAAATGTGAATTTAAATGAATTAGGTAGTAAAAAATCCTTAAAAATAATTATTTTCTAGATGTAAAGGTGTGAATTAAAAATTTATCAAAGTGACACTAAATTATATGATTTTACATATTATATGGAAACTTATTATATAAGAATAATTTATTATATTTTTGGTCAACAAAATAATTACCCAATATTTTGGAAATGACATAAATTTTTTTTTACATGATACATAAATTTATATTGAACCAATGGTCTTGAAAATCATCAAAGATTTATGGATTTAATGCCCTAAACAATATATTGACAATTTAAAAATTTGAGAATGATGAATTTTTTCCCTACCTATAAATATTTACTCTTTTCTACCTAGTGTGTATCTCTATATTTCACTGATGTTCTTCTAACTAGAGACCTAATTACATTGTTGTCTATGATACCATTGTACTTTCCATTATCTATTTTACAGAATATGACTTATGAACCCTTGTCACACAGTTTGATTTCAAAAATAGAAAGTTACAAATATTATATCACCATGGAAAATTTTATATTATGGGGACACAATTTAAATAATTTGGCAAGAATGTGGCTCACTATAAATCTAATGTAACATCCTAGTATTTAAGAGCGTGTATGACATGTGACAACAAGCACACATGTTTATATAATATTAGAATACTTTATATTATATATAATATTAAAAATATAATCTATATATTTCAATTCATGATACAAAATATTTTTGTGCTATATAAGGAAGAGAAACCTTAAATGATAGCCTGTGTATCAGAAAAACGCGACCCTCTACGACTGCTTGCATTACACGCACGATCGAGTTTTATGAAACAATAATATATTTTTAAAATATAATAGTATATAATATATGGGTTCTATTAGTGGTTTCAATATTAATTAAAAATTATTTAATTTATGTTTTATACAAATATAGGTTAAATTTATTGGTTACAAATTAATTAAAAATGTATATCACAATCAATTGAGTATAAAGAAAATATTTTTATAAAAACAATTTTTATGATATTTTTTTAAGCTAATAAAATAAATAAATTAAAATCAGTGATTGATATGAAGTTAATATATATAATATATTATATTAAATATTTTATATATTAATTCCTTAGGTCTGATAGACACAAGATTAGCAAAAACAATATCATATTCTTAAACCCCAATATTTTTATAATTGAAATTTTTAAACCTTTCAATGGACAAGACATCATAAATATGATTATTAAACTTTAATTTATAAAAAATTTCATAATTAACAATATATTTTAATTATAAACATAAAAATAAGGTTAGGGTTAATTTTTTATATTTTTCTTAAAAATTTCATTTTTAAATGAATTGTTAAAAATGAAAAATTCTTGATTAAAATTCATTTTCAAGTAATTTATTTTTAAGTATATATTATACATTTATTTGTTTATAATAATTAATAAAATAATAATTCTATCAATTAAGAAACGTAATTTCATTGTAATCAATTTCAAATTGAAAATAATTTTAAAAGCATTGAGAACTTTTAGACATTTCTACATTGAAAAACCCCAATGTCATCCCACATGGGGGATGAATTATACGTTAATTTAATAAAATTTTATGAATTTAATTTATAATGATGGATATCATAATAATAATCACCATAATTTATAATTTATAATATTTTAAAATAATTATTTGACCAAAAATATTTTTAAATGTGGCTAAAATTAATTACAATGGTTGTTCTTAAATTAAGATTAATATGTGACTAAAACAAACACATAAGTCCAAAGAAGAGATATTATCTATAAAAAATTACATTGTATGGAAATATATATACCCTATCCTCTCTTTTATCTAATTGGTAATATTATTGGATTTACATTCAACTTGAAAAATTGGCAAGGAATTCCTGTGTTAATATATTTGAAGAGTGACACTCCTCAAACACTATAGTGGTACCTAATCTCCTCCAAAATCCTTAAATTATCAAGAAAAGTTATATCAACCATGATCTTCTTAAATAGAACAAAAATAAACATAACCTAATTCATGAGTCTTCTACTTGGGTAGAATGAAATCCAAGGATTCTTTTGGTTCAAAACTGAATGTGTTACCCGATTAAGAGGTAACATATTTCAAAATGATCTTTAGTTTTATTCTCATTGTCCAACCCATAAACCATTAATATTCATTGATTATATGAAAAAAATTATCATAAACATACTTGGAAGATTTTATGATTATTTATAGACATAATCATAGTCATAAATTCTTTCTAATGGTTAACGAACAAACAGTTTCTGTGTATCATGAACTACTACCAAATGAAATGTTGATTTTTAATTTTTCCTTACTAACATTCATGGATGGACATTAGGGTATAAACTCTATATATATATATATATATGTTTTATATATGATTTTAAATAAAAATTATACTTATATAATCCTTTTATAAAACATTCATATAATAATATCCATTTTACGTTAATCTGGTAACATAGTTTGACGAAGTGTAGACTACCACCCCCTCAAAGTGATGTAATTTCCTCACACTATTCACGGAAAGTATATATGATGGTTTTAATTGAATATATGAGGCATAAAAAAATAAAGGATATTCATGAAATAATTGACTTTCAAGAAATAATATATATATATATCATTTTTTTTGATATCCTTCCAGACAATAATAAAGGATTATGTTAGTCGTGGATGTGTGGACTACCTCCTCCTCAACACAAATAAGGTTCATAATCTTGATGAACATATCATTATCTTAACTTTTACCTATATTACTAATGTCTCTTCGTATTAAAAAAAATTAATCACACAATGTATTATTCAAATGCGCTCTATGGCTCATGTCTCCACTACGAATGGTGAAATCACACAATGGTTGGAACTATTAATGAATTCATTCATCTATTGTATTTCACCTCACAAAGAATGAGCCTAATACTACAAATTACAACCTTTAATTATGAAATATGGTAATGGGACTACTACTCTTGGATGTAGGAACACCTCATCTATGAAGAAACAATGAATGCATAGTCAAATCTTGGTCCATCCCAGAATTTGTCATAATTCTACTCATATGCACAACACACAATAGGTGCGGGAATAGCCCGTTCATGTGTGACTGTAACAATAGACTTTAGGGGACCCCAAAAACCACAATGGAAAAAAATTAAATATATGGAATACTCAACATCATTATACATCTATAGAAAATATAACAAGAGAAATGCATTCAAATATAATCAAAACACATACCCATAGTCTATAGTTAATCCACAATGACGGCATGCATAAAATTGGTATTCAATACAATGATTTGAAAAATCAAACATCTTGGAGAACTCACTCTATGCGTCTAATAGCTCAGATGACAGCCATTTTTGATATATGTTTTTTGAGAAGTGTCGTGATAGAGATATCCACACAGATAGATCAGATGAGAGAACAGATACACTCATTCCTTGGGAATACACTCATGTGTGGAAAGGATCAAAATACACAGATGAGGATCACTTCCAGGTCCTTGCTAAATACCACGACTCGTTCAGATTCACCTATTAATATTTGGATCGACATCTTATTGGATTGGTAATGTCAATTAAAGACTCATCTTAGGGTATTGAATTTTTTAATATCTCACTCTCGACCTTTCAAAGGGATTCTGAATCTATCTTTAAATTACTACTAATTTGATCATAATTTCGTTGATTGAAATGATACTTGATATTTAGGGGAACGAGCATAGGGACACTAACCCAAACATAACATGTCCAATGAATAGTGGAAAATAAGATCAATCGATTATAGAAAATTACAAGGCTTATAAAATGGAAAAGCACCATTTTCAATGACCCCAGGTACTTGTTGTGTACAACATCCCGTGTCGATGTCATGTCATGTGTATGAAGGTATACAGGAAATTTAAGAGAGTAACATGCCATGTTCCATTATCTGGGGTGGACACCTTGTACATTTTTCATGTGATCGTACATGGATCCAACCAGTTATTTGTAGACCATGTAACGACACATGAGATAGCCTGTATATCTTACCAGGTCTCACTTGGTCATGGAGTACATGATATGTACACAACCCTGTGCTTATTTGTTGCAAAAGATACACATTGAGTCATGCATAAGGACCCACATTCCATGTGACAATGGTCACACACCATGTCTAGTATTCCTATCACCTAGAACTACAACCACTGATGGGTGGTTGCCACACGTCATGTCCTCCGAGGAGCACATTATTATTTTCATTATCTATAAGGCGGGATCACTAGACACTATTGTGCTAGTCCAACATGAATTGTTCTTAGCAAGGCATGTATTTTTCTTCAAAAATTTCAATAATGAACCATTCTTCCTCTCATGCATTGGTGGATCATTGATTCATCGATATGAACATATAATCTAAGAGAAACTACTGTTTTGAGGTTACCCTGATGCTGAAAAGTGGTTTCGATTGTTTTTGGGCCTTCTATCATCCCAAAAAATATTCATGATCCACCTACATGAAGAGTTCTCAGAGAATTATCATCCACCATTATTGTGGAACCTCCACTAGTTCATCACGATGCTCAGTCTCTTGTTTGGGATAATTCAGTAGTACAACAAATTCAAAAAAAAATTTTGATCATCACACCATGAGGAACGTGAAAAATGCTGGTCAAGGAGGGAAGAAGTTCAATAATACAATTAGAAATGAACCTCCACATTCTTTTTTTCTGGAATTGATCATATTCCATTAGTAGGTTCATCTGGGTGAATCGAAAACATCGAATCGAATATACATGAATTAAATACTAGAAAAAAAATACCTAAATAACAATGAAATAATAACCCTCCCAGAAGAACAGAAGATCTATGGATCAACCTATTCATGGGATGATCTTTGTTCATCGTTTAATTTTATAATGGATAAAAAATCGAAATAGAAAACCCCTACCTCAATTTGTTAAAAATACTCTCTGCATTGTGTTCATTAATGGGGTTCATCGAATCTGAGATGCGTCTATCGATCAATCTATCCTCGTCTACAAATGGGTTCTCCTCCAAATCGGTAAAGAAAACCATCCATTAGAAAGGATATATAGCTAACCATATGAATTTTTCACAAGAATGTATTAATATTTGAGGATTATTTCATTGTGATAAGAAACCATTTAGAATAAAATGAAATATTAATTTATTTCATTTCCTTTAAATCATCCAAAAACAATATTTCGTAGTTGACAAAAGTCAGTCGATATTAGTCTCAGACTATGTCAAAGTCAATGATCTAAATGCAAAAAATCCATTATATTCATGATCTGGTATTACTTTTAAACATTATTCCACTTATTCAGAAAAACAAGCGGTGCATGATATTTAGATGACTAAAATCTTTCAATCATTTATTTTGAGTACTTCTAGCCTTAAAATAACTCGTCGTTGTAGAAATTATCTCACAATAATAGAATATAATATTTAAAAATAATATCTAGAAAATCTGAGATATTATATTACCACCACTATAGGGATTTTATATCATCAAAAAGCCTAAATAAAATACTAATCAAACAGATTATTGTATTGCGGATGAATCTGAGCCTCCAACTCCCACATGCTCCCCTAATGATTCTTCTGTTGCCACCGTAAAAACAACAATGGAATTTTTTCCCCATGAAGGATCCTCTCTTTTGAATCCTCAATTTCAAATTATTAATATATGAAGGTTTCTCTGTCCTTGATTCCAGCTCAGCCAAGTCTAAGAAGAGTGATGGGTAATGAATGTACCTCCTTAACAATGAGACATGGAATATATCTTGTAGACAATGGAAATGCGGTGTTAAAGATAGGAGGTACACCACCTCCCCAACTCATTGCATTATCTTAAAAGGGTCAATGAATAGAAGAGAAAAATTTTCACCCTGTCCAATGAATTGTAACCCTCATCGCGGTGAGACCCGAAAAAGGCCATGGTACCCCAAAAAACACCAATGGCATCTTCTATTGCTCATCATAAGAATTATGTCAGCTCTTTATAGTGAACATATTCTCTTGGTTTATAGGAACCATCAGTGTAGTAGCTCGCACCAACTCTAGACCAATGAGTGTTGACTCTCTAGGGTCGGTCAAGCAAGGAGGTGACCAGCATGGTCTCCCATATAAAGCCAGAAATAGTACCACACCAATGGTGTAGTTGTTGATTTTGTTGTACTCAAACTTTTCTAGTGGAAGGTGGTCCTCCCAACTTCAAGAAAAACCCACGACACAGTACCACAAAATTTCCTCCATAACCTGGATGGTTCATTCTCTCTAATCATCTATTTGGGGATACAACACTATGCTGGGGCATAGCTGAGTCCCTATGGCCTCTTGAAATCCCTTCAACCTCATAGATGTGAAACAATCATCTTGAATAGATAATATCTTCTAGGTATTCCATGATTTTATTTTATCTCCTACACGTAGAACCATCCTAAGATCTATATGGAACATTTCGACACGATTGAAAGGAATTGGGGAGTCTTGGTATGTTGGCCAACGATTGCCCTGATGAGATTATTTCCCTTTAGGATCAATGGTAATCCCATCATGAAGTCCAGTTATATTACATCCCACTTCCACTCTGACACATCTTGACGTGAGGTAAAATTGCCAAAACCTACTGCTCAGCCTTATCCTGCTAGAACATATGGAATTGAGAAACATACTCTAATACTACCTTCTTCATACATGTCCCCAAGAAATGACGTCAGATGTCTTGAAACATTTTTTTCACTCTATGATAAACCTCCATTGGGGGATGTATGAATCTATCTCAGAACCTCATCT
Organism: Viscum album; assembly: GCA_963277665.1. Classification (NCBI taxonomy): domain Eukaryota; kingdom Viridiplantae; phylum Streptophyta; class Magnoliopsida; order Santalales; family Viscaceae; genus Viscum; species Viscum album. The sequence continues at coordinate 1,912,417,230 of OY728151.1, forward strand.
CACAACACCACTATAATAACATTTCACAATCTTAAAAGGTCAATGTGCTATCCACATTTCGAATATCCATCAAGGGTATGTACTATGGATGAATAATCACATAATGTCTGGTTGTCAACCTCCCTTAGGTGTTCCTCCTAAACATTTCATAAGAGTGGATTAGTTACAACCATTGACTGGAGATAAGTTTCACAATATATAACCATGAATGATATATATTTTGAATCCAACTGCTCTGATTCCTCGGTCAGTATCTGCTAAATCAATCTCTTACTGAGAGAATCATCAAAAATATTCACCTTTCCATGAGTATAGATGATCTCGATGTCATTATATTTGAGGAAATATATTCATCCCCTCTCCCCCAAATTCAGATTCGTTTGTTAGAAGATGTACATGAGGATCTTATGGTAAGAGAAAATGATAGACATTTCTTCCATCAGGAAATGTCACAGCATATTCAAGGTGAAAACTACCTTTTCCAACTCTTGACCATGTATCTTGTAGTTATTCTCATGCTAGAAAGGTTTGAAATAGCCATAAGTAATCACCACCTGACACTACATCATGAAAAATCTATGCCCATTCCTTGAGGTGTCCTAAAAAATTACGTACTCAACACCCACTTCTAGAAATCACAAGATAGGTGTGCTCGTTAAACTCTTCCTCAACAGCTGGAAATCCTACTGGAACATCTACATCTAGATGAAAGGCTTCCCCCTCTGAGGAAATGCTGTCATTTGTTCTGATATCAACCATAAATTTCGAATAAATCCCTTGTAGTATCCTTCCATCCTTTGGAAGCTCTACACCTCTATCACACTCTACGGTGGCTCCCATGCTAACACTACCTCGACCATGTTTGGGTCCACTTATACTCTATATTCTGAGATAATATGTCCTTCAAATTAGACAAACTATATCTAAAATTGGAACTAAAATATATTCCAATAATGATGGTGCACTTGGAATATGTCTAGAACCATCCACAGGTGTCTCATGTTCTCCTTCTCTGATGACGTGTACACAAGGAATTAATCGATGAAGAACACTACAAACCTGTTTATGTATAATAAGATGATCTGGTTAATAAGTCTCTTAAACACTATATGGGTTTTTTCATGCTGAAAGTCATCACCAAGTACTCATATAGACCCTAGGAAAATATGAATGAAGTCTTAGGTATATCATCATCTTGTACTCATTACTAGTGGTACACTGACCAAAGACCAATCCTCAAGAACCAATTTCCCCCTCATTTGGTGGAGGAGGTCATCGATCCTCCGCAATGGAAACTAGTTCATCACGATTACCTAATCCATGCATCGATAATAACTGCACAAGAACAAAAAACCCATCCACCATCATGTCAAAAAGAACTAGGGACACCTAAGGGAAAACACTAGGTCATTTGAATCCCTTACTCAAAAAGTCCTCCAACTACACCAAAATATCACGAAGCTCAGAATGTTCCATCATATATGCTATTGCGGATATCAGCGTCATCATGGGGTGTATGTCGTTGGAGAATTCTAAATCTCTATGGGGAGGTAATCGGAGACAAAATTCTACAAAGATATCCTCATAATCCAATACTACTACTGGTAATTGGAATCTCACAACATAGGTTTCTCCAAGGGTATGGCTTGCCAACTCATGAGTGATCAGCTATACCCTCCAATGAATGATCCCATTCATTACAGCCTAGGTTTACATTTCACCAAAAAAGGAAAACCATGATCAATCACTATGGACACACCACACTATTCAATTAAAACAATTAATATGGGAACAAACCAAAGATTGACAATCCATATTGAGAATGGCATTGTATGGCCACAACACAACCACCAAGATGTCCTAGACAAAACTCTCACATCCAAGAGAAATATCAAACTGTTTTCAAAGATATGTGATTATTGAGACTCCTCCCATAGGTGTGTCTAAGCGTAAGATTCGATCAAATGGATCTACCAAAACCTCATTTTTTCACAAAAGACATGTTGAGAGGAAGGAATGACTAGAAAATGCGTCTACAAGTACTACAAAGAAGGTTAAAAGAACACAGATCGTACATCAGATCTCCCATGGAGTCCATAGGTTATAAACCTCCACCCCAAGTATATGTCCCTGCGCCTATCCCCCATGCTCACTGAACCCAGTGTAGACCTCTTGGGGGTGGTGGGGGAAGTATATCAAATCATCTTCCACCTCCTACAACTCTCCCTTGTCCCTTGCATTCACCCCCAGTTGGTATGTATGCTCCTCTCTTGGTTCTAACTCGGTGCCTCATCAATCGCATCTCTATTACTAGCTCGATGGGTTAAACAGACTCTAGAGAGATGTCTGATAATGTCTCATGTGTAACATCTCCTCTGGCTAGGATTACTAGATCCAGCCTAAGATACTTGGACCACAAACCCCTTCCTTGGGTCCTCCTCTGATATCTCCCACATCCCAATCCCTCTGTCATATGTCAGTTCTATACTGATGAGGTCTCTATACCTACCGGGATGCTGGTGACAACCGCTAGTTTTCTCTACTCATCCAAGAAGATCTCGACCGCTAATGATCATTATGGAACTTCTATGTTTGTGGAAATGCAACGAGATAAGACACTAGCCTAGATGTCCCATCATATACCATGCTCAATGGTTCATGATTTAACGTAATTATCCCTGACCATATACACCATGTACCTCACTAGGTTGGTGAATATCTTTGAATAGTCATCCACTATTATATTTCATGGCCAGAGGTGATGGATCTCTTGGACACACCCTCATATCAGGGTAGCCGGAGATAAATCCACCCAAAAGATATTATAGATATTTTTCCACAAAAGAGACTCTTTTTCATGAGTTTGCGTGGTAAAACTCCACAATAGTCTCTCCAAACCCTAAATAAGGCTCACTCCAAGGGTCGCCATCAGGTACCATGCTCCACTTATGTCGGTACTACTGGTACCATGCACCACTCCATTAGTGGTCTTATAGCTGGTGCACCACCTCGATTTAATACAGGGTGAACCGGTACGTGTATCGAATCCTAGTAACTGATGTGGTCATCCTAGTGATCAAGTCTCTGCATCCTAGAAGGAATGCATCATGAAGGCACCCCTTAATTAAACAAGATACACCATGGTCGATGAGTATATCTGGATAGCTATCAAAAAGGGCAATGAAAACTCAACCAATAATAATATGATGGTTGTACCCACTTTTATTTCCATGAAACTAGGGATTTCATGTACCAATTATAATTGTCTGTTATCAGTGTCCTCGTTCATGGATTCATCATCCCCCCCACAATCACAATAAAATCCTTAGATTGAATTACGAACTCAGAATACTTGATACTATTATCACATACCAATCTCACGGACTATTGGACGTAAGGTAGAACTAACCACCACTGATACTACTATATCATGAAAAATTCCATTGGGGCCAATGTAAAAACTCCCCAAGACCACCTCCAATAGGCCAAGTGATAGTGTATAACATCGAGTAGGCATATCACTAACATTGGAGGCATTTCCTATGTACATGTACACATTCACACATCTCAATGACCAAAAATACTGAAATGTAAAAAATCACAAGGGAACAAAATTCATTCTTGAATCTAAACCCAGAAAACATAGTAAAATTGAAATTAGAGATTGGAATGTAAACTAAGACATAATGCATGCCCATCAAATGAACGAGTCTTCAACTACAATGTCCAACCTATAATGAAGAATTCTTATACTAGGAGTCTGAATCGTATTCGTAGGAACACCTCATCCTACAAGGATCTTATATTGCTCAGTCCTATCTTAGTATACCTTGAACTACATCAAAAGGCCACCCATCTGCACAAGACAAGGTACATGTGTGTGAAGCCCGTGTAGGAATGTGTATAATAATACTCATTAGGAGACTAGAAAAACCACAATTTAAAACACATAGTAAAGGTACATTCAACTCCATATATTATATGTCTTCATAACATACAATAAGAAAAGAACATCCAGATAAACTCAAAACCTAGACCAATAGCCTATCATATTTCTCAAAAACCTCATATCCACACTAGGGACTCAGCCTGAAAATTCCATAAAGAACGCGTCTAGGAGAACTAACTTCATGAGGTTATTAGATCTGATGAAATCTGTCTGAGAAGTAAGCTCATTGGGATGATTCACCATAGAGATAACCACAATGATAGAACTGAAGAGAGAAAATATACACTATTTTCATGAGAACAGAATCTCTATTTGAAACGTTCACAATAAAAAAATGAGTATTACATCCAATGGAATTTTTAAGTTCCACGACTCATCCATATTCACATACTATATAGAGGATCAGTGTCATGTCAGAATTCTTAGGTCGACACCTGACTATACCTACGGTCATTAATGGGTAGAGGATCATTATACAGGCCTCTCGAAAGGATTATGACTCTATCTAGAAATTCCTTCTGAAGGATTCATACTTTTGTGGATGGAAACGAAACCTGACCATTGGGCGAAGAAGCACAGGGGAACTAGCCCAAACAGAACATGTCCATGGTAGAGTGGACAAAAAGATAACACCTTTTACAATAATGTAAATGGATTGTAAAAAGGAGACATTGGGTGTCCTATGACCCTGAGTACTACCCATTTACAATGTTACTTATTGAAGGCATATCATTGGAAAGAAGTTATACTTGGAGTTTAATAGTGTAACACAATATGTTCTACTATCCAGGGGACTCAATGTACGCTGACCATGTGCTCATACACGATTCAACCCATGTGTTCTAAACCATTACCGGCACATGTGATAGCACATATATCAAGCCAGGTCTGGCGGTGTGGGGTAGTAAATGTCATGTACTCCACCCTGTGTCCGTGTATCACCTGAGATACACGTCAACTACAGTGTAATGACCCACAAGCTATGTGTCAATGGTAACATGATTGCTTCATGTTTCCAGTCGCACGAATATCTATCTACCATTGGGTGGTTCCCTTACATTAGGTTTTCCAGGGAACAGGATGATTTCATCAACATCTATAGTGAAGAAGCCCTAACTACCCTTGTGCTAGTCCCATAATGTGTGTTCTAAGGAAGACATGTCATGTTTTGTTAAATTTTTTTGAATGCACTATTCTTCCTCCCATGCCTCAGGGAATCATTGATTTGTCAATTGGGTTATCTAATCATCGCAAAACTATTGGATTGAGGTCACCCTGAGGCAGAAAATATGTTTCCTTTGTTTTTGGTCCCCCGATCGGCCCCACAAATGAGTCCAGAACCAAGCACATGAATAACACTCTAATAATGATCCACATTGATATGATCCAATTCGACATTCTCTATCACTTTCGTTCCTCTTCTAGGTCACCACAATTCTCTATCTCTAGTTTGGGAACGATTCAATGCACAACTGATTCTTAACGATAAATTTTTCATCTCCCTACGAAGAGCGTGATAAACGTGTGGAAATGATGGATGAAATTCAAAAATAAGATGAAGGAACAGACCTCCACCATTGTTCATCATGGAATCAATCCACTATCATTTATATGTTCAATATGGAGATTAAAAAAATGATTCTAAGCATCATAAATTATTTCCCACAATCAAAATCCATGAACACAATGGAAATAATAACCCTCCTCCATGATCACATGATTCATAGATCAATGTGTCAGTGGTTTTATATGTGTTCGTTATTTAATTGAATAATGGGTGAAATTGAAATAGGAAACTCATAGTTATATTGATTTAATGAAAAATCCCCACATCATGTTTGTCAATGAGGTTCTTCAAATCATAGTAGTGTCGATCAATCGCTCTGTTATCATGTGTCAACGGGTTCTCCTCCAAATCTCCAATGGAAGTCTTCAATTCCAAGGGTTATGTGGCTAACCATTCAAATTTTCCATAAACAGTGATTAAAATGGATGTTTTATTTTGATTCATTAAGGAATCGTTTAGAATAAAATAAATTGTTATTTTTTTCATTTCATTCAAAACGAACAAAAAACGAACATTCGTAGTCAAACTATGCTGGTTGATGTTATGAACATGAAAAGATAAAGTCGATGTTATAAATGTAATGGTTCCCTCAAAATTCTTATTTGGGAACCCTTTTAATAGTTATTCCCCTTTTTCAATAAATCCCCTCCTGTGTGCAATTTAATATTTTAAATAATTTAAAACATTTATTATGTCCACTATAGGACATGGAATCAGATGACATATCAAATAATAATCTATAAATAATTCAATATATTATTTAAAAACAATACATCGAAAATCCAAGACAGTACACATGTACTAGATAAGAATATAGAAAAAAACTATTCCCAACTTCCACATATCCTATCTCTATCCTACACAACCCTCATAATAAATAAATGAATGTATACCTAGGACTTTGATTTTAAGTGGTGAGATAATTCTCACATTATGTAATAATTATTTTTGGTGGATTATTCTAAACATTTCAACCAAATAAAAAATATATATAGAATTGTATGTTAAAAATAAAATTGGTTGGTAGAAAAAATATTAATTGGATATATATATATATATATATATAATATATATTTTACTTTTAGATGTCCATTCCACCAGTGTAGATATTAGTCTAATGATATGTGTTTTTTTAATTTAAATTACTTCTATAAAAAATATATTTTCATTTGAATAAATTTTTAACAAATGTTTATTTATAAATTTATAAGTAATATGGAGAAGAATAGATAACATAAAAGTTTTTTTCCTATAAAAATAGATTATTGTTATGTTTTTCATTTTTTTTATAATTTATTTTTTTAAATTATTAATATGTTTTTTCAAAAACTAACATCATTATAATATTTACCAAGGCCATATTAACTTAATATTTATTTTTTTATTTTTTTTAAAAAAAAGTTTTTTTAGATTTGTAGTGAAATACAACATTTTTATAAAAAATGTGACTATAATATTATATAATATTTGAAATGGAAATTAATTAAATCCATTAATAAGACCAAATAAATATTTAATTATAGAAATGATAATATTAAAAATGAATTCATTTATTTATAATCTCATATTTGGAGTTTTAGAATATAGTTTATATTTAGATATACTTATTTTTAATACTTTTTAAATATATTATACAGAGGATTATTTTTATATATTATTATAATGAAAAATAATTAAAATTTCCATTTAATTTGTAAAAATTATATACTATATAAATTTATTGACATAAAAGATAGATTACACTGGTAAAAACATGTTACTCTGGTGAATACTAAATTGGTAAAGATGATTAATCCCAAAGCTAAATGAGTGATATTATTCAAACCATTTCATAATTAGGTTTCAGGGATGGGGCTCATCATTAACTCTAAAAAACCCTATATTTTCTCAATTTTTGAGCCATAAATATTTTTAGTGACTTCCAATTAATTATAATTTTGTGTATTTTCAAAATATCACTCTGATTATCTTATAACAGTATTCACAATCTCAATGATTCTCTTAAATCCAAAAACCAATATATTCAATCCAAAATTTGTCCAAACCTCTCCCCCACACTCATATCCACCTTAAATAAATATTTTTATTCACAAAATAACACCCTAAATGGTTTATTCCCATTCATAGAGGTTATAATTGAATTATTGTTTTATAACAACTTATCCTTACCCATTTTTTTTCACAATTTTATTATGTTATTTTATTCTTCATCAAATTTTATTTCACCATATTGAAATATAATCATAATTTTCATTATTATAGTTATATTTTATTACATTTAAGTTACAATCATTAACAATAATCACCTTTTTTGTAATGAATAATGAAAATGTATATCAGGTGTTCTGCATACCACCGCCACCTTGAATAAAAATGTTTATCACATTCAATTAAAAACATGGGTTTTTATACCATATTTTACTATATATATAATTAATATATATCATTAATATTTATTTATTAAATTAAAAAATATTATAATATTTATGATTTAATCTTTCAATGTCATTAAATATATGGAAACTAGCTCATTGATATTTTGTATTCAACAAATATGACTAAAACACAAATATAATTCAGTTACAAATTTATTTTTCCTCAGAATAATGAATTTTGGTACCATTAATGGATTTTAAATTATGATATGAAATTTAGAAAAGGAATAAAAAAAACTATGAACCATTTCTATGATTAAAATGATTATTATCACCTGATGATAAAAATAGATTATAAATTTCTAATACTATAATATAATTTTTATTAATGAATATTATAAATGGAAATATATATGAATAATTTTATTAAATCGGAAATTTAGATGTTTAAAATTTGTATATAGGAATTTAAATTACATCCATTGAAATCAATGATAATTTTAATGCATTGGGTATGTCAAAATTGTTTATTGGAATAATACAATTTATTATTAAACATAGGTATTCCACGAAGTTGTGTTAAAATGATGATACAATATTTATTTATAGTGGAAAATAAATTTTTCAAAACTATTTTTAAATTAAATATATCTTTTAATTGTTCTAGAAAAAATTTAGGCATTCTAATAAGTGTCTAATTACTATTAATTTTAAACGATCAATATGAAATTGTTTTCAAAAATATATTTTCATTAATCTTTTTTCATTATTGACAAATAATATATCACAAATTGAGTTTTTATTCATGTTTCATCTGTTATTTTTTATTATAATGTTTATATTTTAGGTGTTAATGTTTTTATTTCCAAATTATTTTATTGATGATGTAATATTTTTTCTTTTAGATGTTCTATAAAACCCATTTTAAATTAATTAGGTACATTATAAAAAGGGAATTCTTTTCATTTTATTTTTTTAATCTTATTTTATTTCAGTAGGTTCTCTTAAATTTTATAAATGAATTATTCCAAATAGAACACTATGTATGGATGAATTATGGGTGGGGTTCTATATCAACTCCTAATTAATTGAATAAATACTCTCATCTCATGAGAAAATGTCTTCCCATATACATTTTATTTTTCTATATTCACAGGGACTATGTTTTTGTATAATTAACATAATATTCCCCTTTACTACTATATGATTCATATTTTAATGATGTTATATTTTCTTATTATTTTATTTAATGAGGTTGGTGTTGATAGAAATTCTAACTATATATAATTTATTTTATATAATCTATGGATGATATTTACTATGTTTTTATTCTTTAATGATTCAATGTTAATTTTAAATTATACTAATACATCTTAGAGATATTAATATCCAATTTTTATTTTTTGTGAATTTATTTTCCTAATATCTAAAAATTCAATGTCAATTTTATATTATTTCATTTATCTTGGGATGCCATGAATTTTATCTGATAATCATGTTTACACTTATTTCTCTGATCCTTGTTAAAATTATTATTCATCCATTTCTATCCATTTAAGCTCAATATGTTATTATTTTTTCAATCCCAATATAATAAGGATGTGTGTCAGTAATGTGGTGGATAGAGGATGGTATAATATGATACCTTAATGATTAAATGATATGATGTATTATAAAATCAAATTATTATGGTACTAGTCATAAGGAAACTGAAACAATCGTTCCATGGGGTATTATTATACAAGAAATTTAATTCCATAAACAATGTAAATGATGTCAAATAAATTAATATGTATCCTTTATTCATAAACATTTCATAGTAAAATGGTTTAGATATTTTAAGAAATATTTTTGAACAATTATGTAAATCCATTGTGAAACTTGTATGTGATGTTTCTATATATTGGATTATATCATAAAATATAGGTATGATAATGAATATGTGGGTTATATAAAATTAAGGCAATTTTTGGATACTAGAAAGTTGACATCGTCTATGAAATTTTTTTACTGATAGATAATAAACCAGAAAATGACATGTTGGGTGCTCACTGGACTATGACCTAGAGTATAGAAAATCACAATACACAACTGGATTGACACTCAAGGTGGATATACATTTTTTTACCTAACACTAATTAAGATCATTTTTTAATGATTTATTTCAATATTACATTGAGGGATTATTTTAATAAAACAAAAAATAAATCATAATGAATATAGGTACATGCTTAACTAAAAATATAGCATCCAGACATGATAGTGATATCTAATATTATTTTTAAAAGTATAATTCGTTTATTATTATTATTCACATTTGATTTGAATTATTCAATGGTCATGTTAACTCATTTTTTCTATACTTAATGGCAATATCTTTACAGAATTTGGTTAGAAATATGTGAAATAGATTCTTTTTTGTATTCCCTATTGATAAATCCAATTGATTGATGGTTCCAGTATGTGTCCTTATAGAAATAATGAAAATGTTTTCTCAATTTATGAATAACAATGTGACAAAAATTTTCACCTTGGACACAATAAAGAGGGATAATATTTCTATTATATCTGTCACATGGTAACATCAACCAACATTCAGTGTATATTAAAATACACTTATTACAATGAAATATATAAATGTGATTAATATTATATTTCCTATTCTCTTGTGCCCAAATCATTAGACAATTTTTATAGAAAATTAACTTTTTTACAGTTAGGCATAAAAATGGTTGAATCTTATCAAGAATGACGTGATAGAATAAGTGGATGACACAATAAAATGTGAATAATTTAATAATGTATTTTTAACAAGGTAATTTCATATAAGAATTAAAAAAACATCAATAGGGAATTATTAGAGATGATTTAAAAGGAATATGAGTCCATTTGGGAGTATAAATAAAACATCATGAGGAATTATGGATATTACATTCGGATAATCTACTGATCCAAGAATATAAAATCAATTGATTATTATTTTGATTAAAAAAATAGTTCCCCAAGGTATTTTTGTATATACAGATTTAGAATCAATTAATACATTTTATAATGTGATATAATGATAGATTTTTAATCTATGGTTCTCAATATTCTAGAGATGTTAAATGTTGGCGTAACCCCAAGATATTCTTAATGATAAACCACTTGAGGGAAAATTTAAACTAACTATATAGTAAATGTTTGGGAAGAAACAAGTGCTTAATTAAAACAATTTTTTATGTTTTTATGTGTCAACATGAATTACACATTTCCAAAAACTATTGATGTAATGAAAAGTGTCCTTTTAAAATTGAAGAAGAATATATGGTCCCATAAATTGGACTACCCACACGATAATTATACAAGTTTAAGGAATTTTTATATATTGTAAATAAATTTTACTTACCCTAACAAAATGAAAAAAATTAGAAGTATGTTTCTGTAATACAGTTATAATATTGGAGAGGTCTAAAGATAAATACCATTGTTGAAGATCATTAGAATAATGTGGTGTGAGGTACACTTACATTTTGTTATAGACTTTTAAGTACATTATTTTATTCTAGATTATAAAATTATTTTATATTCAAAAATTATAACAATGTGAAATAATAACCTGATGTGACAGATATAAAAAAATATTTTTCTTTTATATATTCTCGTAATTATTTCATTTAAGTCATATAAATAATATAAGATCATGACTTCTTGGAGGATAGATCATATATATCAAATTCTTAAACCTTTATATGTATTTGGAATGAATTTTGGTATATAGTAAATTTCCCAATATGCCATCAATATAGGTCTTCAGGAGAATAATATATGAAATATCATTAGATTTTATAATAATACAATTTTTTATTTAGTACATATTTTGCAACATCAAGATTAAATTTTCCTCGAAATATTATTATAAAAATATAGTCATTATAATCCAGTAATTGAATCTGTGTGGATAAATATAAGTAATAACACTACAAATTAAATTCATAATGATCCCACTTAATAAAAATTTATTTATTAATTCCTGATAAATAATAACTAAATTGACAGTATTATAAATTTATTCCTAAAAAATACATTATATTCAAATGTAATTTTTGATTCATTTAATGAGTGAGAATTATAGTTAATTATAATTTTTTTGACTTTTCTATTGATAAAATACTATAATATAGGAAATATACATATCAATGTTGAATTATGATGAATTATATTTATTTATCTTGATTAATTTGTTTTTCCACAAATAGTAAACAATATATGTTGTCATAAAAATGTAATATTTTTTGATATATTCATGAAACAAATATGATATAAAATTTTATTAAACTTATTTTAATATTACTATGTAATAATATAAAAAAATATAATATTAAAATAGTTCATTTAAATATTTTTTAAATTATCTCAAAATAAATAAGAAAATAAGTTTTATTTGGCACATAGTGCTTACGTAGAAACATAAATGTAAAAATCTGTGTTCGAAAAATAAATCATGAAAGGGTGGATTCTACATAGATAAATGGTTATTAAATAAAATATATTATTTATGATTTTTATTAATAAAAAAATTAGGCATATAATATAGAATTCACACACACTATTGGGAAATGACTATTCATGGCTTGAAAATTTCAATTTAATGTTTAATGAAATTTTCCAGTCATTGATGCCAGTTAATATGTATATAGAATGAATATGAATTATTATTTGGAACATAATTATTTTTTTATTCTGAATGTAATTATGTATTATTTTTTATTACTAAAATAATGAAATTTATTTCATTCTCAATACTAACATTGATCATTTGCACGATGATTAAAATTTTTTTAAATTATTTTAATAACATTAACTGTAATATCTTATTGGAGAGTTATATTTCCATTGAAATTTTAAAAATAATTATATCATGCTATATATGTGGGAGTGTTTTTTACTATAAGTCATTTACTGTTATACTATATTAAATGAAAAATCAAAATATTAGATCTTTAAATGACTTTAATTTTTTTTATGTATCATAAAATTTTATTAACTTATTTAACAATCATAAAAATTTTAAAGATAATAATTTGAATGATAAATTCTCCTAAATATCTTACCCTTGACATTTATGAAACATTTCTAAATTAAGAATTTAAATTATAACTAATTAATATTGAAAATTTTATTATCACATTAATGTTAAAATTTTATAATTAAATGGTATATGCAATGAATATGTTTTAAAATTATTTTTTCACTTCTAAAAAATAGATGATTATTTTAAGTCCAATTATTCCATATATTATAAAATTTTTATTTTAAACCATTATACATGATTTATACACATACAATATTCTAATTCATCTTGTATTTCCGTAATTGAAATTAATTTTATCTTCTAATGAGAAAAAATGTATTAAATGATTTATTTATCATAAAAATATTATATATTGAAATGTGAATATAATTTGGTTTATAATCTCATAAATAGTTATATAATGTGTAAATTTTATTTTCAAAATATTTATTTGACCTCAACTGTTTAAAAAATGATACTTTGACTATGGTGAAATTCGTTAATGAGGGATAAAAATAAGAGATAAGGGTAAAACAAAATTGTGCAGATTTTTTTTTCATTTGATTATATCGACTCATTATCATATTATAGTAAAATTTTATATATTTGGAACGATTTTCTAAAGGAAACTAATTTAAATTAATTTACTATTTCGTGTAATATAAAGGCTTACCCTACCAAAAAATATAAAAAGACTCCCTTTGTCTATTATATTTACTCAATATTGAATACCCCATATAAAACAAAAACAATGGAATTATATTTCAAACACAACCATAAATTAATAATAGTTTATATTCGTCTCAATAATCTATTAAAAGGATCCTTTTTAAGCGTTTGAATGGATATGTGCCGAAGAAGTGGAAATCATACGTACGAACACATTAAAATTTCTATTTTTCTTTTACATACTATAAATGTATTGTATCTATAATAAAATAATAAATCCCATATAATAAATATATTTTTCTTTTATTATTAGTATGAAAATATAGTTTTCAATTACTTTTCAATCCCGTGAAATGTAAAAACATCAGTTATGAGTACTTAATACTTATTGTCTCAACTAAGAAATGCGACTGAATTTTTAAAAAATAAATATTCATGGATTGTAATGAAGAATAAATTAAGAAATATAAATTATATTTATGACTTAATTTGGATTTAATATTTATAAAATCATATCATTCTTTTTTCCCGCCATCTATGGGAAAATGATACATGTTGACTACGACCTCTTTGAGGTGATGTGATCCATTTTTTTCATTTTTGATTTACATAGATGGTAAATATGATAAAATTATTAGATTTATGTAATATATATAATATATTAATTTTCCTATAAATGGAAATTATTATTTATATTTCATTATTTCAGACCATCATATAGTCAAAACAACATTCATGTGTACATATGTCCTACCATAAATTAAATAATCCAAATATAAATTCAATATTTATATTTTGTAGATGAATATATGAATATAATTAATATATATGATAATTATATCATTATTAAAATACTATATATTATGTATCCCTAATAAAAATACAATGACCATAACTACCTAAGAATTGTTTTCCAAAAAATTAAGCATTTGACACCTGAATCATTGATAATAACAAAATATTTTCAAAAAATGGGTCTTAAGTTATTTTTAATGCATCCTTTATTAAATAATGTATTGGTATATGTTGATTATATATAATTATAATTAATATAATATTATTATAAACTATATAAATATATCTTATGGGGAATGTCATTTTTTATTTATAGGGTTTTTAAAATCAAATTTCATTCCTGATGTTATACTTCATCATGAGTTACTTTATTATTGCACTATTATGTGTGAAATTACATATGATTCCATTTTGAAAATATTTATATTCACTTTATATTAAAAAAATCACCATTTAATTATGTTAACATTAATGATAGGACATTTTAATGGATTTCATCTGATTCTAAACAGCATTGCGACAGATTGGGTATTATAAACCAATATAATTTTATATGATGTATATAAAACATATATATGAATTTTAAATTAATATATACTTATTTTTTATTACTATTTAAAAAAAATTAAGTTATTCATTAGTGTGTAATTTATATGTTATAAAATTGGTAATGTTTTATTTTACAATGACATTTTTGGAATGACATTATTTATATTAGTTTTGCATTATAATATATCCATAACAAAAATCATGTAATTTTATGATGTAAATATTTATGTAGTTTAAATAATTTAATTAATTTTATATTTTTTCCAACATGAATCTTGTAATGAAATGTTTAAGGTAATGAAAGACCTTATTTTCCCTATTGATTAGGTGAATTCTCATTGTAGGTCCAAATTATAAATTTTTTTAAACTAATTTTGATTTTAAAAATGAATTATTAAATAAATTTTATTTTATTTTTATAATACATTGTTTTGAAGGAATATTTATAATCATTATGAAATGTAAATTTTCAATAATCATTATAGAATGTCAAAAGGAATGATTACATTTAATATATTATACAATAACTGATTTTCCAACTATTAATTTCTTAATGTTATTTTTATTATTAAAAATTGAAAAACAATTTTGAAAAGAAATATGATTAATAAAAAAATATTCTAATATGATTCAACCATTTTATATATTTCCAAGGAAAATTATTTTATTCCAAAAACTACATTTCTGATGAACTGATTATATTCTATTAAATATATAAATTATGGGGTCATAAGATTTTTATAGAATCATCGAAATTCTTATGATTATTAGCCAAATTATTTTCTCATAATTTTAAATATTTTTTGTGTCGTGGTAATTATTATAACCATAACTATAAAAAATTTAATTTTAATTTGATATTTTAAGGAGAAAAACAAGATTGAGTAACAGAAAATCATTTAAATTTTCATTATATAGTGGTAATTATAATCAATTTTTTTATTGTATGAATAAAGTAATCTGTATAAAATATTTTTTTGATAAACAAATATTGGCTGGTTATTGTTAAATTGGGGGTGGATATCATAATTTTGAAAAAATTATAGGAGTTAAATTAATATAGTCATAGAAGAAGGAAACCCGATATATACATTGCAATATCATCATCTCCAATTTATTTTTAGGGATTTTACCCGCAACAAAAATATTATATTAGTACAACACCATCCATTTTCCAACAAAATGTAATTTCATGTATTAACTAATTTTTAATAAATTGATTTTTTGAGTAAATAGTATGTTTTTCAGAAAAAATGAGGTGGTTAATTAAAATTCCAAATATGTTTTAATAGGTTGAAAAATATATAACCATTATGATTACTATAATGAATTATTTTTTAGAAATGTTATTAATTTTTTTGAGATATAAGATAAAGGTTTTTAGTGATGTGTGATTCAAGACATATGTGGAATTTGGTTTCAAAACAGTAAATTAGTTTAATAATATTATTGGTTTGAATAAAATATTTATAATGTTAATTTATCAAAGGATTTAGTATCTATGTTGTGACATCCCTAGATTTCGTAGTACATTATTTCTTCAAAGAAATGCAATAACTTGCACTACACGCAACACTGACTTCAAGCACACCAGGACTTACCAAACTAGCTGGTAAAAAGAAGTTATGAATATTATTAACTGAATTTTGAACATTATTTAATCCTAATAATATTATAATCCATATTATGACTTTTATAGACATACTTTCATAACTAATTAATTTTGTTTTTCAGATAAATGAATTATTATTAAAAAATGCAATTTTATCTCCTTTTAATGGAGAACACTATTTAAATACAATACATTTAACTTTTATACATTAAATTTGACAAAATAAACTTCTTCTTTTGAATTAGGAAATAAGAATTTAGTTTCAATAATTTTTTGGTGTTTTTCTGATAACATTCATATTTGGGTGAATAGTGAAAAATACTATATTGTAACTGAAAACAAAACTTTTAATCAAAATAATTTATATTGTTGAATTATAAAATTTAATGGTTTGGAAGTACAATTAAATTATATTTTTACCATTTAATTCAATTATGGTCATTCTAAGTAATTTCACTTTAAAATTGTAAAATAAACTTCTGTTAATCTTTTGATAATTATTATTTATTAAAATATGCTTTTTTTTGACAACGGGAATTAATTTTAAATTAATTAATGCAACATATATTATTTAAAATTGTTAAAATAGAATTAATTTTTTGTATTTGGTATATCAAAATTATCTTAGGGTTACTTTTTGGTATTTTTCTGAAAACATTCAATTTTTGATGAATAGTGAAAAAAACTGAGTTGTTGGTTAAAACTGACTTTTTATATAAAAAATTATATATTTTATTGAAATTTATTTTAGGTAAAAATATATACATAATACCTATATATGTTCAATATAATTCATTGAATTCAATTTATAATATGTTTAAATATATAAAAATATTACTGAACTTTTTACCGTCTTTTACCCACCTCCATGGAAAATTTGCAAATTTTCATAAAACATAATTTTACTGTTAGTGTGAGTTGAATTTAAAAAATATGAGAGACACACTTAACCTCATTAAGTAAAATGTGGTTTAATAAGATGAAATTAATTTTTGGTGAATTGTAACTTTTGACTTTTATTTACCATGGTAAAAGATAAATAGGGTAATTCAAAGTAAAAAGAATATTATTATAATAATAAATTATCGTCACACATGTCCTAAACTTATTTTATGTGTCATGGATATCCATGGGATTCCTTGGGATGATTTTGGGACCCCATGGATCCACTTATGAATGACAATGAGACATTATTTTAATTAACAGAAATTAATGGAAAAAATGACAAAAAAAAATATCTTTTAGTAAATCAATTTTTACATGGGTTTATATAAGTCATCTTTTAGACTATAAATATTAATAGGAAAGATGAAATGATTTCCTACATAATGATATTTTATTTATATATTTTATACATTAAATAGTTTAATTTATTTTTGACACAATGATGATGCATTAATTACTTTATTAATGATATATTAAAATAATTGATATTATAAATATCCAAATAAATGTAATTTGGGACTTTTTATGAATTAACTAATTTTTTAGATTAATATTCCATTTTAGGGTTGTTTTGATGATTTTTTCGAAATAATAATTCTGGTATAAATTTTGGGATTATATAAAGATTTTTTTACCATTATTGAAAATCTTGGGATTATTTTGGAATTATATAGTATGTTTACTAACCATATAATATAAAAAAATAAAGATACATGGTAAATGTCAAACTATTTAACTAAAAGTTATATCTAAAATATAAAGTTAATATAGTGACCCAAACCTATCTAAAACCTATTGGTTGAGTATTTTTCAACCCATCCCCACCATATTCATTATATAAACCATTTTTAGTCATTAGAAACCGAAAATTATTTTATTATAAAATAAGATTTCTAGCTTTTCCTAAGGATACCCTCAACCCTCTTCTAAAAGGGAACTCCCCCTTCTCTATACTTCACACCTTCAAAGACATTTGGATTGGCCAAACCATAACCAAATTCCCTCAAAACTGTTCTCTTTTAATCCTTTAGGAAATACTTTAGTCATAAATCCATCCTAACGAGCCCTTTTAATCAAATCAAAAGGAACAACCCTAAGAAAAGGTACATATTTAATCACCTCTTTCAAGTTCCCATCTTCTTCCAATTCCTCTATATTTGTTATTTACATTTTAAAATAATATCTCCATTATCATCTATATACTGAAACATTATTAGAATATGGTACAACCATATTCATTATTCTATCCATCCTTTGAATGAAAAGTCACCATACAAGCATATGCACGTCTTACTGTCTCCATGTCGTGGTGTAATTATTATTCAATACATTATTATTTTGATGGTTATAATAATGATTTGTAATTGATTTAAATAATAAATATAACATGATAAATATTCTTTATATATGATATACCATCCAATTATATATTATTTTAACATAAAAAGAATGATATTGTCGCTCGTGCGTTGGTACAGATTACCATCTCCACGAATGCGATAAGATTCGTTCCCCATCATATCCATTCAAGTATAATATTCATTAGAAAAGTATTAATAATGTTTAAAGAACTAATATAATTCTTAATATGAATAAGATACATCATATCCATAACAATCATTACTTACATAACAAATCATATAATGGGAAATAAATCATTTAACACCCGAATTGACTGTAATACTACAATATTATTACCAACGAAATGTTAAAAGATCATATATGACATAATATTAATGTATATGATTCTTGTTTAATTTAATAATAGATATATCACCATTATATAGGAGTTTAACATACCCTCTACCAAGTAAAATTACAAGGTAAGGGTTAATTCTACAATCTCTTCATTATCTGAGGTTTCTTATACGTAATTATCTACTAGGACCACTCTATCATCCACATCCATAATTCATAAATAGTATTTCAAATCATTTTTATTATTTACTAGACAATAGGTTAAATTCATTTATACCCCTATTTTACCTTATATGTTTTTTTAAAAGGAATCTTTCATCTTTTTTCAAACAAGGTACTTTATAACCATTTCGACAAAATTAAGTTATGAATGTATTTTTTAACTTATATGGTGGGTGTAGATATTTTCCATCATTATAACATCATCAAAGCTTCCCTTACATGATAATAATATTATTTTCAAAGTAAATGTTTTATTTATAATTATGTGACTCTTAAATGATTTCAAAATAGAAAGAGATATTTCCTTAAAAATTGTTTTGACTTTATCTATGTCAACAAATTTTGATTGATTTTATGTTTATTGGAAGTTAATTTATTATGATACAAAACATCCATATTTCATTGAAGGTTTTGTTATATTTTTGACTGTGGATGTGCTATTTTTATACCATTCATTGGTTATGGTTAAAGTATTGAGATTTCTTATGTTAGTTTTACTACAAATGTTTACGATATATTTCAACCTTTTCATATGAATAAAGTATTGGTCATAGTAAGTGATGGGTGGAGCCCGCTATAGCTCCTCGATGCATCAGTAAGTCTCATGAGACAACTAGACATGGAATTTTCCAAGGCATTTCCCAATTTGATATATGGTTTTAACTGAGGCCTTAATCATTTTAGACGTCTTGGTTGTGGCCTTGACAAAATGATTCAGAATGTCCCCCATTATACATTTCCACATTATGAAAATAATTTTGATGGATCATGTGGTCATTAGACTAGTAGAATACCCATGATTATGTTTTATTATGTCATTATTTACTCAACTCATATTCCTAACATAAAAATATTCATGATTGTTTTTGGTAAAGGCATGTGGTTTCAATTATTCAACATGATTAAAATTTCGGTTAACTTCCGCTGTATTGCTTACCCTTAATAAGAATTTGAGGTCACCCCTTTCTGATGTTTCATTTTTATAGGATATGAAGTAGTTAGTTATGAGTAACATGGAGAAATAATCTAGGAGGATTAGATGTCTCTAATTGAATAAATTTGTGTTGTATTTCTTTTCACAATGTAATGTTAAACATATGTATGTATCTTGTTACCAATAATATTAATCTGATTGGTCTTTCAAGTAATGATTTCCTTGTGATCATGCCAATGCTATTTAAAAATGCACCGAATCTAGGATTCTGGGGAGGGGGCGTTATAGTTGTAATCAGGGGAAGTTTAATACAAACCCTGGAAACTATATTTAGATAAACTCTGATTACAGAACATAGCCATATGATAGAGTTTGAGGATTAGTATAGATAAACTTAATAGAATTTTGGTATTGAAGAGATTTTATGAGTTTTCCATGCTATACATACATGTTTGTATATAAGAATGTAGAGGCAGTTCTCGCACATATGTACCTTGGGGTAAAAATTGAAAGCACTGCTTTGAGCTATACACGAATGAGAACTGGTGCACGAAAATGGGCCTTGCTTAACTCTTGGTTATGACACTCCCGAGGGATATGCATAGGATAATTTTCATTTTATTTAAAAACCATTATGAGGGATTTACGAGTATATACCTCCTCAAAGAAAATATTTTTATGATTATGGATTATATCCAAAAATAATTCAATATACGTTAGGTATTTTACATGTTTGGAATTATTCATTACTATTCATAAACTGACCTAGTGTTTGCCATTGTAACGAAATGGAACCTCATAGAAGAAATGTGAACTCTAGTAATACATATGATCCAAAGGGTTAGAAGGATCATATCATTCATGGTATTAAGCCACCATTTTGAAGGGAAATAGTCTCCCATGTATTCTGCAAATAAGAAGATATATTATCATGTGTTAATAAGATAACTAATGAATTATCTAAATCCTATGGATCTGAAGGGAAGTAAGAGAAGAAAAGGATAGAAGAGATAAATATGGATAATGGGAAAAGGGAAAAGAAGGATTATTCCTTATATAATAACTGTGGAAATAATAACGTCGGTAAATTCATGATGGGAATGAGAGTTTTTTATATATGTTGAGAAAAAGGACACTAGGTATGTGATTGCAAGGTTACGAAAATGGTTTCAAATGTGAAATGCTTCATATGCTTGGCGTTGGGACACTATTCGAATCAATGTCCCAGTCATTAGAGTATACAAAAAATGATGTTGTAGGACAATAATCATGTTATGATACTACCTTAGATGAATAATAATGACTAGTGTTCTTATGTTGTTATTATAGAATTATTTAATTTGAGTGTTGTATCCACAATATACTGGTTATAAATATAATGGTGATAAATAAGGATTGTACTGCTGTACAATTTTATTGACGATATGATATTATATTGTTCTATGAAAAGAGACTTAATAATATGCTACATTTTTTGGAAAATACATGGTTGAAGGAAAAGTAATCCTTAATATGGTCCTGATAATGAGGTAGTGATTTTGGAATAAGAGATGGTTGATTTGGATAAATTATAATTGAAATTATTAACTACCTTGAAACTAATTAATTATTTTTATATTCCATCATTGTTGGAGTTTAAATACTTTTTGTATAGAAGTATATCTAGTTCTCTATAAGGAATAAGGGAGAATGAATGTAATCAATATGGTTTTATGGTAATTCAGGATGTTTCAGTGTTTTAAAAGAATACATGATGAAGTTGTTCATGTGTTATTACGTGGAAAAAAGAATCTTCATTGTATTTACCTTCTTTATAAATTTTGGACTATGGTTTTGGACAAAAGTATTTTTGATAAATCTATATTGAGATTATTTTTTTATTTCCATAAAAGGACAACCCTGAAGTCAGTTAGCAACCCTTCATGTCTGGAAAGGCCACGAGACTTGAACCCACATCTGAAGGGTGAAAAGGGTGTATCACCTACCACTGGCCCATGTGTTGTATTGTATTGAATAATGTACTTTTTTAAAGGTATGGTATATGAATTATAAATTCATTTTTTTGGAACCCTATACAAATAGTATAAATAGAGTATTTTTATTTTCTATTATCTTTTAGAGTGAAAGATTAGTCTGTAGTGGTAATTAGTTAATGGATGGAACTGTACTTGTCAAGTATATATTTATTTCCTCTTATATTCTATGAAAAATTAATTTTTATACTTCAGGTAAGGGATCTTATAACTAAAAATGTGTTATCCTAATAACTTGTGTATTATTGAATAGAGGATATTTTAAATCCTCAAATATTGATGGATTTGAGGTCCAAATTACCACAATTTTTTTTGTTGTTGATGACATCAAAAACTCTCTATAAATATTTATGTTTTCCGTCCAATTATGTTTTTCTAATTTCCACCAATGTTCTCCTAATCGTGGTCATAATTTGGTTGAAACTTTTTCATTCCCCTTTTCCTCTTATTAAGACTAATTTTATTAACCCAATTTCTGATGTGGGTTTTCCCATAGAGATATTTTCTATTTTCAACATTTTATTTTTGAAGAACAATTTAAAATTGTGAGGAAGAAATTTATTGATGGAGGGAAGAATTTAACATCCCATGATTTCATAGTATGTTATTTCAACAAATTAATGCAGTAAAATGCACTACACGCAATTCTGAGTTCAAGCGCATCACGAAATACCAAACATGCCAATTTAAAATCGGTTATGAGTAATATTAACTAAAATTTCAACATTATATAATACTTATAATTTTAGAATCAATATTTTGTTTTTATTGAACATAATGTAAGAACAAATTCATTTTTTTCAGATAAAAGAATTATTTTTTCAAAAATGGAATTTTACCACCTTTTAATTAAAATAATTTATAGTGTTGAATTATACATTTTAATGGATTTTAGGTATAATTAATTATAATTTTAAATTTTAATCTAACTATGGTCATTTTATGTAATTTCAGATTAAAATTGGACATAAACAAGTGTTAGTCTTTCGATTTTTTTTATTTCTTAAAAATATGCTTTTTGGTTTTGACAATGGGAATTAATATTAAATTAATTAATTAACCTTGAATGTTTTTAAATTGATAAATTATGTTTCATTTTTTAATTCTGAATATGATAATTATCTTAGGGTTAATTTTTGGTATTTTTCCGAAAACATTCATTTTTTTATGAATAGTGAAAAACAATCAGTTATTGCTTAAAACCGACGTTTTATTTAAATATTTTTTTTATTTTATTTTCAATATAATATTTTTAAAAATAGATTCATAATACCTATATAAGTTCAATATAATTCATTGGAGTCATTTTATTATAAGTTTAAATATATAAAAAGTTTATTGATCTTTTTACCATGTTATACCCACCTCTTAGGAAAATTTGAAAATTTGCATAAATATAAATTTTACCATTTATGTGAGTTGAATTTCACATATCTAAGAGAAAAGGTTAACCTAAAAATGTAAAATATGTTTCAATAATATGAAAATAGATTTTTTTTATTCATAACTTTTGACGTTAATTTACTGTGGTTAATGATAAATAGAGTAATTCAAGGTAAAAAGAGTATTATAATAATACAGAATTACATTATCACTTGTTCTAAAATTATTTTATTAGTCATGACCGACAATTGGAGTCCTTTTGTTTATTTGGGGACCCATGGAGCAACTAATGGAAGATAATGACACGTTATTTTAATAAACTAAAAGTAAAGAAAAAAATAAAAATAAAATTATCTTTTAGTCATTCATTTTTTACATGGGGTAATGTAAGTCCTCCTTTTGAATATAAATAATCATGGGGAATATAAATAGATTTCCTAGCTAATGGTATATTTTTTATATTTTTTAGACATTATATAATTTAATTTATTTATGACTCAATGATGATTTAGTAATTATTTTATTAATGAAATATTAAAATAATTGATATTATAAATATTCAAATAAATGTAATTTGAGACTTTTTATGAATTCCACTAATTTTATTGATTAATTTGACATGTTATGGTTTGTTATATGAATTTTTTTTAATTAATAATGCTTTTATGAATTGGGAAAAAACAAAATACCAAATAGTGTCAAAATTGAAAAAAAAGAGCTTTTAAAACGAATATTATATTATTAATTGATATTCTATATTTAAAAATATATGGATTGGAAAAAGTACATATATAATGATATTTTTATAATTAATTATCCATATGGTGATATCTTGGAAAAATATAGTATGTTTATTTACCATAGAATATAAAAATACAAAGAGACATGGTAAATGTCAATCTATTTAACTAAGAGTTAATTCAATAATATAAGGTTAATATAGTGAACCAAACCTATATAAACCCTATTGTTTGATTTTTTTTTCGATTCATTCCCACTTTAACAATTAAATAATCCATTTTGGATCATTTAGAAACCGAAAATTAATTTATTATAAAATAATATTTCTAGATTTTCCTAAGGTGCCCTTCACCCATCTTATAAAAGGGCACTCCCACTTCTCTATAATTCACACCATCAAAGCCATTTTTCTCGACTAAAACCTACCCAAATACCCTCTAAATGTTCCTCCCTTGATCCTAGAGTCCTTCCATTAGTCGTAAATCCATCTTAAGGATCCCTTTGGTCAAATTAAAAGGAAAAACACGAAGAAGAGGTAAATATTTCATCACATCATTCAAGTTCCATTCTACTTCCACATTCTCCTTTGTTATTTCCATTATAAAATAATTAATCCATTATATTATATATAATTTTATGTTATTATAAATATTGTACAACCATATTCATTATTATATCCATCCTTTTAATGACACGTCACCATACGTGCTTGCGTACAGCTTACCGTCTCCACGTCGTGGTGTACTTGTTATCCAATACATTATTAATTGGATGGTATAATAATGATGTGTAATTGATGTAAATAATAAATATAACATGACAATGATTCTGTATATATTATATACCATCCGATAAAATTTTATTTTAATAAAAAAAATGATATTGTCGCTCGTTCGTACGTAGGGATTACCATCTTCACGAACGTGATAAGATTCGTTCCCCAACGAATCCATTGAAGTCTAATTTTTATTAGATGAACAAAAATAATTTTTAAAGACTTATTATAATTTTTAATATGAATAATATACATCCTATAAATAAAAAACATTACATACAAAACAAATCATATAAATTAAAAAGAATCAGTTAACACTCGAAATGACTATAATACTAGATATTAATCACAAAACAATGTTAAAAGATCATATATGATATCATATTAATGTGTATGATTATTTTATAATTTAATAAAAATTATTTCAAAATTATATAGGAGGTCAATCTAACCTCGACCAATGAAATTTACAAGGTAATTGTTAATTTTACAATCTCTTCATTATCCGCGGTTGTTTATACGTAATTTTCTACCGGGACCTCTTTATCATCCACATCCATATTTCTTATAATGTATTTAAAAACATTTTTACTATTTAATAGTCAATGGGTTAAATTCATTTATACCCTTATTTTACCTCATATGTTTTAAAAAGAAATAATTCTGTCTTTTTCCAAACAATGTACTTTATCACCTTTTTAGCAAAAATAAGGTAAGAATGTCTTCTTTAACTTATAAGGTGGGTGAGGCAATTTTCTGTCGTTATAACTTCATCTAACCATCCCTTGAAATCTTATATGAATATATTCAGAATAATTGTTTTCATTATAATTATGTGACATATAAATGATTTCAAAATAGAATGATATATTTATTTAAAAATTGTTTTGATTTCATCTATGTCAACATATTTTGATGGATTTTAAGTTTATTTGAAGTTGATTTATTATGATACAAAAAATCCATATTGTATTGATTGTTTTGTGATTTGTTTTATTGTTGATGTGATATTTTTATACCATACATGGTTTATGGTTAAAGAATTGACATATCGTATTCTAGTTTTAGTACTAATGTTTATATTATATTTCAACCTTTTCATATGTGGAATGTATTGGACTTAGTAAGTGATGGGTGGAGCCTGTTGTAGCTCTTCAATCCATTGGTAGGTCCAATGAGAGAACTAGGCGTGAATTTTCCAAGGCCTTTCCCAATTTTATAGATGGTTTTGGCCGAGGCCGTAATAATTTTTAGATGTCTTGGCCAAGTCCATGGAGAAATTTTTCAAAATGCCCAACATTATACATTCCTTCATTATGAAAATAATTTTGATGGTTCATGTGGTCATTCAACATGTAAAATACCCATGAATATGTTTTATTATGAAATTATTTACTCAACTCATATTCCTGCCATAAAATTATTCATTTTTATTATTGGTAAAGGCATGTGGTTTCAATTATTAACCTTACATAATATTTATGTTATCTTCTATTGTATTGCTTACCATTTCTGAACATTTGAGCTCACCCCTATATTATGTTTCAATTTTCTAGGATATGAAGAAGTTAGTTATGAGTAACTTGTAGGATAAATCTAGGAGGATTGGATGTCTCAAATGGAATAAATTCATGTTGTATTTTTTTCAGGTTGTAAGTAGAATATATGTATGAATATTATTTCCCATAATACTAAAGTGGTCGGACTTTCAAGACATGATTTCCTTTGGATCAAGCCAATGTTATGTAATATTTCATCGACTCTGGGCTTTTGGGGTTAGGGAATAACATATGTGATTCAATTTTTGTGAATATTAAATATGAAACATTCATAATGTGAATGGCCATTTCTTCATCAGAATTTCTATGTGGACTATATCCTCTAAATCCATCCACACACCTGGTTTTCAATAATATCCTACAAACTATGAAAAACTTCATTATGAATATATTATATTCTTTATGGTGCTTAAAAAATCCTTAATTTGGTATTAATCACTGACATACCATGTTCGACCAATTTAGATTTGATGTGAGATTTTACACTTTTATTATGGGGTTTTTTTTTTATTTTTCATATTTACCAATTTTCATTATTTATATACTATGGAGTTTGATCTGCATTATTTTTCTGGAATTATTATTTTTATTTTTTAATGAGTTGTGGTCTAGTATTTAGGGAGGGCTTTTGTTTCATTTTTAGGGATGTTAATAACATTCTATGTATTACCCGTGCAAGGGTGGCCTCTGATCACCACCCCATTCTGTTTAGTATTTCTCATAAACATAGTAAACCCATGGCCCCTTTTAGATTTAATGCTTCTTTGTCTTCAGATCATGATTGTAGGGACATCATTAATACTGCATGGACTAAGAATCATGATCAAAAGGATTCTTTTTCTTATCCAGGGAAACTGAAAATATTGAAACAAATCCTAGAAAACTAGTGAAAATCAAAACCCAATGAAATGGATAAGAATATCAACATTTTGGCAAAAGAACATTCAAAAAATCAAAATCATAATTCCTTTTCTAATTTTTGGAAGGATAGTTAACACGAAATAAACATTTCCTCTACCCTTATAAATATATATAACTTTAAGGATAATCTTCAAAAATAAATTTTCAATGCTAATTGGCTTAATGATGGGTATAGAAATAATAAGTTATATAATACTCTTCATAGAGTCAAGATATCCTATAAGCCCCTTTCCTTTCATAGAGATGGTGAACGGATTCTAGATTCTGAGGAAAGTATTTTGAATCACATTGTTTCATACTTTCACAATATCATTAATGGAGTATATATAGATAAAGACCTTAGGCCATATGTCATTCCAACTTTGGTTACTAATGAGGACAATGAGTCTCTTAATAATATCCCTTTAGATCATGAAATTAATGAAACATTATTTAGCCTTAAAGAGGATGTTTCTCTGGGACAGGATGGTTTTTATAACGGTTTTTACCAAAAACACTGGGAAGTTATTCAAGAAGATGTATGTCGTATAGTAAAACATTTCTTTTACAAGGGTACTCTCCCACAGAGCCTCAATTCCCAATTCCTTTTCCTTATCCACAAAAATGATAATGATGGTGAAATACACCTTTTAAATCCTATTCATCTCATAAATTTCAACTTTTAAGTCATTACTAAATTCACTTCCAATAGAATTTCTCTGATTAGCAACAAAATCCTTTCCTGGAATCAATTTGTCTTCATCATTTGATGATCCTTCCATAAATGCATCGGTGTTGCCTCAGAATCCACTAACCTTCATAACAAGAAAGATATAGGTGGTAATGTTAATATTATATTAGACATTTCTAGGGATTTTGATACCATTGAATGGAACTTCATTTATAAAGTCCTTAGGCAGTTTAGTTTCAATGAATCTTTCATCAATTAGATTAAAACATTATACAATTCGGCACATATTTCTATTCTCATTAATGGCTCGCCATGAGGTTATTTTATGTTCTCTAAGGGTGTAAGACAAGGTGACCATCTATTGACTATTCTTTTCTCATGTTATGAAAGCTCCCTCAGTAGGTTACTGACTCAATCCATATAAAATATAAAGATTAAACCAATCACAACTACAAAAAACCAGAATCCCACCTCACACATTCATTATTCAAATGAAAAAATAATATTCATTCAGGAAGGCAAAAAAACATCAATAATCTAAAAAAAATTATCCTTCACTACCAGTCGGTTTCTGGACAACATATCAACTGGAATAAATCTTTCATATATTTTGGTAATGACTTTCCCCGTGGTAGAAAACATAACACAACAAACACTCTAGGTGTCAACGATGGATCTCTTCCCATTACATACCTTGGTGTTCTTATATTCTAGGGTAGACCGAAAGCATATTACTTCTCTCCAATAATCGATAATATTCTTTGATAGCATTCAACCTGGAAGGGTTCCATACTATCGATGACAGGGGAAATTTGTTTTGTTAAATCCACCATTGTTTCCATATTGGTTTACTCAATGACGATATTCAAATGGCCGAAAAGTACGCTAAAGCGCCTCAATGTTGCCACTAAAATTTTTTTTTGTCTAGTAGTACATTGGAGAAAAAAAAATTCATTGTTCCCTGGGCTAACTACTACAAACCAATTGCTAAAGGTGGGTTTGGAGCAAAAAAAACTCGACAATTTTATGAATCACTACAAGCCAAGGACAAATGGAATCTAATCCATAATGATGCGCCCGATTTGAAATTTCATAAAGCCATATTTACCAAAAATATTATTAATAACCAAGATATGTTTCATACTTCCTCTATTTGGCCTTCCATTAAAAACACTTTCAATTCTCTAATATCAAATTCTAGATGGTTGGTTAACAAGAAATAAAATTTATGATTTTGGTTTCACAACTATACTAAATCTCCCTTTTCCTCTTTGATGAGAAGCAACCACCCTCACACTCTGAACAATGAATCCATAAAGAACGTTATTTACATGACTATCCCTGACTTTCTAGAGGATATTAAACATATGGTTATGAAGTACCCCTTACTACCATGAAGGATATTCTGATTTTGGATTCCTCGCACAATGAAATGCTCGATTCTAAAAATTATTACAATCATATTTTTAAAAATGATGACAATAACTTATCATAGATAGAAATTTTTAAAAATTCTTGGAAACAAATTTTGAAATTTACATTAGTTTGGCGAATTTCGCATAATAGAATCACCATAGATGACTGTTTAAACCCCTTTGGGTTCAACCTTTGTTCGAAATGCTGCATGTGTAATAAACATCATGAGGATAATAATCATCTATTATATTCATGTGATACGATGGATTCTCTCTTGCATTATATTTCTAACATCTTTGAATGTAGATTATTTCTAGATAGTTACGTTATATTGTAGATAAAACAGTACTTGGATACTTCTGACTCCCAACAGATTAAAAATATTCATCATGTAGCGGTCACAGAGCTTCTCCATCTAATTTGGTATGGTAGAATTGATTTTATTTTTCACAACAAGTTATTGATGCTAAATGCAGGTAAAATGTGAATTCTCATGTCCATCTGTGAAGAGACTTTGATTCAAAAAGATCAATGCAGAAACTCTGTTCGTGAATTTGGGATCCATCGTCACATTGGAGTGGAGGGAAATTATCCTCATCCAAAATATACTTTTGAATTATTTTGGCTGCCACCTCCCTCTGGATGGATTAAATTAAACGTATATGGTGCCTCGAAAGGAAACCCTGGTCCAGTGGAATGTGGTTATATCTTCATGAATCATATATATCAGTCCCTTGTATGAATTTATGGTTCTTGTTGCTTTTCTTTTTAAATGGAATATGAGATGTTTAGTGTTATCCATACCATATCTTTTATGAAGCATTGGAACTGAAATAACATCAGGATTGAGAGTGACTCCACAACTATCATTCAGGCCGTTTGGAGCTGCACCACACATCATTCCTGGCCACTCAATGCTATCTAGATTGATTGTTTGAATTCACTTTCGGAGATCAAATTCATGGCCACACATACCTAATGGGAAGATAACAATATTTCTGATGGGCTTCCCATTTTTGGTGTTTCTCATTCTTTTCTATGGATGGAGGATCTCCCTCATGTGTTACTCTCACTCTATGTTAGGGATGTTAACGAAATTTCTTCTTCCAGACTTGTGTAACTCATTCTCATTTTAATAATATTTGTTGTTTTGGTCGTTGACCAGAACACTACCCCCCCAAATAAAATTATATGCTTTTTTTCTATTAACAATCATGTTACATTGATATACATGATGTTGGTGATTCATTTAATATCTAGTTATTTTTCATTCAATATTATTTTTATCATTATTTATCTCTTTTTGTGATGGTTAAATTAATATTAATATATAATAACATTATTTTATTTGAAAATAGTTTTTTTTTGTGATTAGATATGTTTGTATACCTGATAATGGTTTTCCTATTGATTTACTAGATACTGTGATATCCATGATTATTTAAGGCTTTTCGTGTTTGTTATTATATGGTATTGTATTTTTTGTTAAATTAAAAGGTTAAAATAATGAATAATAAATAATAATCATTTGGATAATCAATTAAATATGAATTTTTATTGAATCAATTGACTGATATATTTTAATAGAATCTAAACAATTTTTAATATTTATTAATTTGAAAATATTTTTGCATTTGATAAAGGTATTTTCTAAATGATATGAATATAGAATAGAATGTTTTTTTTAAATAATGAGGAAGGTCAATGGATATAATCATCCGTAATATTTTCAAAATTATATGAAATAATAGGGTGAATATTTATATAATTAATAGATTGTAATAATTGATTCCTTATATTACATATTTTTCTATAATTTTATAATTTAGTTGAATGTTCTATAATGTTAATTAAAAAAGTTGTTTTACAATGATAAATTATTAGGGAAATGTGAGGGGATATTCATGTAAATCTGTATTCAATTTTTCTTGGATATAGATTCCTTGTTGAATTAATTTTTTAATAACATGCCTCTTTAATTTTGATAAGATACATTCTAGGGGAGGTGTAGTGATCATCAAAATGATTTTGGTTGATGATATGTGGTATGTACGGACCAATATTATTAAAAAAGATGAATTATATAATGGTGGAAAGTAAGTTGATAAGCATGTTCAGTCCGGGATGAAATCTAGATTTATAAATCATGTCAAAGTAGGACATAACCAAAATTATAATGATAACTGAATTCCTTCATTATAATTGTTTTCAAAAATAGATAGATATATTTGTTTCTTATTTTCTTAAATTCATTTCCCTATATCAGGAGGCAACTTGATGTTCATTGTTATGTTAATCTTCTCTGATATCTTAGAAATATTCCTAGAGTACTTAGAATTGTGGAATGACAATTTCAATTAATATTTTAAACCATGTGGTAGGTTCTTTTATAGAAATATGATGAAAATAATATAGGGGAATAGTGGAATTAGTTGGATTATTTATAGATTATCTGGACGTCCCATGGTGGGTATATTTTTGAGATTAGAATATTGTAATTTGAAGAATAACGATTTAATTAATTTTATATGAAATCTAAAAATGAAAGATATAATTTACTGAGTCTACTTGAATTTTTTACGCCAATAGGAAATCTACCACTTAAAGATATCATCTAATTATATAAGATATGATTGATATATAGATTTTCTAAGACCGTGTTATTGATCAATGTATATAAGTAACCTATATTATATATTGAATGTTTTTTATTTAATATGCCCCAGCATCAATTTTGGAATGGTGACTGGAAAATAGTGGAATCATGTAGGGTGTTTTCCCTAAATCCAAGTCAGTGAGGAACATATGTCTATCAAACCCATTTGTACCCAACCGTTTTAATTTTTATTATTATGTAATGATATTAATACTGGTTTTCATTCCACATATATTTATTCAGTCGGTTTTATTTAATTTTGGTAATTTCAAGATATATTTATCTTAATATATAGTATCATGTGGACTGTTTTTGTTACGAAACAAATGGGATGTGAAATATTGAGAAACATTACATGACATTCATACTATTCTCCCTTCCAATAACTATAAAGCTAGTATTTGGGGATTTGGTTTGATGATGTAATTCCTGGGGGGAATGATATGTGATGATTTGATGATTTAGATGTATGTTATGTGACATTATTACATGTGTCTCTAGGCTATCTTAATTTTATAGATAGGCACATCAATACAGTTGATGTTGTGTTAGAGTATAATTCCAATGGGTAATTCATAATATAATACATTATTTTTATATTATTTTATATCTTCACATGTATGTGTGAATTTTTTAGAGATACCCATGTCATGGTTGGGAGCATAAAATAACTATTTAGGTTACGATCAATCATCACATCTTCTTCAGTATAATTTAATATTATTTTCATATATTTTACAAAAGATGATTCACATAGGATGAAATTGAATACAATTCATAAAATCATCCAATGTTTTATAATCTATTTTTCATATTAATAAAATAAAGATGATGATATCTCAAGATATTACCACCTCGTGGGTTGTTGAAGTGCTATTTTGACCATCATTGACATTGTTGACTTTATCTACGAATAATTAAATTTTTTGGTATTTGATATAGTTATATGAAAATATATAAATGTATATTTGTAATCTATTTTACATTTATATTAATTAGGAGTTTATTTTATGTTTTTATTTTATCTCTCTCATTTATTATATCTAAAAGACTAATGCATCCGATATATGTGTGTGATATAACTTTGGTTATAGTTGTGAACTTGTGGCATATTAGATGTAGGATTTTAGTTTTATTATATTCATTCTATCATTTATATCCTAGGTGGTGTACCATTTATGGAGGATATCTAGAGAGAGTGTTTTCAAATGTTTAGATTGATGTATAGGATGTATTTTACATATTCAGTACATATGAAGACAATATAAGTACTTAGTGAAATATTTTTATATATGTTTATTAATAAAATGATCAAGGTAGACCAATTGAGACATTCATATTTACGGACCCTTGATATATAATTCATAGAAATTTGTGTTTACTAAAACTACATAGTGAAATGATACTCATTGAGGTGTTGGGAACAATAAAGGATCATGTATCTTTCTTTTATCCACATGAATTTGAAATAGGTATACATTTTGATTATCCTTAATCAATTATTTTATAGAAACCCTAGAATTTCCAATATAACATTACATGATTTTCATCATAATTATAAATCAGAGTACAAGCCAATGACCATTAAGTCTAGTGTCTTGGAAAAAGTGGTACATACTCAGACATTATAATTTTTTTATTTAAACACCAAATTGATCTCATATCTTCTATTTTTCACATAAATCTTTAAAAGGTACCCTGGGGAACACATGAACAAATTTATAAGCTATACTACCTAGTAAGGTATTATACATAAGAATAAGGCAAAAGAAAATGGGATAGAAGGAATTATATAATGGTAAGAAAATCATGGAACCTGTGCAATAATAACATATAAACATGGGATTAAACAAACATGGAATCATAGTAATGTGGAAGAAACATAAAACATGACATTATTATGTGTCAAGGCTAACTCCCATAATGGTTTCACTTAGTTCAATAAGCCAAGGCTATCCACCCAAACCATCACACATATCATCTCATGACTGAACTTTAACCAATGCATTAGAGTTCAATCTGGGCACTTCCATCTTAACATGTTCATGAATATTCTTTCCCAATAAATAATCATTCATGATCAATAATACAAAAACATAAGATAAAACATAGAGAGATATGGGTATCACATTCATGTCATAGAGCATAATGAATGAGAAAATCATAAAAGTGTCTATCATACAAAAAAATTATAACATACATGGAAATTAATAAGGTAAAATAGGAATACATCATTGTCCAAGATGTAAAACCCATGTGACCACATGTCTGTATAGTATTTTAGGAATTCATTTAATTAAAACATTTTATTGCGGGTTTAAAGAAAATAATAAATATAATTTTAAATCAAAAAGGAAATAATATTTTATATTAAACATGATGTGAAACAAGAATTTTTTATAATATAAATACTAATTTTATAAAGATAATGGGGTCATAAAATAAAGGATATAGTGAACATGAAATTGTGTAAGAATTTAGGATGTTCTTTCAAAACAGGTTTTCATATCTGAAAGAATTATGGAGGGAATGACTTAAATAAATTTATATACATAATAGATAATGAGATATAGATCTAAAATCATGATATTTTATTATATAACCAACATTTATAAGTTTCATAAAAAAATAAACCATCATTTGTGTAAATTGAAATATATAGAAACAAGAAGTAATGAAGGTGGATTTGGTAGAATTCCATACAGATTATCAGTATTGTATTGGGTGTAAATAAGAAGGAATTAAGAGATAGAATGTGGGTTATCATCACTTATAAATCATGAGGAATGTATTAGGGAGGTGATAAATCATTCCCAAAAATTATGTATTATAATTAATATGGAATATCATAGAGGAAAATCTTGAATAAATGTGAAATAAAGAGGACCCCTTACCTTATGTTTTTTGGTGTTCTACATGTGTTTTTAATGATCTGAATAAACAAATTCGGTTTATTAAAAATTAATTACATAACCTATTACATATTTAAATGATTTATTCTAATATTTTAATGTTCATTCAAGACATTTTTCATTTGTTATACGGTTTAATTTCATTGATCGGACTAGATTCTTTTCTTGGTTATAATGATTGGTTCACTAACGTTCATTTTTGGAATAACATGTATGATGAAGGTGGATATCTAGAATTGAAGTTATATTTTTTATTGAACATAATTTTGGTAACATGATTTCAAATATAATTTTGTTACTTGGATTGAATATCAGTTATTTTAAAAAAACAATAGGGATATCCTATTTGATTAATTATCAATTTTTGGACACAAAGAACATGTGTTATTTTATAAATCAAAACCATTTTTAATAATGGATTACATAACAAAAGATGAAGAATAATAAATATATTATGGTATGGTTCAACTAGGAAAATGGTTTCCTGACCGTAATTTATGATGGTAACTTAAATTGAGTAACCTTCATCCTTGAATGTTGTATAGTAACACATTCGGAGGGTGAATTCACTATAAAAATAAAATAATAGTAAAAGATAGATGATAATAACTAATTAAATTATCATATAAAGAATTTTTTACATGAAAGGTACTATAGTTTTCATAAAATGTTTCGGAGGATAGGGATGTATAAAGAATAAAATAAATTAACACAGAATGAAAAAGAATGAAAAGAAAATATGAATTTACCTCTTGAATCAAACAATACTAAGAGCCTTCTAATGGGGAGATGACTTATTATTTTGAAGAAACAAGTGGATTATAGAAATGGGGGAGGATCTTGGGGAGATATTTGGGAATAATATTTGAAAGGAAAAAGGATTGATATGAGTGAAGAAAATAAGTAATGATGGTGGTATTTATAGTGTAGGGGAGGGGAGGATTCATAATATTAAAATCCTTAGTTTTGTTATTTTTTCATAAGGAAACCAATAGATATAATTATATGACCAATAATACTAATAAATGCATTTGAGTTCTAACCAATGTCCATTTACATAATATATGACTCATGAATGATGGAATTTTTTTTAAAAAATTTGTTTTGAATTAGCATATTTTACTATTCATCCTAATTTTAAGTATTTTACATAAATTCAAAAATTTCAACGTAACCATTTTTAGAGATGTAGAATCGAATAATGAAATCCATTTTTCAAAAAAAATCTAAATATTACTAATATAATATTAAATTAAAATTCTAATTAAAAAAAAATAGTTTTAAAACATTTATTTACTTATTCCAAAATATCGTAAAATCATTTATTCACTTGTACCTTATTTATATACTATCATAAGTACGGATACTATTAATTAGGGAATTTCACTGTTTGTAAGGGTATTATTACTATTAATAATGGTTTTTTACGATTCACAAAAACTAAATTTAGTCATATTAGACTACAAATAACTTACTGATCTCAATCGTTTATGTTATATTTTTGTTATTCTAAACACAGATGTGAAAATCATATGTTTAAAGGTCACATAGTACTATGTAGTTAATTTTTTGGTGATATCATTTGATTATATGACATATTTATATGAAAGGAATTTCCATTGATAAAACATTGGGTTATTTGATTATAACACCTTATGAAATTTATCCCTCAAAATTTCATTTGACATTATAAGCCTTAAAATAATGGGGGTGCTTTTCTGTCATTTTTTCCTCATGTTTCCATGTTTCCTCATCGTACATATGGTTTCTCAATAGTACCATGTCCAGGTGATTAGTTGTGATACATATATCATTATCTCTACAAACCAATATCCTCACTGGATTATCCATATATGAATGATCATCTTCCAACCGTACCACCTTTGAAGAGAGTACATGTTAGGAGTATGGTATTTACTTCTATAAGAGGGATACATGAAATACATCATGTACTTTTTCTGTGGTAGGAGGAATTTCTATACAATAATCCATAACACAAACATTATGAATAATATTTAATGGGCCTATGTACCTATGACATAACATTCCATTATTTCTAAACCTCATGTACTTATTCCATAATGATATTAATAGAAATACCATGTGTCCAACTACGAACTCCAGGTATCGTCGATGATTTTCTGGATAACACTTCTGTCGAATTTGTACTAACTTGATTTTCTTTTTAATTGTTTTCACATTCTCCACATTATCTTCGACCATTTCATGTCCTAACAGCATACTCTCACTCACTTAATCCCAACTGGCCGACGTTCTATGTGATTTCCCATAAATGACTTTATATGTTTTAATTTAGATGCTCGAGTGGAAATTATTATTGTAGTAAAATTAAACTAGTGTAATATGTTTGTCTTAACATCCTTTGAAGTCCATTGATAATTACATCAACAAATATTCTAATTTCTAAATGGTTTTCATATATTTTCCATTAGATTGAGAATGATAGTCTATAATGATGAATAGTTCTATTCTTAGAGAATATTGGAGACATTTCCATAACATCGAGGTGAATCTTAGATCTCGATTTTATATAGTAGATAGTGGTAGTTATTGCATCCTTACCACTTCATTGCTATAAATCTGTGAATGTTCATCCATTGAGAAGTCCTCTTGAATTGTGATAATGTTTGTTGTCTTTGTACGATGATCAAAAATGATCAATATATTATTTTTTTCTTCTGGTTTTCCTTGTATATCCAGTGGAAAAATCCATGGGAATGTTCTCCCATTTCCATGATAGTATGGCTAGTGATTGCATCTTCCCCTTTGAATTTTTCCTATCAACCTTCACTTGTTCAGATACTAGGTAGATTGATTTATATTTAGTAATCACCCATTTAATATTATCCCATCCAATTTTTCTAGGATATCGCTTATATATTTCTTCTCCATCGGTGGATAGAAAAGGATGGCCTATCTACTTCATTAAAAAGTTCCTTATTTATCCTTAGATTCGATGGTACCCATAATCATGACCCCCCACCCTAATGGACCTAGGACCATATTTTTTATTGATTTTTGATACGCATAATCATGATCCAAATTCTAAAACTCCTTCCCCATTACTCTCATACTCGTAGGATTTCCCATTTCTAATAGCTTCCATCCATTTCAGAATGTCCAAATCTATTTCTTTGGAAATATTTTATTATCTCCATGATGGATGGATGAGTAATCATATGGGAAATGATTGATTATGTTCAATCCTTAGTGGTTCCCATGTCAATCCTCTACAAATCTATATAGATCATATCATTTTCTATTATCACCATTGATATAGACGCATGATCCATTCTACTTATAGAATCTTCCTACTTATTTCCATTAACGGGGTTGTAGTGGGTTGAGAATTTATAATCCTTAATGAGATATATCAATATTTTTTGCGGAATATTAATCTCTTTATGTGTTAATATATATTTTTTACTCTTGAAGTTAGTATATATCTCACACTTCACCCAAAATAGATAATGTCGCCATATTTTGCATCACAAAGTTCACAACCGCCAAATCCTTATCATCCTTGGGATAGATTTTCTCATAGACATTAAGATACCTTGAGGCATACTCAATAACTTTATCATTTTGAATTAGTACCAAGCCCATTCCCTTCTTATAAGCATCACTATAAAGCAATAAATGTTCTCTACATTCTAGGAGTGCGAGTACTGGCACAATGATTAGCCTCTTATTCAACTCTTCAAAATAGTATACAGATTCATAATCCCACGAAATCATTACTACCTTCCATGTTAGATTTTTCATTGGGGTTGTAAAGCATCAATGGTTCATCATAAGTCATCGATAATACATATATAGACCCAAAAAAGATATGTATCTCCATTACAGTAGTTTAACTAGGTGACTCATAAATTACATTTGTCTTAAAAGGGTCTATAGATATCCCTTTGGTTTTGATAACATGCCCCATGAATTAGACTTCCTCTATCCAGAACTCCCATTTTCTATAATTTTCATACCAATTCTCCCTTCGTATTTCTTTTAACAATTTATTCAATTGCTCCACATGTTCCTCCTTGCTGTTGGAGTATTGTATAATTTCATCAATAAATACTACCCCAAATTTATCGAGGTAGTCTCTAATTACTCAATTCATTAAATCGCAGAAATTTTTTTAATCATTAGTCAGTCTGAAGAGAATCATATGAACTCATAGTGCCCATACCTCATTCGATAGTTATTCTTGTGAACATCTTCCTTACTACCCAATAATTGGTGATATCTCAGTCGAAGATCAACCTTTATTAAATAACTAGCCCAATGAAGCTTATCAAAAATTTCATATCTCTGTGGTAGGTGATACTAGTTTTTTATAATTATATTATTGATATCATGATAATAAATTTATATGCGCATTGATCTATAATTATTCTTGATGAAGAGGACTGGTGCACCCCACAGTGAAGCACTCATCGGTACAAACCCCTTCCCAAAATTCACATGTAACTGATTCATCACCCCATCTAGCTCTATAGTGTCCATTCTATAATGATTTTCTTATACAGGTAAAGATCCATGATTAAGATCAATTGATAATTGTACCTTACAATCAGGATGAAGACCAGTCAACACTTCTAGGAATACATCAGTGTAATCTCCCATGGTTGGTATGTCTCCAAGAAAAATTCTCTCTTTTGTACAATTATTTGATTAAGATATTTTTTCTTTTAAGGCCGCAATATCGACAACTGAGATGATGATTCTAAAAAAGATTCATCTTCCTCCTAACACTTGTAAAAATGGAGGATGCTTCGGGAGGTGAAGAGTGATCTCCCTTTCTGAAAAGATGATGTTTTCTTTGTATAAATAAAGACAATCCATGTCCAATATATCATCAAACTATACTAAAATATGTACGATGTGATTTTCTTGGAGGTTCAGTCATCAATAGTTAACTAGTGGGGCTTATAAATCATGGACACAACCAATTTTCCCTTTTTTGTTCTCTCATATAACATTTTATAAACAATTTGATGCGGTGTTTCAATAGTTTTAATAAACATGAAATATATGAAAGAATGAATATAATTAGAATAAAAAAGTCTATTTTCTATCCATGAATGAATAACTAGCATACATATCACCACATCATTGTTCGGAGCCACCACAACAGTAGTGATAGCTTAAGACCTTCATTTTTTCCTTGACGTTTTTTGATTATTTCCTCTACCAACCCCTGGAATAAAGAATTGTTTTTTATAATTCCCATTATCCATGAAGTTGTAAGACTGCACTAAAGGATTATTTTTGATCTAATCCTTTTTCTCTTCTTCTACATTAGTGGGATTCTTCATATTTCTTTTTCTGTTGTTGGCTAGATGCGCCATTATTCCACATTTCAAGAAAATCTTGGTTCTCTTTAGAAAATTCATAGGATCCTTCTTACATAATGATTTAATGATGGAAATTAGAGCTTATTTCCATCATTTTATTTTTTTTTGTTGAACCACCCATGTTGTTCTCCAATTTTTTCTACTTGTCACCTGGCCTAGAAAAACACTGATAATCTCCATTATCTATTTCAACCATTAAGAAACTACTAATAATCTCATCATAACTGTTGAAGTCATGGATTTCCAAAATCTTTGGTAGACATGGAATTAGCCCTCAAAGGAAGATAACCACCATGATTTTGGTGTTCTTGACATTTCCAGAGGAATAAAATACAAGCCTTGTAATGTTTTCTTTATAATTCCTGAGGGACTAATCTTTCTACTGGATGAATATTAGGAACACTCTTTCCCTCTTGAGTCAAATGGTTAGAGGAAAAAATTTATGGAAAAAAACTCATGAATACCTCATAATCCATCTAGTCATTTTCCTCATTGGAATTTATATTATTGATTAGTGACCACCATCGATCATCCTCGACATCAAACTGATAGACCTCGAGTACAACATTATCTTATTCCAAGCACTGTAGGATAAAGAATATGTTTTCAATTGATTTAATCCAATGTTCCACGAGGAGGGAATAAAAATATTTTCTAAACATGTGAGTCCTTTTCTGCATGATGGATTTTATAATAACATTTAATTTACATGGATTAGGAGGGTGTTCCACAAGATTCAATTTATTATTCATAACATGATCTATCTATGATTGTTGTTTCATGGTGTTTTGATAACTTGTTCTCATCGTATCTGGTTTATCATTAGATTATTTTAAAACATCCAATCACATTTTTTGTTGGAATGTTTTATTCTATTTTGCGCCACTAACTAAGAGAAAGAACATATAATTAGAGGTCTTGAACACTTAGATAATGAGCATTAAATGGAATCATTGAACATAAAAGGATAATCTTGTAATTGTTAAGTACATCCTAACATCTAATTCCTTACGTTTCATTCTAGGATATCCTTGATCAATTTATCATCCTATACTCTAATGGGTTTTCATATTCCCCTAATAATGGTTTTTATCATGATAATTAATTAACTAAGTCATATCCCCATGGAGTGTCAATCCAATAGTGCAGTAAGGCCCGTCTTCATGTACATGGATACCCCATGTTAGGCTCGAAACTACATATTAATGTTTTCAATCCTATAAAAATCTATGCTAGAGCCTCCCTTCCTATTTCTATATATACAAGGATGTATTTTCTTAATAAGCAAATTTCAATATAATAACCAAAACAACAAGGTGATTTCTTATACCTTGTTTCATCATTTTGGTTCTCACTATGGTTCAATATTTCTAATCATTAAATATTATTATAAAATCTTCAAATAAAATATTTAGTGACCCTATCCATTTGGATATAACATTACATGATTTTAAGAATCATTATTCATCACTGAACAAGACAAAGACCGTAAAGTCTAGTGTCCAGGAAGACTATGTACATAATAAAACATTATAAAAACAAATATTTTGTTTAAAACAAAAAAATGAGCTTCTATCTTCCATTGTGCTCATAAATCTACATATGATACCCTGGGGAACACTTGAACAGTGGGATGAGATAAAAATCCATTTATAGAAGTATACATAAGAATAAGGCTTTAGCATATGGTTTTGAATGTATGAAATAATGATAAAAATTAATGGCACTTTTGTAATCATAACTTATTGACATGGGTTCATATAAACATGGAATCTTAATAATGTGGCATTAATATAAAAGATGACTTTAATACAAGTAATGTCTAACCTCCAAGATCATTTCACATCGTAGCACTAGCCAATAATAACTATCAACACCATCAAACATAACATCTCATTAGACTTAACATTGCCCAATAAATTGGGGCGCCATATAAGATAACCCATAATAACATGATCGTGAATATTCTTTCCACATATATATTCATTCAAAATCATTCTTACTTAAACACAAGGGAACCCAAGGAGAGAAATCGGTATTACATTCATGTCATAAACATATTAAATTGGTGTATGATAAATGTGTCCATGAGGGAAATAAATTTCAACATACATGGACATTAAGAAGGTAAAATACAAACATATTTTCTTAAGTGATGTAAAATAGAAGTGACAATATCTTAGAATAGTATTTAGGAAATTCACAGCATTAATACATTTTAGTGCAGTTTTATGGAAAATATGAAAGAGAATTTGAAATAAAAAAGTTAATAATATTTTATATAAAAAGCAGAACTTAATAAAGAAAGTTTTCATAATAAAAATACTGATTTTATTAAGACAATGGTGGATTAAAAGAGAGGATATAGTTAACATGAAATTGGGTATGAATTATGGTTGTTCCCACAAAATAGTTTTTCTTATCGGAATGATTTAAAGAGGGAATCACATAGAAATAATCATATCCCCCAAAAAATGAGGGATTCTTATTGAATAAATTTTTTTAACATATAAACATCACTTAGATTAAAAAAATTCAAATTCATTTGGGTATAGAGAAATATAGGGCAACATGAAGGAATAAAGGCGGATCAGTTAGAATTCATTATAGATTATCGACATGGTTTCAGGTGTACCTAAGAAGGATTCATGAGGGGGAAAAGGATTTTTCATCACATATAAATCATGAGGGTTGTATGAGGGTGGTTTTAAATAATACCCCATAAATATTTATTAATCATAAAATGACATATATTAGAGGACATTCTTGAATAAAAGTGAAATGGGGTGGATCTCATACCTTATGTTCATTGACATTATCCACTTGATATGAATGAATTGAATAAAAAAGTTATTTATATTAATTAATAATTTATTAACCTATTATATATTTAAAATATATAATTTTACCTTTCAATGTTTAATAAATACATTTTTTATTTGTTATAATGATTAATTTCATCCTTCATGTTTGTTTTCATAGTTGGTTTTAATGATCAGTTCTCTTCTAATGATGTTCAGAAAGACATGTATGATGAATGTGGATGTCCAAAATTTACGTTATATTTTATTATTGATCATACATAAGTTTACATGGTTGAAAATATAATTTTGTTTCATGGAGTGAAGATTCATCATTAAGTAAAACATTAGTGATAGTATTTTTGGTTATTAGAATTTTTTGGACCAAAAGAACATGTTTTGTTTTATGAATCAAAACAATTTGTACAAAATAATTCAAAAAACTATGATTGGGAATAATAAATATTTTATATTCTAGTTCAAAAATCAAAATGGTATCATTTATAGAATTAATGACTGTTATAGAAATTGAATATTCATCATCCATGAATGTGGTAAACTAACACATCTGGGAGGGTTCCGTCACTATTAAAATAAAAGAAGAGTAAATGAGGGATGATAATAACATATTTCATTATCATATATAGATTAATGTACATGTATGGTACATTAGTTTTCATAGCAGTTGGATGAGTTGAGGCATATTTGGAAAATAAAAGAAATGAACATGAAAAGAAAACGAATGAAAAGAAAAGTGGAATTTACCTCTTGATTCAATCATCCAATAGATCCTTCTTAAGGGGATATGATTTG
Organism: Viscum album; assembly: GCA_963277665.1. Classification (NCBI taxonomy): domain Eukaryota; kingdom Viridiplantae; phylum Streptophyta; class Magnoliopsida; order Santalales; family Viscaceae; genus Viscum; species Viscum album. Next base: position 1,912,461,653 of record OY728151.1, read on the forward strand.
GTATTTTGATGAGTATAGGGGATTTTGTACGTGTTATAGTAACTTAGGGAGATATTTTGGTAGAATATTGTCATGTCACAAGGCTTTAGAGGAGTAAAGAGAAGATGTACAGATGGGTGGTAATTACAGTGGAGAGGAGGAGAGTTTTCATAATATTAAAATTATCAGTTTATTATATTTCCAAAAGACAACAAATAGTTATGATTAAATAAATAATAATAGATATAAATTCATTTTTTTGAACCAATGTCCATTAAAACCATCCATGACTCAATCATGATGCAGAAATTCAGATTTTAGCATTTATTGTGAATTATGGTATTGTACAATTCATAAAAAAGTAATGTATTTTTGAAAAATACCAAAAAATCTCCTTAACTATAATTGAATTTGTAGAATCCAAAATTGAAATCAATTTTTTATAGATAAATTTATAAATATTATTAATTTTATATTTAATTAATATCAAAATCTATTCCAAAAACAGTTTTAAAACTTTAATTTACTTATTCTCAAATATAGATACAGCATATTTTCAATAGAATCCTATTTGTATACTATCATAAGTATGGTTTATATTCATTAGGGTATGTAATTATTCATATTTGTAACATTAATATTTATTAGGGTATGTTATTATTTTCCAAAAGAAATCTTAGTCATCTTAGACTCCAAATAACAAACTAATTACAACCGTGTAGGTTAGATTTTTATAATTCAAAACACAGAAGTGAAAAACTTATATTTTAAGGTCACATAGTAATTAGTAATTCATTTTTCTGTGATTTCAGTGATTATATTTTATATATATAAGAAATTAATTCTCATTGATTAATTATGGGTTCGTTACAAAATTAATATATAACCAGTTAATTATAAATATTCAAAATTATACATTTAGGAATACAATATATTTTACAATTTTTTTCTTGTATAGAACTAAGAAAATATTCATATATGGGATGCAATATTTATATTTTTCATGATGGTATGACAATGAACAATAGTGTATATGTTAAATAAAAATTCATTTGGAACAGGTTAGTGTGAGAGTTTCAGTGCCAATATTAATAAATATATGTGGGTTCTATTATAGAATCCGTGATAGAAGACTGAACATAGGTTGTTAATATACCCTTTGTTCTATCCATACATAGAGGGATAATTGAGTTTAAGTGGTGTTGTAGATGAAATGTGTATATGTGAAAAATTATTGCTTCTTGTTTCATTAGGATAATTATGAATTTTATATCTCAACAGATATGTTAACAGACTCGTTTCAATCTATATTTATTTCATCAACAGTTAAATTAATTACTAAAGTCTCATGGTGATTTTAACCCTTCAATTGTAGGGATCTACAATGTGGAATTTTATGATCAGTTTCTAGACCCTTCTTTTATATTCATTTGAATTGTTTCCAAAAGTGGATTTTAGGGTGTTCAATTATGAGTAGATTTTTCTTATAGTGATGCATCTCAATGTAACCTTATCTATGATACTAACATATCTGAAGGTGCTAGTGAGAGTAGCGGTCACCGAGAGAATTATAGTCAATACTAAATCATCATGAAAAATTATATATCAGGATTCTCCACACATCAGAGCTGTGGTATGGGATTTCTATTTTTTAGGAAAAAAGATTATTCAAATAGGTTGGTGTAGGTCCAATATGTAACCGTATCTTTTAATAGAGTGTGGGTTTTCTATTTCTATTCATTGTGATGAAATGGGTGTTTTTATTATGTAGTGTGAGGTAATCTATGTGTACTGTTCTAGACCTCAATAACTTGGTAGAGTGTAGAAGGTGTTCTAGTTCAAATTCTTCTATTGAGTCATTTTTATAAAAGAAGGAATAATAGGGAGCTCCATTTTGGGATTTTCTTAGGGGAAATGACTTCGGTAGGCGACTAAACTAGGATTCTCCATATAATAAGTAAATAGGTAATTTATAATGTGGTGGTTTCCAGCGGGGCCACAATGGAATTAGAGTAGGTCAGTTTTTTCTACATGCTATGGAAGTTACTATGCCACCCAAGCAAAATACTATTTGATTTTTCATTTTATTTCATTCAATATGGGTGCATAGTTTGATTGAATAATGATTTATAATATTTATTAAATCAACATCTCATGTCCATGACTTATTACCTGAGGTAAAGATGCTTCTAGTTCCCTTTACCTTGTCCTTTCTAGTTGTTAGTCATGAATATCCATATGATATATATAATGATAGTCAGATAGTATTATTGAAGACCCACACCCTTGGAGTGTTTTTTTCTAAATAGATATATTAATAAAACATTATCATTGTCATGGAAGTTAATTATTCAGTGTTAGATAGTGTGGATCTATTTATAATATAGGTTATGATTCAAGATGCTGATAGATATCAAATATAGTTCCTTGATGAGAGAGGCTATAAAATGGGATAGAGGTATGTTTTTCCATTGTCTTACATGATGGTACACATAACGCTAACTATTCCAACATCCATACTGGTGGTGTTTTTAAATTGTTTTAAAGAGTACCCGAATGAATTTTATGGGGAGTTTGTTGTGTTACCCGCTCAATGATAAATCCATTTTGGGATAAAATTTTAGTCATGTAATTCTATGACCTATATCTCTTCATATAGGATGATTCATTTTAATTTATGAGATATTTTGTTATTTATTTATGTTATTATACTATTAGGTTTTGTTTGTTTGAGCATGTAACCTTAAAGTGATCCATTTCATTTAATATAATTGAAATTTAGAAATTTACATACATATATTGATTATAATCTCATAAATTAGGTAATATAGAATATCTATTATCATCTTCCATCGACTGAAGAACTATTTGATCATATGGATAGTTCTTTTTTGGTTCACAAATTTCAATTAATCATCTGGATATCATCAAATGTGGATGAATGATTATGATATACTAAGTAATGATTTATGATAACATTATAGTATTATGTATTATTTATGAAACTATTTAAGGTACAAAATGGCTTTTCGTGTTCTTTGGTTTGATTATCATAGTGATTAGGGAGTTCTCATATTGGTTCACAATCGTTTTTGTTGATTAAATCCCTATACACACTACATTTGAGGAGGCGCACACATTCTATGTGTATTCCATTTTTTTTGTTCATCATGACTAGTTATTATAGGAACTATCATATGTTTCATTTAAGGCCTTGAATTTCATTTCACGGGGAAGGATACATTGTCGTGTGTTTTAGTCATGGTTTCATTAGATATCAAGGTTGTCCTTTCATTTTTATTCCAAAATAAGATTTTCTATTGTTAAAAATTTTCATGTTCTAATAGTCTATTATGGGAGGTTTGTAGTTGATTTAAATTGGGTTGCAACTCCACTATCATCAATTAATATAAATGATAAGGAATTTAAATGGATTGATGAATGTTAGAGTGATTTTTATTATCTGATGGAGATGTGGTAAAGTGACTGAAATAGTTTTTATTCAAAAAATAGGGTGATCAATTTTTTGTTTTTGGTAATTCTTTACATCGTGGTTTTTCCTTTTTATTTTTGAAATAATGATTATTTGTTTCCAATGTTTCATATACATTACTTCCCCATGAGATTAACTATTCCACAATTGATCTTAATTTATAGATTTGTTTGTTACCTGATATTTTATAGACACAATCACATTAGATATATTTTTTTTGGATTCATCAATCAGAATATCATAATGTATATATAATCCTAGGATGACCTAAACTTGTTTCAGTTATAGTGGATGGAGTTCATTCAGGGTATTATCCTAAATATTATTAAAACACCATGAAATAGAAATGTTTTCACTGAGAAACTAAAATTAAAGTCACATAGTGATTTCAAATTTGAATATTTAGATTATTAGAGAGTGAAGGAAGAGATATATGATTATTTTACTAGTATGGGAGATGTTGGTGATAGGGGTTCCATTTTTAGATGACTTAGTTTTCTTCATTAATGCATAATTTGGATGAGTGACTATTGGTGTATTCCAAGGTGGATATTTAGAGATTTTTTTTTTATAATTGATTCCCATGTTTGTTTGTCTAGTGATGAAGAGCATCAGGTGTGCTTCCATGTGTGGATTCGTTTCATTTTTTTATGCATGAGGTTATTCTATTTGAGTTTTATATAACTCCCATAACTATATATCCTAGATTGAAAATGTTTATCTGAGATTTTAAGGTCCTGTTATAGTGGTATGTGATCATGCATTCAATTTTATAGTATTTGACTCGATCATTGTTCTACTATAAGGTGATGGTTATCCAATGTGTTCAAAATGGCTTACTCCCACCATTAGATATTCTATAGTGAATGTGGGGGGACATATTTATGGTATTGAACACTAGTTCACCACAAAATCAAGGATTCCATGATTATATGTATATAATTATATATATTTATTATAATTGATATTTGATTGAATAAGAAACTTTTATATTGATAAATGAATTAATATTATTGCAGGTTTTGTCAAGGTCATCTCTAAACGAAGGGGTTATACTCTGTAGTGTCTCAAGGATGAATATATTTACTCATTATCTTATTTTTCTCACCAATGTGTGATGATTTGACCATTAGTATTTTATCTCAAATTTGTATGTTCTCAATTCCTTCAATCAATATATAGATGGTTATATTGAGCAGTTTATTTAAAATCTACAATACATATTATGCATTTGTGTCTATGATTTTTCAGTGTCAAAGATGAGGGAAAAACATTTTGTTATGTTGGATTATAACAATATCATTAAGTACACCATTGATATGCATCTATTTTATACTTTTCATAGGAAAATTTACATTATTCTATCTATATCATTCGGGTTAGATATACATCAATTTTTACGCTATAACTATTTCAGAGCATGAATGTGATATTTTAGGTTATTCATAATGGGATGATGATAGTATAAGATAATTATATTTCCTATGATGGTCATAATAGTAACCTCGTGACTTTTAATTTCAAGATCTTGTCTTCATCAAGGTTATTCACTTTCAATGATAGATATATTTGGAAAATGGGAGTAATATTTTTCCTTATTTATTTGGGTCATTCATGTTGTTCTGTTGTGTTGTATAAATTTAAAATTTGATAACACATATCATGTATAATATATAGATATATGATTTATTCTATGTGTCATAAATTTTATGCTACAGTCATGAATGCTCCCACAACATCAATTTTACCAGATCAATGTTGAGGATGATGTATCCATTGAGAAGTATCATGTGGAGATCTGGGACTACCATGAGATAGAGTTTTGTGGGGATGTTGTTCATTTAGTTTATTTCATGTGATGTAATGGTTATGGATAAGATAATACAATAGAACATTTCTGGAAAATACTCAATCAGTTTCTAAAGATATCTAATTTTTATTTCATCTCATGTAACAATTCTCATTTTTTGTTCTTTATATATATATGGTTCATAGGATGGATTTCTATTTATTGACATGATTTTTCTTTTCCATGATCATTATTTACTGGTATATCTTATATGGACCCAATCATCTCGTACATGGAATTTACATAACTTTTTCAGAATAAATATTACCAGAAACAAACAGATACCCTATGACTGTATTAGTTTAGTTCCTATGGATGTGGGAAAACGTAAAAAACTGGTTCATAAATCATATATATCATCTCTTTCTTTATTATTCATAGATATAACCCCTTTTTATACATATTACATAATTCCATTCTTCAAATCCTGGGGATAAACTTGAAATGTTGTGTGCTCAAATTCCCGGAAAGGTTATTCATGGAAAATATCATAAAACAAAAAAACATTAGAATGTAAAAACATAAAAATAATTCATAAATATATAAATGTTTAGTCATGATATAAATTATGATAGTAAATAAGTCATAGATAATGAAGTATAAATATTCATGAAAAATAGAATTTTCCCAACACATGGAATTGTGGAATACAAATAAGTAAAAAATATGATATCCATAGTATCCAAAGAATTTCATCAAAGGCCATCATAGTGGAAAAAGTATATTACTGATCTAGGATTACAAGTCATTCATGACTTGTATTACTAAACAATTATTACATTTCCTTTTAACAATGTATTACTGAACCAGGTTAACATGAAGTTCTAGTCATATATTACTGAACCATGTTTATGTTCTATTCCATCCATTTCTGTCTCATGACATATAAATCATTATCCAATTCATTGGAGGGATATATAGGACTCACCATAAACATAATGAAATCATTTTTACATGTTCCACAAAAACATAATATATTCATCATAACATAACTCCCGAAATTAAATGGATTTCTTAAACATAATTCTATCATAAAATAATCAATATAAAATATCATTCCATCATTAAGTCCAGAAAATAATAGTAATAAAAGTTATAGAAACATAAAACTTTTTAATGAGTATCAATTGAGATGGAAAAAAAGATTGATAAAACACTCCGACTTAATTCTTGTTGAAAATATGTGTTTTTCTTCAATTAACTTTTTATCTCAAAAATTGAGAAAATTTTAAATGAAATTTTTTTTAAAAAAAATAAAATTGAAATGCTATAAAATAATATTGATGGGAATATTTATTTATTTAGATGTTAGAACCGATTCATTTTGTATATTTTAAAAAATGATTCACATTTTGGTTCTACCAGAAAAGTCAAAAAGTACATCGTATCAATAAATGACAAAAGATTCCATTCATAAAAATTAATAATAATTCAAAAAGGGTAAAAAAGACACTAATAAATTATTTAAGAATAAAAATAATATTACTTGTTTCTGAAACATATATGTGGATGATAAATTATCCCAGAAAATACCTACATATAAAAAACTCAAATAATAATGAGATTGTAAAATTATCTCTTACAATTGGTCTAATGTGCTTCGTATGTATCTAAACCTCCAGCATAATGTTTTAAATAACATTATTGGATTTTTAAAAAAACATAGTAATTTTTATATTATCATATATGATAATATTATCTTTAATTTTTAGAAACATTTCATTTTCATCCATTATTTGTATATTAAATACTTTATCTTCTTAAGCATGGTTTATTTAATATGCTTAATCATCCAATAATTTTTAATAAATAAATCATTTAATGAATTATATTAGTACAATATATAGATTATTTTTTAATTCCATTCATGTAAATAATAATGGATTAATGAATATTATGTTGAACTAGTCACATCACATCATGGAGATGATATGTCGTACGTATGCATGAGCGACGATATCATTCCCTTATTGGTTAAACATTATTGAATTGGATGGTATATTAATCATATACAATAAATATTATGTTATAATAATTATTTAAATCTGTTATAATCATCATTATACGAATCCATATTATATATTGTTTAATAAAAAATTACATCACAGCATGGACGTCGTAAGTTTTATGTATGCCCATATGGTGATATTTTTATTCATATGATGGATAAAAGGTGTATAAGGTCTTCCAATAATTATAATAACATATAATAGTGTAGAAGTTACAGGATTTATTAATTTAGTATGGAAACAACATTATAATAGGATGTATAAGAATAAAATAATATTTAATGATGTCATAAAATAAAAACCTCTATTTCAAATGTTTCATTATGATTTTCACAAAAGCTATCAATAGGATGGGTTTTTTCCAATGTGTGGCCTTTAGGATAAATTTAATGATGTTTGGTGAGGAAACGGTTATCCGTGGGCCGAGAAAAATATCTTTAGATGTTTGATTAAAAGAGAAGGATATGTCACCTTTTATATGATCGGTGTGGGACACATTAAGAAAGTCATTAAATATTAAATAGTTATTTTTTAATTTTATAATGGTCCCAACCTCATTTACAATAAATTTAATATTATTATGTGTCGATATACTATCAACCAAATGGTTTTATCTGTGTTTAGGTCACATATTTATCATTATCATTTATCTTTAACCCTTTGTTAAAAACATAAACTCTTAACATGTCTTCATTATATTGAAAATATAAGGTTACAATAGTTACTATAAAATTCCATGGGAACCTCAAGTTTATCCTTAATGAAATTAGTAACATTATCTTTCTATGATGGAAGAATAGTATATTTTTATGACTATTATATCATTTAATAAATGAAAATTTGTTTTAAAACCTCATCTATGTTAATTTTGACAATATTTTGTAATTGTTTTTTGTTAAAGTCATAACTACTTGATGGATTCGAACCAAATTCATTAAATAATCCATCACCTGTAAATTTAATATAAAAAATTAGTGGACGGAATAAAAAAGTTAAATTGAATATGTTTTTACATTTATAATATCATTTATTTTAATATTTAATTAATAATATAATCGCTACAACATCATTGTGTCCCAAATAAATTTATTTAACTAAAATAATAAAATTATAAAAAAAATACCATGATGTAGTAAAATAATTATATTTATAATTAATAAATATAGTCAAATATATCTTTTGTATAAACCAATATTAAAATTATTTTATTAAAAGATACATGTCTATGTTATATTTCTCTTTACATTAAATTAAAACTCAATAAAGGTCATTATCACACCCAGGTGGCTCTATTGGGTCTTAAAATAGACCCTTGGATTATCGTAACCACCAATATATCATTAAATAGTATTAGGACACATTTTATGGTAGTTTTATTTTATTATTATATAATTTGTCACTCTTATTTACTTGATTGACCCCATAACCATAGAAAATAACAATAATTATCCATTATTATTCAAAATGTCCAAAAATAAAAGGTATCAAATTAAAAAATTTGTAACATATGATTAAGTATATAGATTACATTTTTTGTAAATTGAAAACAAATAATTAGAAGAAAATAATTTAAAATTAATTCCCATTGAAAAAAATTATGTTTTTACGAATCAAACTATCAAAATATTTACATGTGTTTATGTACAATTTATATGTGAAATTATATCCAATGACCAAATTAGGAGAAAATTATAAAAAATTCATATTTCACTTTTAAACTAATTAAAATTATAATATATCTATATAAATAAATTTAATTCATAGGCAGTTGCGAATTAAAATTCGGTATTTTCACTATTCATTAAAATATGAATTTCATTAGAAAAAAACAAAAATTTGACCCAAGGTCAATTTTGATGTCCCATTTCCAAATTATAACATTCATTTTCATGTATAATATATAAAAGGTTAAAAAAATTATTTTAAATTTCCATGTACTCAAAAGGCAGAAAACTGCATTTATAGAGAAATACAACTTTTATATGGAAAAATTAATTTATTATTATATCATGTCAAGAAAATACATAAAATATATTTAAAGAAATATATTTAATATTTTAAAAATTTATTATAGTAATATAATCCTAATGAGTGATATTATTATTTTATAGACTCACTTATTTTCATTTAAATAAATTTTTAAAAGGAAGTTAATATTATTCATAGCCACCAACATAATGACTGTATTATAATATTTCATAATCAATTATAATCGTTCATTGATGTAATAATTTATATCAAAAGAACTATAAATCATTCTTATAATAATCCACTAAAAGTGTTATGCAAACTGTAAGCTAATACGTTTTTACATATAGAACAAGCTAATATTATTATAGCGTACAACATAAGACATCAAAGAAATTTAATAAAATATATCTCATAAAATCATTGAGTGTTACATTCTATGTCAGTTAAAATTAATTTCCCCCTTGAAATTCATCAGGGATAAAGTAGGTTTACTACATGAAATTTTGTTTCATATATACTCATGTCATTAAAAGGAATACTAAACATCCTTTTAAAAATGAATGATAGAAACATAATGTTTACAGAAAGTAACCCATTACTGGGTTTCCACATAAGATATTATAGTTGGGAATTGAAAAAATGGATATGTAAGAAAAATCATACCATAATGTTCTCATTGAGGGTTATATAGAACCTCCTTTTCATAAAGTTAACAATTAGATTGAATTAAAACAATTATTATTTAATGGACTATAAGATTCATCAGAAAAATATATACTAAGATAATGTTTTTGAATTTTAATATCCATTAGTAGCTTTTGAATATTTTTTCATGGGAATAAATTCTAACATGATTTGTGTATATTATCAACATTTTTCATTCCTTGAACAATTTCCCCTTTATTTCTTATTTAATGAAATAAAATTGAATTTTTAATTATTTATGTGTTAGTAGATCATGAGATAGAATGATAGGTCATTCCATTTATCTCCAAAAATTATAGCACATATTCTCAAATATGCATAATTCTACCTAAAGTGATATAATACATTAATATAAAAAACATCTTCTAGAATATAACATGTACAATTTATAATTTGATGACCAAATAATGATTCCAAAAACTGAAAATATAAAACGTTAGAATGATGTGAACAAAATTAGTGTATCATTCAACTCACATATCTCATAATGTAGTTTTTGGTTGTCACATTCCAATCTCGTGAATTGCTTAATAATGTATTATCTGGAAACATGATAATAAAATTAATTACCATATAACCTTAGTGAACACATGCATTATTTAAACATGAACACTTTCCACAAATCAGAAAGCCCAAAAATTTATATGCTCAAAAAATGATATCTCTTTTTCCATATATTAGTTATGAGGACATTAATACTATCAAACATATCATTATTTCCTCATCCCATTATTAAGTGCATATCATGTTCTTTCCAAAAATATTTCAGTCACTTTTTTATGGTTACCAGTACCATATACTTATGGAAAACCATAATGGACCAATACATAAATATTAAAATATTCCATAGTAATATAAAATATATTCTAAGACACTACTCACAAATCCAAATACACAAACACATAATCATTCCACTATTTTTTTGTCATACTCAACATCACATAGGGTGATAGCATGTGAATTTAATTTTTAATTAGACTTAAGAGGTTGTTGAGATAGATAACCATCCATAAACATTGGATAAAATAATTGGTGTGTATAACGGACCATTTACATTTACTTGAAGCATTGAACTGTGGCTGGGGTGTTTGCAATAGACATTTATCTATTAACACCATTATCAAACATTTCCCCATTACATCGTCACTACAATGCTTGATGAAATTATTTTCCACAATTAAATAATTTTTTAGTTCCTATATGAAAATCTCAACCATGAATCTGAATAGATTTTTATCATAAGGAAACATTCATTTTCTTTTCCCGCCACTTTGATATTTTCCCTTTAACTCTATCTTTCATTTCTTGTCAAGACTATAAGAATGTTACGAATCCCCAACTTCCATTTCAACCTTGATAACACAACACATAATCAGTTTATATATCTACTGGTGTATCTTATATATTATTCCCCTAAATGGCTTTATTTTACTCTACTGAACAATATTTAGAGTTTACATTCAATTTGGATGAAAAAGCAAGAAACATACCATGAAACATTTTAAAAGTTCCTTTTTATGTACCAAAAAATCATCCTCCATTTTATTAATATAATGGAACTCATTTTATAGTATTTTTTTATGAATTTGAGGATTGTTCTTATTTTAAAATATGTTCTTGAACTCATCGCATTCATTGTATTAATCTTCATCTTGGTTCCATTTATTCATGATTAGATTCCACCACTAGTTTGATTATCCTTCTAAACTATAAAAAGTGAAAAATGACATTTTCATGTTCCAAATAGTGATGGATTTAAAATATATCTTCAATGGTACTGTTACATTACCTGCAAAAAGTGGATTAGAAGACCCAATGAGTGAAGGTGCATGTTTCCTCATGAAGGACTAAATAGAATGTTGTTCCCTTATCTGCTCATTTGGAAATCCAGAATGATTCGTAGCTTTTATAATAATAAAAATATAATTTTTCACGAAATATAAGATAAAATTTCGTTATTCAAGATGACAATAATTCTATTTCCCAGTATATTGATCATTATCCTAGTTCCTTCTGGTTCAATCTATTTTCTAAAACCACAAAACAATTATGTGAGAAGAAAAGATCATACTAGGAAAATATCATAATCAAGGGGGTAATTTAAATCTCCTACATCATATGTTTAGTAACAGTTTATTCATGTTCTTTTCTAGGATTATAAGACTATAAGCTATATTTATATATACCATTAGGGACATCCATAGACATATCATATAAATATATCATGTGATTTCAATAAATATTTTGCATCCTAGTTTCTAATGGGTGACTGATCATTCGCTCTGATTCCAAATATAAATTCCCATGCTTGATGTACATGTACATTACATTACATTTACAGAATACATAATACATGAAACCAAGGGACACCCAAATACCATATTAGTTTAGATCCTCCAGAAACCATAACACATAAACAAATGGTTCATAAAACATCTATAATGTATCCCACTTTGTCCATCATAACTAGAACACCATTTTGACACATTTTAATTAATACCTTTCTTCCAATCCTAGGGGAAAATAAATAAGAAATTATGTGATCTCAAATTATTAGTAAAGGAAAAATGGTAAATATCATACCAAACATTGACATAAGAAGGAAAAAAAATAATCATAAATTTTAAATATCAAAATCTTATGTACTGAAATATTTCATGGCAGTACGTAATGAATAGATCATAATGGAATATTAACCATGATAAAATATCATTAAAATAAATCATGGAATTGTGGAAAAATATTTACATAACATGATTTCTGTAGTATCCCAGGGATTTTTTCCAATAACATTATTATGGAAAAATTCCATTACTGAACTAGGTTCACTAGTCGTTTCGTCCAAGTATTACTAAACTGTATATACATGAAGTTCATGGCCTATATTACTAAATCAAGGATACATGTTGTTCTAGCCTGGTATTATTTATCCAAGTTTAAATTTCATTCGAGTCATGTCAATCTCATGAGATATAAATATTTACCCAATTCAATAGAGTGTGATATACGTCACAAGAATCTTATAATAAAATCATTATTACCTGTTCATCAAAAACATAAATCATTCATTATAGCATAATCTTGAAAATAATTCGCATTTCTTAAACATCAGTCCTTCCTATAATAATCCATATAAAATACAATTCCATAATTAAAATAATCAAATAATAGTAACAATAGGGATATAAACATTACACTATTTTAATAGGATGATCTTAGAATAAAATATAATTCTGATAAAACACTCAATCATAATTCTTGAGAAAAATATAAATTCTTCTTCCAAACCATTTTTTTTTCAAAATGCTGAAAATATTTAATGGAAAAAATTGATTTAAAAATAAACATGAAATTGTGTAAAGGATCCTTCATGGAAATAAGAAGTTATGAGGAGATAAATCCTTTTCATGTTGTAATAGTTAAATAACATTATTCTCGTACATTTTCTGGAAAATTTAACAAAGTACATCATATCAAAAAATGCGAAATGATTTTTTTCATACCATTTAATAAAAAATAATCAATATTTAAATTTGACATAAATAATTAGTAGAATAATATTATTAATATTACTTATTTAGGAAACATCAATGTGGATGATAAATATACCATAATAAATATTTACATATAAATAATCTACAATAGTATTGAGGTTGTGAAATTATTGCAAAACTTCAGTCTGATATGATTTATGTGTATATGAACCACCACTATAATGATTTAAATAATTTTATTGAATTTAAATAGAATCATATTCATTTTTATGATATAATATATGATTATATTTTTATTTTATTGTTAGTAACATTTCATTATCACCTGTTATTCGGATATTGACTAATTTATGTTCTTATGAATGTTTTGTCAGAAAAGATCATATTCTACATAATTGGATATAGTGATATCATTTATAAAATTATATTATAAAAATATATATCATATTATTTCATTCCATTAATTTATATTATCATGTTTTAATGATGATCATGTAGAATGAATCACATCGCATCATGTGGACGATAGGTCATCTGTACCCACGAGCAACCATATCATTCATGTAATGGTTACACAATATCAAATTGGATGGAATGTTAATTATAAATAATAATTATCATGTTATATTAATTATTTAAATCCATTATAAAAATCAATATTCCCATCAAAATTATGTATTATTGATTTAAAAATTACACCACGACGTGGAGATGGAAAGTTGTACGTATGAATGTATATAAATATTGTTATTTTTATAACGGATAAATGAGGTATATGGTTTCACATAAAAATAATAAAACCTCCTCATGTAAAATAAAATGTATTTATTACTTCATTATTGAAGATTCATACTATTAATATGTATATGAAGAAAATAAATTTTAAAAAGTTCATAAAATTATACGTTATTTTCTTAGTATCTTGTTTTGATTTACACACATGTTAACTATAGGATGGATTTCTGCCCAAATTGTTGCCACTAAGATGATGCGTGGTATGTTGGTAGTGAAAATGTGTAGAGGTTGACTGTGAAAAATGGCTATATATATGTGTGATTGAAAGATTAGGTGATGTTCCATTTTATAGGAGGGGTGAGTGGCATATTTGGAAAATCATTAAATATTAATTTGTTATAAATTTATTTTCGGTTAATAATGGTCCCAAAATCTTTAGTGAACTATATATGAATATTTTAGATCAAAATAATCTCATCCAATTTTATTTATTAATGTTTAGGTCAGAAAATTGTCTTTATATTTTAGCATTAACCCATTGTTAAAAACATTTACTCATACCATATACTCTTTTATTTTCCTAAATTATGGTAACTATAGATTATAAAAAATTCAATGAGAACCAAAGTGGATCACTAATGATATTTTATCATTATATAATCATTTATTGTGAATCCTAGATTTTTAGGACTATTATATCATTTAATTAAAAGTATTTTATTTCGAAACTCATTTCTATCAATTTGAAAACTATTTAGTAATTTATTTTTCATAATTTCATAAAAAATTTATTCCTTAAAAACAATGAAATAAATCATCCATAACATGTAAATTGTATCCAAAAATGTCTTTGATGACATCAAAATGTTCAAATTACATTTATTTTAATATTTATTATTTCATTTATTTAAATAATTCATTAATAAGATAATCACTACATCTTCATTCTATCATAAATCAATTTATATAATTAATATCTAGATATTATAATTAAAATGCCATGATGTTGGAAATATATAATAATTATGAGGAATATTTATAGTCATAGATATATGGTATATGACCATATATTAAAAATATTTTAGTAAAATATTCTTGTTTATGTAATATTTATCTTTACATTAAATAAATATTGAAAAAGGTCATTATGACACCCATGTGAATCCATGAGGTCCTAAAATTGACCCAAATATTATAATGGTCTAACATATCTCATATAAAAGGATAAAGAATCTTTGTATTGTGTTTTTATATAATAGAAGTATTATTTGATACCCTTTTTTAAAATATTTACCCTTTAACCATGGGAAAAAAATATAATTACTGAGGTTAGTAATTATAATGTCTAAAAATAAAAGATAAAAATGTAAAACATATTTACTTATGATTAAAAATATGGAATAAATTTTTATAAATTCAAAACAATGAATTGGTATAAATTAATTTAATATTCATTCTAGTTGTCAAAATGTGAATTATGTTTTTTTAGATGTAAATACTATCCAAAGGTTGACATGTGGTGATGTCTAATTTAAATGTGAAATTGCATCCAATGGGAAATGTTGGAGTAAATGAAAAAAACTTAATTTAGTTACACATTAAAATAAATAAAAATTATAGTATATCTATAAAAATAAATTAGATGAAAATGTAGTTTTCAATTAAAATGTGGTATTTTTCACTATTCATAAAAAAAAGAATTTCATCCAACAAATATAGAAATTTGAACGTAGATAAATTTTGATGACTTTATTACAATGAATTTGTTTATGTATTAAAGTATAATAAATAATATTATTATAAAATATATTTTAAATTGGAGTGGGATCTAAAGGTAAGAAAAATAATTTTTTCTAAAAATACATCTCTTATCTAAAAATTTGAATTTTTACTTATATCATAACTAAAAAATATATAAGATGAATTTAAAACATTACATTGAATATATTACATATATATTTACCTAATGAAATTCATACATAGTGATTTTATTATTTTATAGACACCCATATTTTCTTTTAAGTAGTTATTTTTTATATGGAAGTTAATACTATTCATACTCAGTATTATAATGACTATGTTATAATAATTATATGTCACTTATACTCAGTATATCATGTAATTAATTATATAAAATTAATATGAAATTGTGTATATCACAAGACAAGAATAATGTTGACTATATTTCAAGCTAGAATATTTTTGTGTATAGCGCAAGCTAATCTAAGCGTAGCGTACAACACAAGACATCAATGAAATTAAAAAGAATCTATCCCATAAAATCTCAGGGTGTTACATATCCTATGGTAGAGTATTCAATATATGATAATTGTTATTTTGTTGTATTTATCTCTATTTCTTTTTAGATTGATGGTAGTGATGTAGTGGTGGTAATATTGATGATTGTTATCTCACTCGATAGATGTTCATACAACCACTTATCTTTTTCTTCTGTTTCGATTGGTTTTATATTTATAATGTTAAAAATTGTCTTGGATTTTTCTAATATACATCCCTGAATCTTTTTCACCCACTCCATTTCAGGTTTCATATTTCTATGGTGTATTGAGGAATCTTAGACCAAGATTAGTGGATTTTGGAAACATGAATATGGTATGGGAAGAAGACCACGATGTGTCTTGGAGTTCACGACATGATATTTCCTTCTAAAACCAAAAATATTTATTCATGGAATTGGTAGGGATATTTGTGAAGCTTGATTTAGGATTTAAATATACATTGTTTTGGTTATAAAACCAATATTTTAAAAGAATACATTGTTCAATAGTGTATAAAATACCCAATAACAGTCATTAACAAACTATAAAATATTATTATTTGTTGGCCACTCTAACATATTCATTGAATTGGCTGGTATTAATAGATATATCTGAATCATTATATATATAGATACATCAAAATTATTAAATATTTATTTTTCTATGGTTTTATATAAGAACTCATATTTTATATTTAGTATTTTCATTCTTCAAATTATGGTTAATTTAATTATAATTTATATATCATTTCATTAATGAATAATATATTTTTTTTTGGAATTTTAGAACATTTAATTGAAAAAGTAATATCATTATCTAAATCAGAATATTTCAATTATCTTAGGTTGAAATATTTTTACATTTCTGAAAATATAAATGCTCTAGTAAATATTGTAACAATTAATTTTTATTTAAAACTATATTTCTATTTTAAAAATAGTAAAAGAATAATTTTTTTAAATTATAAATTTAGTTTTTATATTTTATTAATAACCTAATTAATTTCATTACATTCAATGTTATGGATTTTTTCTAAAAAATACTTATATTTAAAATGAAATATTCCTAAAATCATGTTATTGGTTTCATTTTCTATTTTTACATTAAATTAGTTTCTACAACTTATAGAAACTGAATAAGGAAAGATTAAATATATATTTTGAATCAATAGGATAATTTTTTTTAAATCAATCGTATATATATTTTTTCCAATATTTATGTTAACTTTAGCAAAAATATGTCCCATCAAAAAGGGTAAAATGAATAAAACATGGATAAAAAATTCGATAATGTCTCAATATAATGTAAAAAAAATTAATTTATTAACTAATTGATAAAATCAAATATATTAATCACAAGTTTTATTATATTTCTTTTTGGTCTCACTTCCATTGATAATGGAAATTAATTTATATAAGGTAATGAAAATACCAAAATGTCACTCTCTTGAAATAAATATATCTAAAACTGTTCTATAAGAATAAAAGTTTATTACATTGGTAAAATATTTTTATGTTTAATATATATTTATTTTTTATCATTATCATTTATATTTATATTTTAATTATTGAATAAATACCTAAAATTCGTACACAACACTAGTAGATATATTTTGGATGTCGTATAAAAAAATTTAAATTATTTTAAAAATTATAAGATTAATATTTTTTGGGTGAAATATAGTTCAATAATAATTTTCTATATAAAGTATAAATTTTTATATTTTTTTATAAATTTTATATTCAAATTACATTACTATCTTCATTTCATCAAATTAATATTATGTTATCTATGTTAAAATGATGTTAACAATAATTTATTAAATAAATAATTTATTAAAATATTTAATTAAAACAATTCTTATAATAAGAAATTTTTCATGATAAAAAATAAAAAAATCTAACCCATTTAAATATATGATAAAAATTTTAATTAAAAAATACTGAGATCCCTTTATGTTTGATAAATTATCGACTTGAATTATTGTTAATCTTGGTTATAGAAGGGGATAAACCAAATGATATGGTTTAAGATGAAACAAATCCCTCTCTAAATTATATTTAATTATGGGATTTTAAATTATTTAATATTTTTTATTTTAATTCATAGCATTATCAAATATATTTTTTAGATAAATACATTAATTATATAGAAAGAATTTATATAATTCAAAGTTCATAATTTAAATAATTTAATAAAGTAAACCACAACTTCTTCATTATTACACAATATCAAGCCATATATAACAACCAAATACTAATATATTTTCATATTAATCTCCCTATACATAAATTATATTTGCTGGTATTTTTAGAAAACCATTCAAAGGGTCTTTATATTGGGATATAATGTGCAATACATGAGAAGAGGTAATCACCGTAACAAACCTCTATTAATATAATTATTCTTATACATCCAAAATATATATTTTAATCATCATAATAAAATAAAAATATTTTTTTAATAATATTAAATATTATGATGACTGTTGAACCAATATTCATCACAAAATTTTCATCCAATGGTACATGAAAGAATTCATTTGTATACTTTCAAACTACCACCTCCACATTACAATATCAATAATTTTTTATACTAATAATTTATAATATCTACCATCATGGCTATGAATTTTTAGGAAAATATTAATTCTACTCATGCGTATCTTTGGACAACACAATCCATAAAACCTTGGGATTATATTTTCATTCAATCAATAAATCGATGTTAATAGATATAGTTTTTTTTATTTTTATAAATATATATTATAAATATTAATCTATAATTCTATATTATTATACAGTATTCATTTATTCCAACCATCACAATGTGAAGTCATCATTCATGTGTATGTACGACCTACCATCTTAATGTACGTTGAACATTATTTTGCTATATATAAAATTAATAGATGACTCTAAAAAATATATATAATGCATAAATATGATATTAATATCATTCAAAAAATTATATATATAATTAAATCTTTATAATTGTACAAGTACCTAAAAAACGAAACCAAAATTCTCAAGAAATTAAATCTAATAACGCAGGATAATAATGGTTTAAATGTTGAATTATAAACAAATCGGTGTTAGAATGATATAATTGAATAATATATAACATGATAATTAACAAAATAATTATTTTAAATAATAAAAAATCAAATATATTATACATGTGGTTAGATCACATTATAAGAATATCAAACAGGAAGTGAAAGGCATTCATCTCATATTATTTTCTATGAGACACATGTCTTGTCCACTAAATGTATCATCTATATGGTGTACAAAATTCCCAGAAAACAAATTTTTTTATTATTTTAATAACTTATTTTATTAATTTAAAAACCATATATGTTAACAATTTCATGTCCTTTTTATTTTGATATTACAATAGAGGTAATTGTTCCTCACCTCAATGCTATTTGGTGGATACATGTTTGTTGTTATGAACCTATTTATGTTTATCCCATGTATATTGTTTTAATTTTAATTTTCATATCATTATAAAAGTTGTGATCCTAATATTTAATTTTTCATTGTAGGGTTTTAAGGGGGTACAAAATTCCAATAACTCCAAAGTTGTAAAAGAATTGTTTTTAAATCCCATTTTATCTGTGATTTTATATGATTAAATTTCAATGTATGGATTTTATATGATCATTTTCTAATAAACAAGATTTACTTGATTCCACTTTGTTAAATATTATAATTTATTTTCAATAATTACATTTCCCTCTATTTGGAACTTAACATTATTGAGAATAATGTTTTAAGAAAAATAAAATTTATTTCCATTATCCTGGAATATTTTTTTATTTTATATCAATGGTATATAAAATTATTTAATGAAATGTTATTGTTGTAAAAAAATTATTGCTTAAATTTATTTTTATGTTTTTTATTGTTTAATAATTGTTTAAAAATATCCTCTCATTATTTTATAAATAATTGAAACATGAATTTTTACTGAAAATTAGACTATAATAATTGTTTTTTTAAATACATGGTAGGAACAATATTTCCTTATGTCATTACTACGAAATTAATTGAATACACCATTAAATATTTCTATGATTTATTAAATAAAAATTTCCCATACATTTTAGGATATTTTTTTATTTTAAATAATTGTGTTCTACGTGAAAATAGTATTTTTCTTAATAAATGTGAAACATGTCTTTTATGAGAATATTTTATATATAATATCTTCCTTTTATGTAACAAATTCGTTTTTAGTTTTATCATTCATTGTTATCATAATTATTCTTTTTTATGGGTTATTATTATGATTACTACATTATTATGAAACTATTTTTTATCTTTTGGTTATGAAATAATGAATTATTGAAAGGTTTATCAAGGTCATATCCATTCCATAGGTATTTATATGTAACACCCCAATGAATTAAAAATAAATTTAGAATTGAATGCATGCAATATTGAGCCTCTACAAAACAACACATCGTCATACCAGAGAAAATATTCAAAATGTTTCCACTTCTATGATTTGGAGGTTAAAAATATGACATAAAAGGTTACATTCATGTTTATTTTTGGATATTGATATAATGAACATAAACTATGTTGAATAATAACATTCCCTTAGGAAAAGTAACTGATCTTTTTAAATAGTAAATTACCCTTATGAATTCTGATATAGACTTATTAATATTAATATTAACTTATGAATAGTAATTTTAGCCTAATAAATAGTTACCTCACCCATGAAAGTATAAATAATATTTAGGAACCTTATAAATGTAAGTGAATATTTTTTAAGTTAATAATTAAGTATTTTTATTTTTAAGAGAGAAAATTTTTACAAAATTTGTTAAATTAATTAATTAATAAATTTCATAAATTTTGTTCATAGGTAAATATATTGTTCTACAATGATTTTAGGATAATTTTATGAGGCCATATTTATTTTTTAATAATATTATAAAAGAAGTTTTAAATGTAAATTTTTTTTCTTGTCAATATTTATTTTATTTAAAAATTAAATTTCAAAAAATTAAAAAATTATTTTAAAATAATGGAGTCCATTTTTGGATTATGCATGTAAAAAATGGTTTTGGTGAAATTTTGGGATTTCCCTCAAATGCATGATTTTTTTATGAATAGTTAAATACAATAATTTAATGTACATTCTAAATACATTGTCTTTGGAGTGATAAGTGATTTAATGCTGATTTTGGCACCCTTGGTTAGAACTTGAACGAAATCATTACTACTTTTAGTCACATTAATCCAAAAATTCACAATCTTGAGGAATGTTTTAAACTAATGATTAAAATAACCAAAAACCCCTCCTCTACTCCACTATAAATACAACCCCTCCTTTCTTATTCTCTTCAATCTTGTCAATCCTTGATTCATTTCAAAATAATTTCCAAATATCATTTAAAGAACATCACCCATGCCTCTAATAAAATTTTTTAATAAAAATACCCAATCCTATCCCCTAAATAGGCCTTCATGGTTGATTAATTCAAGAGTTAATTTCCTAAATTTAATTCTATTACTTTCTTTCTGAGTTCCATTGTTATCTTTTCTATCATAAACACTCTACACCCAAAAATTCTGGAAAACCAATATTGTACATGTAAATTAATTTTATTATGTTGATTTAATATGTTATTATCACATCTAATTTACCGTTCTTTTATGCTAGTGGTAAAAAACAAAATCCAAGATGTGCTAATTTACCACATTCAAGGATGATTGGTTTTCAATTACCATTAATATCTTCAATTATGGTCATTCAAAAATTATTATGAATATACCCGTGAATATGATATTTATATTATATCATCTTGGGTTTTGGAATCTTTTTATTGCAAATGGTTTTGATTTACAATGAAAAATTAGTTCATTGTGTTCTAAAACTGCTAATTAACCCAAATAGTTACCATTAAATAATTTATACAATGATTCATCTGCACTAAAAGTATAAAAATGAAATTTAAAATCATGAAACAATTTTTATGTTCAATAATAACATACAACATCATTTTGGGGAAACCATCCTAATTTTACATTATTCTCCATTCATGTATATAACTAATCTGGTCACAAATAAAAAAGAATTAAATGCTCTCAAACAATAAAATTGATCCCCTTAAACCCAACAAGAAGGCCTTGAATGTCCTTAATAAGGCCATACTGAATCAATTAAATAGAAAAGTGTTTTTGGAAATATTAAATAATTAATATAATTTGGTTATCCCAGACTCTTTGTTGATGTGAAGAACACCATAAGAATTAAGGTAAGGGTTTTCTACAAGAACCTCCATTTTCATTCTGGTCACTCTAATTCTCTACACATCTCAATTAAATTCTTATTTATTATTTTTAAATCTTCATAAATTCTATGTGACATTTCTATATATGCATATAAATCATATTCCTTCTTTATTTTAGTTGTAGTAATATGATTCAAAATGTTTATTAAAAAATTCTTCTCGATAAAAAACACGGCTTCATGGGAAAATCTCATATTACATCAAATTTTTAGCTGCACTATGTAATCTATTTTAAGTTACTTTTTTAATCCAAATTTTTTTCAACATTATAAAACATGTTTAATGTATAGTTTTTTGAAATAAAACATTCCATTACTTTTTAAAATTTCCTAAATATTTTCATATATTCATACTAAAATGTATCATTTCTAATATTTCATTAAAAACACTTTTTACATGATTTCATATTAGTGGGACAACATTCAATCCTCAAATATAATTTCAATGTATTTTTGTTTTATTATTGGGGATATAATTTTTTAAAAATATAATTTTCATATAAATAAAAATTATTTTCCAAAAAAACTCTTCTTTCCAATGAAATAATAATTTTTTTCATCTAACTTTGTCACTTATGAGAGATATGGATTTTTTATCACATAGTCCTTGTATTTGGTTTATGTAATTACCTGTGGTATTTAATTTATAGATTCTACTTATTCTAATGATATTCAAAGTGGTTTTTATTTTAATGTTTCAAGGTGGTATGTGACACTTTTAAATGTTTATGTTCTATTTCCTCAAGAAATTTTCAATCATATCATTTCAATGTATAATAATCAATGTCAACATATATTATTGGACCTTTATATACATTGAGGTCTATCTCTGGAATTATCGTATTCAGTTTTCTGTTCAATTTTTTCGAATTAGTTTGATTGTGGATGTGCTATCATTATACCATTCACCATATTACTCTGAATGGTTTGTGATTATGTTTAATTATTGGGGAATTTTTCTTTAGTTTTATATGTATTGAAAAATCGGTTTCCTTTACTCAATAAAAATACTGAAAAAGAATACATTGTGTATATCAAATAATTTAAAAAGGATTTTTTTGGACTAATAGTGTTAGGTGGGGCATGTTATATCCCTTTGATTCATTGACAGGTCTCATGAGAGAAACTAGTTAGTGACTTACCCATCATGTTTTTTTTCAAAAATCATATGGGTCTCAACCCATAGACATAAACTCTCTCAAAGGTATAATGATTTATGTTATAGATACATGAGGTTTAAAAAAAATCATTATATTTATACATTATTTGGTTTTTACTATCCATGAGGTTTTAAATATGTCATAATATAGGGAATCACTTTCATACTCAGTTTATAGATGGTGTGGATTTTAGAATGATTGGAAGTACCATAATTATTAAGTCTAATTGATTATGATTCATTTATTATTTTTTATTTCTTAAATTATATGTAATCTGTACTGTTCATTTCAGCTCAACCCTTTCATTTGTTTTCAATCCACATGTTATTAAAAAGAGATTAGTTATCGAGTTTTCAAGGTTAAAGTTTGTTAGTTATTATTGAGTATTATACGTTGTTTTATTTTCCTAATGTTAAATGGGTTCCGTATGTGTGTCCAGTTTCATCAAGACTACTAATCGGATTGGTACGTTGGGTATTTATTCTTTGTAATCAGGCCAATATATCCTAGTAAATCACCATCAATGTGCTTTTGGGGTCATGGAGTAACAGTTTGTATCAGAGGAACCTTTGTAGAATTCAAGGGAACCATATATAGAAAACCCAGATTAGGGAGAACAATACTATGATAGATATTTAGGATAAGTATATAATAACATACTAGAATTGTTGTCATGTAGATATTATTCTTGAATTCCTAGTTTTAATTCCCTGTCAGGATAATACAATTAGACATGGTTCTTGCACAGATGTAACATGTAGTAACAAAAATGAACAGATGTTCAGAACATGACTCGAGGTAACTCGGTACACAACAGTGGGCCTTAATTCACACTTGGTTTGACAATCATAGAGTATATTCATAGTATAATTCCCATTTTATTTATAAACCATTATAAAGGATTTATTCATCCTCAATTACACATGTATATTGTTCTGGGAATTTAGATGCTTATATTTAAGATATATAACATGTTTAGAGTTATAGAGAGTTCATAATTTTATGTGCTAATATACTATATAGAATTGATTAAAAATTGTTCCTAGAAAATATAATGAGAACTTCACCAATGCAGATGATGAAATGATTATGAAAGATCATATACTTCATTATATTAAGGCAAAATTTCAAAGGGAAATAGTTCCCAAGGAATCCAAACCATATAAGGAAATAGTATCATTCGATACCGAATTATCTAATGAATTCACTGAGTCATATGGATTGGAAGTGAAGAAATAGAAGAAGGGGTTGGATGATAAAATACATGACAAAGGTAATAAGGGAATGACAAGATTTCCCATGCCTGATAACATAGGAAAGAATCATCTTGGAAAATATATGAAATGAATGGGATATTTTTATAAATTCTTAGAAAAGGGTAACTAATCTAATGATTACAAAGGGAATAGAAAAATAAAAATTGTTCAATGTTTCAATAGAAAATAGATGGGAGACTATGTGAATAAATATCTCATGTTTCCGAGAATATTTCCCAAATGATGTTACCGGATAATGATAAAGTCGTGATACTATCATTGGCAAAGTGGAACGATTATTACGCCTCATTGATAAGAATATATTTTGAATATGTTTTCTTCAATGTACTAGTTACATGAATTATATAATATATGAGGATTGTACTACATTACTATTTCATTAATAATTTGAGTTCATCAGATGAATTATACCAAGGATAATTGAATTAATATAATGTTAATATATTTGGAATGTATATTGATGAAGGAAAGAAAAACCTCAATATAAACTGATGATTATGATAATAATGAAGAAATTAATGATTTGGATATATAATCAATACCACAAACTGATTATTGACTTTTAAACAAGGGGTTTGTGCTATTATTTATGTATTTTCCAGCATTTATGTCTATAAGTAATAAATCCAATAACATGTTTAAGGATGAGTTCATGTTTCTCGTATTTTTCATGGTAATTTTTGTTATTAACATATTTCAAGAGGATACATGATGAAGATATTAAAATGATTGGAATGTGGAAATTTTGGGTTTCCTCATTTAGATAAAAGGAAAATAAATTTGGAGTTGCATTGAGCATAATAAATCAGGGATTACTAAACTAAATGATTATTTCCAACGACACTGTGTATAAGTATATAGAAAGAATGGGTATGAGAATGATTCTAAAGTGTTGGATAAAAAATTTTGGGATGTTAAACAATTTATGTAATTGATTAAGCATATCATTGTATGAGTTTTTCGAATTTATGGTCACCACAAGATGCAACCTATGCTTTGATAGGATGTATAGATATTTCAATTCACAAATAAGTATAATTTTTTTATTCAATATAATATTATTTCTATACTATAATAGTGGGGAATAATTCATAATATCATGGAAAATAGTCTTAGAAAATGTTGTTCTGATATAATTTTTTCGTAACTGTAGTTTATGGTTTTCTGGTAATGATCTTTCGTTTGAGCATATTCTCTATCACTATCCATTAGAACAGGTTAGTTTTATTATTCATATGTAACCATATTATCCAATTAGAATTTTTTTTAGTAACCAATTAATTTACCTTTCCCCTCTTATTATGAAGATATTTTTACTTTATTTTTTATGTGGGTTTCCCCTAATAATTCTATTTAAAAATTTTAATGGTGAAATATTTTTACGGTGGGTCTAACATAACACCCTGAGTATTTAAAAATTAACTTAATATTTAAGGAATGAGGAACTAAGTATCTAAATTTTTTTCATAACCAAACAAATTTTTTTACCAAATGTTTTATTTAAATTTAAACATTTTTACATACAGAGTTCTGTTTATGGTGATTTTTGGAGTTTGGTAGAACAATCATGATTTTTTGTGAATAATAATCTACCATTATAAATGGTCACCTACCCATATGTATAGTAATATACTCTTAGGAATATAAATTTACCCTAATTATTTTGTAATGTTACCCATATGAATAGTAACCTCAACCATGAAATTATATATAAAATCATGATGCCTTGTACATGAAGTAGAATATTTGAAAAATTATTAACTAATTTTTTCCATTTTCTTCAATGTTAAATATTTATTTAAAATTTTAATTTAATAATTTATTTAATTTTAAAAACATGGAACCTTACATCGATATTTTTTTGTCCAATGATTTTAGGATAATTTTATGAGACCATTGTAATTTTTTGAAAGTTTCATAAAATTAGATTTACATATAAAATATTTAATTTTCATCCATATAAATAGTTTATTTTAAAATTAAATTTACCATATTTATAAAATTAGATGGATACAATGGTGTCCATTTTTTGATTCTACTCATCAAATAATATGATAGATTGACTTTTTGGGATCATTCTAAAATAAATGATGTTTTACGAATAGTAAAATACATTATTTTATGGTAAATGCTAAATATATGGTTTATTGAGCCACATGTGATGTAAGGATGATGTAGACAAACATTTATAGAACAAAAATTAAATTATTACTATTTTAGGTCACATTAATCTTGACTATTCCTATTCATGAGAAAAATAATTAAACTAATGATTAAAATAATGAGAAACCACTCCACTCTTCCACAATTAATACCATCACTACATACTTATTATCTTCACTCTCTCATGAACTCTTTCCTATCTAAATTAATCCCAATTATACTACCATGATAATCCCCCACATGAAAAATCCCTTTAAATAATAGAAATTTCAAATTCTATCCTCTAAAGAGGCTACCAAGAAAGATTATTTCAAAAGGTAACGTTTACTTTTCAATTATTTTAGGTTGTTTTAATGTTTGTTTGTTTTAATTATTATATAATCAAATACTCACCCAAATGATATGAAAACACTAGTACCAATTATTTCCATTAAGATTTTGATGATTGTGTAATATCATATTATCCGACCTCTATTACAATTGTTGTATTCTAGTAGTAAAAAATCATGATCCATGATATGTTAAGTTTCCACATTCAAGGACTTCGGGGATTCAATTTCTATTAATGTCTTAAATTATGGTCATGAAACCATTATTATTGTTAATATAGACTATAATATATGTATTATTTCTCATCTATGTAACTATAAATTTTTTTACACATGGTTTTCTTTTATAATGAAAAAGGAGCTCGTTGTGTTCACAACCATCTAATTCTACAAAATAGTTATCATTAAATAATGTATATAATAATTCATCATCACTCCAAGTAATTAATTTAAATTAATAACCATGTAACAATTTATATATTCACTAATAAAATGTGACTTAAATCTTGGAAAACAATTCCCATTTTACATGATTCTTCATTCATGTATATAAGTAAACGATCATGAATACTAAGAAAGAAAACAAACCCAAGTAATAATATTGAAACTCGTAAATCCATCAAGAATGCCATATATGAAAATAGTAAGGCTATAATAAATTTTCTAAATCTATAATAGGTTTGATAAATATTAAATAATGAATTTAATATGGTTATCCAAGATAGTACGACCAAGTGATGCACACTGTCAAACATAAGTTAAGGGTTTTCTACACGAAGAACTATTTACATTCGTTTAACATTTATTCTCCACATATCACAACTAAATTCATATTTATTATTGGTGAATAATCCGAAATTATATTTTAATAATATATATTTTTGTATTATTCGGATTTTTTCTGTATTTTTTGTGGAGTCATTTGTTTCAAAAGGATTTTTCAATAATTATTCTTAATAAACAACCCTTGTTCAAGGGAACTTCTCCAAATTATACCTATATTCAAGTTCATTGTGTATTATATTTTAATCTATGATAATTTTTTAAAATAAAAAATATTATCATGAAAACCCATATTGTTTAATTTCTTGTTTTAGGATAGCAAAAATGAATTTCTACTTTAAAATCTTTTTATAATTTATTTAAAACCTCACTAAAATGTTATATTTCAAATGTTTATTTTGAAAAGTCTTTTTACATTATTTCACTTTAGTGGGAAAAAATTTATTCCAAAAATAAAATTTCAATGTTATTCCCCCTTATTTTATAGGATATAAATGTTTATATATATGATTTTAGGATAGATATAAATGATTATTTAAAAAAACTCTTAATTCCAAAGTAAAAAAAAGGATTTTTTATCATATCACATTAAATTTGATGAGATATACGCCCTGTTCAACACATCATACATTAATGTTGTGTATGTACATCCCATTTGTTTTTCATATATATAAACTACTTAGACTAAAATTATTATAAGATATTATTTTTTAATGATTCAACGTGGTATGTGACACTTTGTTATATTTAATTATTTTTTCTTCAGGAATTTTTCAAAGGTCTCATTTAAAAGTGTCTTATTTTTTTTCAGCATACATTGTTGAATGTTTTTCTCAGTTGAGTTATATCCCATAATATTTAATCTATAGTATTATAATTAATGGTTTTTTGAATTTTATTGACTATGTATATGCTATCATGATACAATAACCATATTAATTTGAATGGACAATGTTTATGTTTAATGATTGAGGACAGTTACATTAACTGAAGAAATATTGATGAATCATTATCATCTACTCAATATAAATATTAAAAAACAATAATCATAGTGTATTAACTTTATTTATAAATAATTATTTGTACTGGAAATGATTGATGGTAACCGCTATATCCCCTCGATGTATAGACATGTCTCCTAAGATAAAATAGTTGTCAACTAACCCTCCTTGTTTGTTAAAAAAATCAGACTGGTTTATAATCAGAGACCTGAACAGTCTCCATGGAACTATGGTTCATGTTCTAGATAAATTACGTCCATATAATTATAATTCAATTTATTCATTATTTATTTATTAGTATTCATGTTGTTTTCAATTTGAAAAAAAACAATAGATGCACTTTGATTAAAATTTTCATGGTGGTCTGTGTTTTTCAATTATACACCATGGCATAGTGATTATGTCTTATTGATAATGAAACATTTTTTGTTGTTTCATTTTTCCATTGTCTGTAACCCTAAATAAGAATTTCAGCTCACCCATTTTATTTGTTTTTATTATGAAGTATATGAAGAAGAGATTACTTTTTGAGTTTTCACGATTTATATTTTTATCTTTTCTTATGTATTATATGTTGTTTTCATCTTCCAATGTAAAATTGGTTCCTTGTATATATCAATTTTATTCAAAAAACTAAACGGATTAGTACATCCGGATTTGATTGCTTCTAATCATGCTAATGTAACAATGTAGAGTAGTGGTTCTAGGCTTCTGGGGTTGGGGTGTTCCATTATATATGATCTATGAAATATGATCTTGTGAAACAAATTTTATGATATTATGATTACATTATTTGTGGGCCATAAATTAAATAAACCAACACTACCTTGGGTAATTATTAATATATTATGACAAATAAGTCTATAAATGGGGAGTGCACTATATATAGTAAGTGTCGTTTTGTAAAATTATAAAATTTCAAGTGAACCTTGACTAAGAGTTTGATTGAATTGGGTACGAACTGAGTCACCTATGATGGACTTGTTAGTAAACCATAACTAAAGAAATCATAATTTATTTTTACCTACATGAATAAAACATATAAATTATGAAAATTATATTATTTCAGGTATCATGTCCTTTATTAACATTATGATTCATATTGTGTAAAATAAAATTCATTATGAAATACTTTGGGATTTTGATATATGATATGGTGGGTACTTATTATTAAATGATTTAAATAGGTTTTCATAAATTTATGGTCATTTTTTCTATAAATATTCATTTATATCACCAATTTTCACCCATGATGAGCATCTAAGATCACTAAATATAATGTTTTTCTTTATTTGATTATGATAAATAGTTTGTTTTGGTATTTATAGATGGATAAAAAGTGATAATAACATTAATATTGATGTTGAACAATGTACTGAGATATGATATTTATTTATATAGTCTTTAAAACACAAAATCATTAGGATTATCTAAAGGATCATTATGTAATGTATATAATATTCATATAATAATGTGAACTATTTATGACTAATGATAATGGATTATTATACATTGTGTTAATGTAGATATTCTTTTCTTATTGATGACTAGGATTTAAGAAAAATAGTGAAAAAGTAGGAAAAGATTAGTTATTTGATAAAAAAAATATTTGTTAGGATATATATTATTTTGTTTTTTGAAGTGGTAATTATTACACATTTTATGATTATTGGGATTAAAAAATTATATGAACAAGTAGAAATCATGTTAATAATGAAGTGGTAGAAAATGGAATGATTATACTCTTAATAAAAAATGAAATGTGATCTAGATATTGAAACCATGTTATTATTAATAATCAACCATATAATTATATGATTGACAATCTCAACGAGGGTGAATTTTCTAACATAGCTAATAAGAGAAAATTTTATTTTCATAAAGACCATGTATGGAATAAGACTCATCTTCATAATTGTGAACTATGTAGGAAGATATACTAATGGAAAGGACTTTGAAAATTGATTGAATAATTTATGTTTAGAATATAAATTCAAAAAATGAATATTTTTATAGAAAAAATAATGAGTTTTATTGAGGTAAATTCCATTTATCATATGGTAACATTTATTTTTAAATGTATTATGTGTGTGTAATGTGGGAATTTTCATTGATAATGACATATTCCATGAGTTTAATCCATTATTATGGAGGGAAAATTACAATTATAATAATTTAAGTGAAAGGATTTACATTTTTCAATATTGGAATTTCTGAACTCTGTTATAGGGAGTGTTATATTTATAAATTTATATGAATGAAATCACTGAAAACTCCATGTAATTATTTGTAGAAGGATTTCATTTAATATTTATAAATATATTTTGATGAGTAAAAATAACCATAAAAATTATTTTAGTATAAAAGTGATATTGATTAGTTGGGATAAAGATATTAGAGGAATTAATTAATAAAAATGGAGAACATTTTTTACCATTAAATTTGTTTGTGATTTGATGAAAAATTAATTTATCCCTTCATTGATTAATTTTAATGACTTTTTCTATTGAGGGAATATTTTCAATATATTATAATTTAATTTGATGAATAAGTATTATACTACAATTTTTAATCGTATAAGTTTTTAATTTAGGTTATATTTAGAGTTATTGATATCATTATGATTCTATAAGATTGATATGGGACAAATGTTCAATGAAATAAATACCACATTTGAGGTTTTATGTTTTGTGATTTTGAAGTGACATGAAACATTTATTGGGGTTTTTCAAGAATAACCTATTAAATAATAAATAAACAATTAAATTGTGATATGATTCGAATATTATTTAATTATGGTCTTTTGAATATTTGGATTTATACAATATTGAAGGTGGAAAATCAATTCATTCAAAAATATATAATATATATATATATATGGTCAAGATAAGGAATAACATTTATGATAGTATCCAAATTCTATTCATGATATTTTTTTTGATTTTCACTATATTGTATTCTAATATAGAGATTTATCATGGACATTAATGGTATTTTTCTATATTCCTCATTTGGTTGATGTAAATGCATCCATTTGGATTAAAATGTGATTTAACATGAAATATAATGGTGGAATAATGAAATTAAATTTATGGGTATTTAATAACAATTGTGAAATATCGTCATTGATTTAATATATTATTTATTATTGTTGACATTGAGGTTATTTTGGATAAAGGGTAGTTTATGAAATGATCAAGTTAGAACCATTGTTGATATTTGTGGAAATTTTGGTGATAAAATTACTATTTCATCATATATAGGTGTATAAATTTATATTATAATATTACAAAGTATTAAAAATTCAATATTAGATTATATTTACAGATAAAAGGAATATAACGATTTCATTTTATGGATTATGTGGTTTATTTTCTTCCCAAAAGCATAAAAAATTCCACATGAATACACATCATTTGGAGAAAAAGATGAGATTAGGGTGGAAAATTATTAATGAATGAAATTATATTTGTAAATATGGTATATTTCCATATTTACAATTTCAATATGGAAAACTAATTACTCAATTCGTGGGAAAGGACATTGAAAAAAAATATCATATTATTAATATTTTCAATGAATATTTAGTCTTTTTTCTCAACATTGAAGTATTTTTATGTGTCATTAAAATTATCTTTATTATCAAATTATTATAATCAATGATATCAGTAATTATAAATAATTATTTAGATAATAAATTTTTCATCCACGACCATATTTATAATTCCAACTAAATTTATCAAATTTGAAAATCTAGTAATGAGTTTTTCCTGATGATGTTCATTTTTTTATTTCCCTTATTTCAAGAGTTTTTTTTATTACATCATTTAATAATACTAGTATTTAATAAAATAATATTCAAATGTCAAATTCATGGTTACCAATAATATGGTCCAATTTGATGGAAATAACTTAACAATGGAGGAGAGTGTAACAAAAGAAGATTTCTAAAGAACACAATACCTGATAAAGTATACAACATGGAAGACTGGTCATAAATAAACAAAAGTATATTATTATTTTTTGAAGGTTGTAACGTAGATATTTAATTAGACAATGCGAATTGATGTTATTAAATAATGAATCTTATTTGATTTTCATAATTAATAAAAAAATTGATAAATTTATATAATATTAGTAACTTCTTTTTGGTAATGTGTTTTTATCCATCAAAATATGTTTTGATCCATAATATTTTTATTGATTTTTGTGATAAAAATTTTTCTTTTAAAAAACTTATATACATTTTCGAATCAGAATATCAAACTTATATTATTGAAAAATAAATAGCATTTATCCAAAGAGAAATATTTTCTAGTGAATATTGAAAAATACTTATTTTTATTTCAAACTACACATTTATTTCAGAAATTTACAACTATCAATATTTTTTTGAATGGATAAAATGAAAAATAATCTAAATTTTCATTATATATAATCCAACTATTTTCGTTAGTATCGATTTCATGAATGAATTTTCTATAAATATATTTTTTTAATTAAACATTCAATTTTTTGTTCAAATATATTTCCTTGTATTTTTAAAATTTATCTTAATTTAATTACAAAAAAAATTATATATTTATTTATGAAAATTTTATTTTTATCTAGAATATGTTGGTTAAAATTTTGTAAACATTACACATTTATTTTTTAATGATGATTAATAAATTTGGTAAATATTTTTCACATTAATAATGATAAAATGTAGAAAACAATGATAAATGAACATCATATGGGCTCAAAATCATCTCTAAACAAGTATGTATTCTATTTAATGGGATAAATATGGCCTAATATATAAAAAATTTGAATAATTATACTTTTTGGTCTATTTAACCTTGATAATAACATTATTATATATTATGTCATGAACATTCCATAATTTCATTCAAATGAAATTAATATTTATAATATTATTACATAAGTGAAAGAATGTATAATTTAACATTAATGTTATTATTTTAAATATAAGTACTTTTTTATCATTAAAATTTTATTTTATTTGTTATTCGATGAATAATTATCTTATATTCTTAGTAAACTTCATCATGGTTGTTTCTCTCATAGAAGAAAAATATATTAATTTATTTTAAAGAGTACAATTTTATTAATTTTTTAGTTATTTTTTTGTCACCTTGAATTTTATAGATGAATATTTAATTTGTGTATATTATAATTTTTTATATTTCTGTTAAATTTCAATAATTGTCTCTTAAATGTATTTTTTTGTAAATACTGATAAATGGAATTTATTAAATTTTATTAAAAATATTAGTTCATTAGATAATTGACAAATTATAGAAAAAAATATTTGAAATGTATTATTATAAATTTTCTAAAGTTTCTGCCCATATATATTGATGATCCAATTTTTATTTTATATATATTTTTGTAAAACCATAATATTAAAAAATATGTCACCATAGTTAAGTTTAAAATTGATTAACCGATGGGAAAACAAAAATATATGGTTTTAAATTATCCTAAAACCCATCTAAATTTCATTTGATTATGAATATTAAACTATATAAAATTTTTATTTGTATTAATTTCTATTTCAATTTTTTATATATAAAAAATTAATTTATTATATCTAGATATTTTATGTAATTTCAACTATGACATTTCATTTACCTCCCCCATAAAAGGAAGTCCATTATAGTATAAATTGGGCAAATTTGATCCATTTACCTCTACTAAAACCCATCCAATTATATTTTAAATATACAGGTCAATTATTTAGTTTTTTTCTAAAAACACTATTCCCAGGTTCATTAACATGTGATCTAAATGAGACTAGTGTTAGTAATGATATTTATCCTATCAAATGTCCTTCAATATTTTTATTCTTATAAAAAACCCAAATGAAAAATTATTTTTATGTTAATAATACATTTGTGGTAATCATTTTCATGTAGGTTTCATTAATTAAATAACTATTTTATAAGAGTTCATTGTCCCAATATTGTTTCATTAAGACATGTATGATGATTCCACCAAATTTTCTAAATGATACATATATAATCTCTTAAATACTGTTTATATAATGAATAAATTTATGATATTTAAATTTAAATTTTTATTTTACTTTGTTCCTTCATGGGTCTTATGATTCAAAAGTTACGAATGTTTTTAGAAAATTATGTTTGAATCATATTATATTTGGGATATGTTATAGTTGAATTTACATAGAATAAATTTATAAGATTGTTTTTCTGGAAAAACACTTTCTATTATTACAGTATTTTTATTAGATTAAAATTCATTTAATATTACAATTTTTTTCTCATTGTTACAAAAAGTTATCATGAGTTTATTTTTTTAGCATATTTATTTCTTCTTTAGTCACAAAACCAAAATGAATATTTCCATGATTTTAATAATTATTTCAAAAATGGTATTACTAATATAAAATTAATTTTTACCCATGTTTTAAATATTAAAAAATTGTAAAATAGAATATTACTTTCATTTTATGAATAAAATTCTTTTTAATTTTTTCATATAAATAATGGAATCCATATTTCTTACATACTTTGAATGATTAAAATATCCAAGAATTATGAATACTCAATTATTTTATTCTCACAATATACGAATCTATGATTAATGTTTTTAAAAAATATTTTTTTTAATATTTTTGAAATTTCTAATACAAAAATTGGGATTTCAAGGAAATTGGGTTATTTTTCAGGAAGAAATTTCTAAGTGATCCCATAAAATTAATTTTCCCCTGATTTCTTCATTTTATGTTTATTAAAATTTATTAGTGTCATGATTAATGTATATCAAACTTAATAATTCTATATACAGTTTATTATTATGATTATTTTATTTTTATGAGATCCAATTAGATTTCCAAAGGTTATTCAACAATGAAATGATAAAAAGTTCTTGAAAGTATTTTAATTTACGTGGGTTTTGATATATTGTGAATGATATATTATATTATGGAACATATATGAATGTATTATGGGTATGTGATTCTATGTATTAAAAATATATATACATATAATTCATACTGAAAATATTGATACCATCAATAAAAAAAGAATTCGAATGGGGGTGAATCCAATTTAGAAATGGCCTTTTTCAACTAAGACAATCTTTGTTATAAACCTCGAATATGAATATCCTTGATTTTTTATAGAACCTGAAACAATATTATATTATATGTTATAATCCCTAAATATATAAATGTTTTCTATGATTATGTTTGTTCTAAAAAATCTCTTTTTCTGATGTTTTCCTTACATGGATACTGTTTATAGTTAAAATTTGATTCATTTCTTATGAACTACCAGGATTTATTAAATGAGTCAATATTATAATCAATTATATACTAAAAATGGATTTCCAATTTTTATTATCATTTTCTCGTAAGCTTATGCTCGTATTATGTTTATGTGATAGTTTATTAATATATTATTTTTCTATATATAGAATATAATATCCATTATTCATATGTTTCAATTCCATATTTTATTATGAAACGTTTATATTAGGGTAAATATATAAGGGTACAAAAATAGAAAAAAAAAATTAGAGATTGTGAATATTTTAACTAAATTTGTTTTTCACTTATCTAGTCTCCAAAATATGTAAAATTATACTATTTTTTGTGGAATATCATGTTGTATATTGAAAATTATTCTAATAATATGTAATATTTTATTTGAAAATTAATAGTTACTATAGTTTTGAATCATCGAATCAACATCCAAAAGATAAAGATTTAAAAATAATATTCCCCTCCTAAATTAATCCAAGGTTTGGATGATGTGGTAGACAAATGTTTCTGAATTTCATAATCTAAATCTTTTTATATGGATTAATAAATAATTCACATTAAGAATATCTAATCAGAATAATACTGATAAATATTGTCACACCATATGTTTGATAATTATACAGACCTTGGGTTTTTATAAATTTATATTAGATCTTAATAAATGGATATACAAAATAGGTAACAAATAAATCCTAGAAAATCCTAAATGATTTTTTTTCTTGGAGTCTATTTACTCAATATTATTATTTCATCAGTGATTTTAAATATCTCCCACATGTATTATCCCATTTATTATACATCATAAACACACACTACTCAAATATTTCTTTATAACATGGGGATGGAATCATAATAAAGGGTGAACTTAAATTCCTTATAATAGTAAACACTGAAGATATAAATTTATTATAAAAGTGAATAATAAATTAAGAATAAGGGTATAAGCCTATGAATATAACTTAAAATGGTTATAACCAGTCTATCATAGATTTTAAACATGATCAATGTAATAGGTGATTATAAATTCATAAGACTTGAACCATAAGGGTGTGAAATCATTATAAAGTAATCATTCACCATTTATTCATATTATAAGATTGTTAAACCTGCATTACTATGAAAACCATTTAATATGTCATGGTTAACATCATAGACCATAAAATAATAAAGGATCAATCATTATCAATTAATTCATATTTCATAATAGATAAGAAATCATCACCTGCTTCACAAAGTTGATCAGGCAGATTAGATTGATTCCCATATTTATCTAATGAAATAAAAAAATAACTACTGAATTGGAGGTAGATAACATTCATTCCAATTATAAATTCTACATATATTTTTTATAAAAGATGATAAAAATTTAATAATATAATATCCCAATAATAAATAAATGGGTTACATAAAAATTTTATAAAAGAATCACCTGAATAAAATAGAATTTTTACATAAACATCTCATAAATTCATCATAACATAACCCATAATAATAAACATTATTATTACAAATAATTACACCATAATATTAAAAAAAAAACCCTTCTAAAGAATTAATATGTATATTATTGTCAGATAATATCCCCAGTAAAATTTATGCTACATAAAATATTTCTTTTATTGGTGAATATAAATTTTAAAAATGATCATTAATGAATTCTTAGGGAAAATAACATGTTCATTTGAAATCACATAATGAAAATAACAAAATTCAAAACAATTATTGAAAATATCTTATTTGAATATAAAAATTAATAATGTTATGTAAATTTCAAATAATTGAGTGGTCAATATATAGTAAAACACTTTTTATGTCATACACATGTTAACAATTTTCCCATTTTCGTTTTTAGAAAAATAAAATAAAATAATGCATCAATAGGAAAAAGAATATGAGATTCATTTAAATAATTTTATAGAAAAGTAAATAACTTGTAAAAAATATAATTATATAATTATTTTAAAATTTAAAAACATCCATTTAAATTTTTCCTATGAGCATTAACATGTAAAATTATATTTTGATAGAAGAGAAAAAAAATTATATTTTAAGTCAAAAGCACTATCTTGGAATAATATGTTCATAATGACTGAAATAATGAATAAAAATGATAATTTTTAGGAAATAACTAGAGGATAATAATGATCACTCTTTTCACTATATTTAAATTACACGATTTCACTATAGAAAA
Organism: Viscum album; assembly: GCA_963277665.1. Classification (NCBI taxonomy): domain Eukaryota; kingdom Viridiplantae; phylum Streptophyta; class Magnoliopsida; order Santalales; family Viscaceae; genus Viscum; species Viscum album. Next base: position 1,912,500,677 of record OY728151.1, read on the forward strand.
AATATTCATAGTGAATCCAGATTAGAAATTAGATTTTAGCATAAAACATTTCAACACATTGTTATCTGTTTGAATCATAACCCATATATTATGGATAAAATTAAATAGTTTTTCATATATTATTATTTCTAGGTAATAGTGATAAATTTAATTGACATGATGTATATGTATATCATTAAAAATAAACGAGAGTTATATAAGGCATGTTAGCCACAAAAATAAAAGTTTACAAAAATCCTATACACGATTTTGTAATTTTGGAATCATATGATGCGTTAAACAATTAAATAAATTGAATCATTAAATATATTTTCATTAAATAAATTTATGATATATAAAATCAAATTTTTTGTATCTATTCAACATTGTACATTATAGGTGCATAATATTACATATGTCCCAAAGAAGACTATTTTAGATGATATTCCCATACCATATGTCTCAAAATTCATCATAAATTTTCTAATATTTTTTAAATAAAAATATGTTTTATATAAATATATTATAAACCGCTAAACATATTTAACAGTCCACATATTATTTACTCAAAACCTCTTATTTACCATTTATTAATAATTCAATGTTAAAATAACATTTCCGGTAATTACTATATAGATTTTCATGTCAATTTTTATGTTGTATTTTTTCACCTCGTACATTTAATATAATAACATTATAATAAAAATGATTAAAATTATACATATCTTAAAGATTAACTATAAATCTATTATATTAATCTAATAATATTTGAGATATAAAAATATATACATAATTAAGAGATATGATGTGTCATACATATTCAATAACTATGTATCCATTTTCTCAACGCAAGGAATTGAAGAATGTTAAATAATATATTGCACTAATGGAGTCATTTTTATGTTATATATGTCACATATAATCATTAAATATAACCTTTCATAAAAAATGTAATGATTATGTGAATAAAATCACATTTCTATATGAGGCGGTAGTCCACCATACAAACAAGAGACATTATTGTATTACCATATTATAGAATTTAAGAATAAATCTATGATTTAATAAATATATAAGTACAATTATTTGATAAATGTCATTAAATTATGATAAATCAATTGAAAAATCTTGTTGTGGTAGTTAGTGATGGAAAAGGACTTACATTGGTTTTCAAGGTGGAAATATATCACAGACAGGATCTATTATTTCTTTTTATCACTTGATATAAGAGAAGATGGTTATAGTATATTCCATAAACATAATTACAACTAATTATATGTAAAATATTGGCTGTTTATATTATATTAATTTCTATTATACTGACATTTTTAAATGACGAATTAAAAATATTTAATTTTTTGATGAAAAATGTCATTCAATTAAAGGGAAGCCATGGGATCTCATATAATTGATCATAAGACTGGAAATTAGTGATTTAAAAAAGAAATAAATCATGGATAATGAATTTGGAGAGTGATATTTTGGGGATTGTTTAGTCAAATTACAAACAAAAGGTGAAGGGTTTTGGGAAGATTTCTTTCTTTATAATTGAGGTAGAGTGGAATTTTTATATATAGCAAAAACTATTCAAATATGGGAGTTCATTTTCATTCGATTTGCCTAAAATTTTATAAAATAATGGATTTTAGTGATTATATAGTATATCCACACTTAAAAAATATATATTTTTTAAAAAAAATTTCTCTAATCTAAATTTTTACTAAAATTTTCCCTTTTAATTTACAACACAATAATTATTATATTATTATTTACCATGTAAATAATTCCTTTAAGAATAATAATTTACTCTAAAAAATAATATAGACATAAATATATAATTATAATTATGAAATAGAATTTCTTAATTAATTATCATATTATTCTTGAAAAATAATTTCAGTACATGTTTTTGTAATGCACAAAACACCATTTTATCATTATCTCCAAAAAAATATTTTTATAATTTTTTTAACCATTATGAAATTAAAAAATATGTTTCATATTATTATATAATAAATTTTATTGTGTTAAAAAATAAGGAAATAATTATATCAATTTCAGTTCAAATAATAGGAATACTTTTATTTATAATAAAACTTCAAAACACAATGAAATAATGGTCTTCCAATGTCAATGTTTTCAAAATAATAGAATGTTTTCATATATCAAATAGAAATGAATTTGATTCCAAATTGATATATTGTGTTACAAATAAAATAATAAAAATACTTTTACATTTAAAACATTTCAAAATAAAATGGTTAATTATTAATTTTTTTAAAAAAATTATTTAATAATATACCAATAATTTGATATTAATCATTGAGAAATTATTCATTTTAGAAAATACTAAAAAAAGTCTCTAATATAATATTGAAATTTAGAAATAAAAATATATTTTTTGGGAAATAAAAGTTATAATGGTGAAAAATAATAATATTACTCTTTCTCAAAAAAAATTATTGGTTTTGGTAAAATTTTATTTTTGAACAATATAAACGATTTAATAAAATTTAATAATTATTTATAATTATGTGTTATTTATCTAAATAATTATAATTAATTAAAAATTTCAATATTCTATTTAAATGTATATGTTATAATGGACATATTTAAATAAAAAAACTAATATTATATCTCGGATAGTAAAAATCTATATCAAGTGATATACAAGAATTCAAGGATGTTAAATTTATCAGAAATAATATTAATAATATATTAGTGTATTAAATTATACACCCTATTAAATAAATCTTTCTCTTGAACGTATACATTTCTATAAAAAAAATTCTATAAATCTCCCCTTCATGTCGTCAGACAACCATATAGCTTATTCAAATTGTTGTTTTACACATAAAAAATTTAGCAGGTGTGTGGTATTAATTCCAAAAACATTTTCATTATGAACTAGATTATCCATTATTTTTTTATTATATGAATTATTTTATTCCATTGGTAAGAACTCTTTGTTTAGTAGATGAGATGGCTCAGGTATGTACTTCCTTTATAGAAATTCACATAAACTCATTCTTAGAAACTTCAAATGATAGGTCATGTTCTTGATTATCGTCACATGATTTCTATCAATTTTATTCCTCACACATGTGTTACTAATTAGTACTATCCTTCCCTACCATTTCATCATTCATATGTATTCAACATATCCTTCACCATCCAGCATCGTCATTGCACATTATTTTTCGACACTTATTTCCACATAGAAATTCATAAGGATCAACATTAATGATTGAGTTATGTCAATTTTTTCAATAAAAACTCAACTCGAGAATGTGTTGATCCCAAAATCCATTTAAATACATAGAAGAAGATCTCAAAATATTTCTTGGGTTTTTAATATCTCTCTCATGATAATAGTTAGTTTGAAGATGAAAAATTGTGGTGAAACTCATCTATGTATTTAGTTTCTGGTAAAGACATTAAATGAACATCTAGGTAAAACATTGATTCTGATCAAACATAGTAGAGTGTGTTCCTCCATGAGATCATACCATATAAATAATTCATATCATGGATTCAGTTCTAGAGAAAAACCCTCTACAATAGCGATAATCTTTTCTAATATTATATTTTTGTTGGATACAACTCTTAATTAGAATAACCATTATTTATTATGGGGAATCAATTGAAAAAATCTATGGTGATTATTTCTAATCTAAATTCTTGTTTGTTTAATAGTGGTAACATTTCCTAGTACTTTTTCTTATCAGCCTCAGCTTACAGAAATAAAAACAACTGACAAACATACTTTACGATACCTCTCTTTTTCCATCATTCTATAAATACAGGTTCAAATCATGTAACATAATTGTACACATATGATGTATGTGAAATTAATAACTAAGATATGATTTTGGTGTCTCCTTATTGAAATATATTACTTTTAAAAAACATACAAGGTGACAAAATATTATCATTCCATTAATGCCTTTGTCAAACATAGCATGTGTTCCCGATTTTTATGCATCTTAAAATCAACCATATAGGCCTATTTTATCCACATATGGATATATTTTTGAACACATTATTTATAAGTACAACCTTTAAATTTATTCATTATAGATTTCAATATTTATCAATTTAAAATAAATAAATATTTGATATTTTGTAATCCCATCAATTAAAATCATGTATAATCATTTCAACTCAAATAATCTTCTATATAGTGTGGTTTCCCATAGTTCTAGTGTATCTAGAACCAATATTCCTTAATAATCTCAAAAAATTTATTCAATAGAATATTAAACATTTTCATAGTCACTATAGATAAAAAACATTTGGGACAAATATTTATGTCAAAATATTCTCTGTAAAGAAAATTCCATTAAATCTATAATGTATAAATTACCACTGTTAACTCCAAATCATGAGTTGGGTAATTCATTACATGAAATATCAATTATGGTAAGGCATAAGCTATAAAAATGACATTTTTCATAATAACCAATCCAAATTCTATATTTGATTCATTAATTTATTTTACATATCCTTTTCCATAGCAGGGTAATGTATGAAAATGTGTGTTAGTTAATATTCTATATATTTCCTTGAATTTTTTCTAAAATTATTTCATCTAGATTAATATCAATCCATTTTATATTAATTTAATAAATATATTATATTTTCAATAGAGATTATCAAAAAGTAATAGATAATAACTAACCAATCCAGGATAACCATGGATCACATCCATAAATGTTCTTCTAAAATAATTATCAATAACCTAATTTAATGATGGATCTAATTAAATACCCATATTTGGTGTAATATGACCCAAAAATGTAGTCATTTTATATTAAAAATCCATAATTTATAGATTTTTCATGCAACTTATCCTTACTCGAGGTAATTAGTACGATTCTAAAATTATTTTCACTATATTCCATTATCTTTTAATATATTATATATATTTTTATAAAGGCTTTTACAAACTGATCAAGGTAATATCTAATGGCTATTTTCATTAAATTTTTGAAGATAGTGGGAGAATTTTGTAGAATAAATTTCATCAATATAAAGAAATATTTTTCATACCTTTCATATAATATTATATTGGATATATCCACCTTCAGGATTATTAACTGATTTTATACAGAAATAAGGTCAATATTAGAAGTGATTTGAGAATCAAAAAATTGATCAAATATTTCATCAATATGATAGTGATTATAAATTTTATTTTCCATGATCAATGTAATTTCCCAATATTCAATGAAACATCACAATTATTAATACTTTTATTAAAAAAATAACCAGTTCAAACTGAATTGGGACACATTAATGAATGAATAATTTTTCATTGTTATGTTTTACTTTCTTTTTCAATTATTTGCACTGAATCCGGGAAATTATCATTTGATTAATTGATTTAGGTGTGAAATAAGGTATTAGTTTTATCAGGAACTCGAATTAACATATCTTATACTCTTCATATCTATTGGAAAACCCCTGACAAACTGGCATATAATATACATATAATTGATATTGAGTTTCTCCCAAACCATATTAGATGTGCTCCACTTTCGAATTAGAATCATGGGCCAGAGAATAGTTGTGATATCCTTATGAATTTAATATAAATTATATCACATATATAAAATAATATTTTGTATCAGAATATAAAATTTATCATTATTTCTTAATTAATTGATGTTGGATTTATTTTGGGAAATCCAACAAATGCCTAAGATAAACAAAAATTATACTAAAAGATGAATAAAAATATTTCTCTGAATAAAATTCACAGTGGATTCAACAAGAGAAGAGTAATCGGATTATGTTTTAATCATAACACCATTTGGGGTCGTGATTACTAATTCATAATCTATTCATTTATTATTCGAAATGAATTTTCATTAGGAATCTCTTTTTATAAAAAAATGATAAAAATAAAACTTAATCTAAATATAAATATTTGAGAAAAATAGTTAAAATATGATTTTCATTTCATTACCTCGTATTTTAGAGGGAAAAATTAAATCAGTTCAATTTCCATTCATATTGTTATGTAAAATTTTATGAATCTCATAAAATAAATTAGAGAATACAATACAATCTCCTCACTGTGGTGTAATATACTTTTCATCACCACATAACATTGATGTGTATAATGATGGAAATAATTTATATATATATGTATATCTGTTAATTATGTGATGATATTTATTTATTGAAATTCTAATATATCACAATCTTATTTATCCTTTCAGTTATAATGTTAATGATATTGTCAGTGATGCGTAAATATGCCTTATCTTCTCCACGAAGTTATATGATTCAATTTCCATATCCAACATTCATGAATGAATCTTAAAATGTATTTAATGATTATACATGAAATTTGAAATTGTAAAATAATTATGGATATGATTGATATATATATATAATATGAAAAAAATGTGACATGAAATACAAATCATGCATTGGAAAATGAAGCATGTAACACAATAAACAAGGTTAATAACGAAATATAATAGATAAATGGATGATTTTATGATATTATAGGATAATATAAGATATAATAAATACAAATATGTTTCTTTTATAAATTACTATCATGATTTAAACCATTATACATGAGGTTAAAGCCCGTATAACCAAATAAAACTGTGAGGTATGTGTTCTTCTGGTCTCACTTTTATTTATGTGAGATATTCCTCACTGAAAAATTAATTTTTGTATGGGGTATACATCCCCATTGATATATCATATCATAGATGTTTTATATTTATGTTATTTAATTTATCATTTGACAATGAGTTTTTTATAGGGGTATGATTTAGGTATTTCAATGTGGTATGTGAAACTAGATTTTAAAAATACCATTTCAAATTTATTATATGATATGAGGGATTCTTTAGACATCCAAGAAACTGTTTGTGGACCAGTTAATGAAAGATCCTTGATGCATCATTAGTTTATTGAGAAAACAATACGTAATTCAAAAACACTTCATGTTTGTTTCCAAGAAGAGTCAAATGGGTTTCTACCGACAATTATAAACTGAAAATATGGTTAATCTTCAGATTAATTATCAAGTGTATATATATGGATATTTTAGACATCAAAAATTATTCCACTACATAAATTTTTTTATTACTATAATGAGTATTCTCACTATGCCCATATAAGTGGATACATTTTAAATTCTCAATTTATTTATTTCTTGGAATCTGTGTTCGGTTATGTAATATTCTATATTGATTATGGTCATTGAATCGAGTTTCGTTCCATTGTACATTACACTTACTTAGCATTTGATCCCACCCCATTAAAATGTTTTATTATCCATAGGTTTCCATGACGTTTGTTCTTAATGGTATACAAGTTTAATCTAGGAGATTAATAGTGTTCTCAAGTTCCTTTTTTAATTTTATGCTTATTATGTAATTTGAATATCCAATAATTGTCTATTTTAAAGAGACTACTAAACTATTAATTCCTCTTGGATGTGATTCATCATATATTAATCCAGTTTAATATTATAAGTCAACGTCACTATGATACTAGGATTGGGGTAATTATAATTGTTACTAAATTTTTTTTAGTAGAAAGAATTGAAAGCAGATTAATGAAATCATGGATTAGAAAAAATAACTATATTACAGAGATTGGGGAAAATATAATATATATGAAATCATCTTATATATTTGTAAATACCATGCATAACTGAGGTTAAATAAAAAGGTTCATAGATCAAGAATCATTATTTATTTAGAAATCCAATAAATAATTCTTCATGATTATATCACTATGATATGTGTTTATCACATTTTAGTTTGGGTTTTTGTTAATGGATGTAATGAAAAGGTTATAAAAGTAATGGTTATACATCTGACGATGAAAAGACTACAAAATATAAATGAAAGGAATGAGTTATTAAGTAACTAGATGATGAAGTGTATATAAGGATTTAATAATGAAGTTGAATGATTATTTTTCTTGTGTATTTGGATTCATGAATTATTTTAACAATGCTTATTTTTATAAAAAATGCATGAGTTATTTAAGTATATACTTCAATTACTTCTTATATAAGTATTTGCAATAATGAAATTTTTAATCGAGTATTTTAATGTGATCATATGTATTGTATGTGAAAATAAAAGATATATTATATTTTATTGGTAATCTAATTGTAAGTAAATGTAAATTTAGTGTCCTTCCTGGTAATTTTTTGGACTATGAATTTTGATAGAATTATATCTGATGAGTTATAAGGTTAATTTTTAACAAATTAATAAATTTAACATTTGATAATTTTATTATTCGTAATGTATGATTAATCATACTCAACAACCATTGAAAACCCTTTTGGTTTTGATTATTTATTATAGGATAAAATAATTACATTATTCCATTATTATTATTTAAAAATAAATTTTTATGAAAAATTCATCATGAATATTCATTTAATGTTGTGAGTGATGAATTAAAAATAAATCAATGTCCAAATAATTGATGAAAACATGATTAATAAATTTAAATATGTTAACTATTATTATTTTCTCAAGATCATATCTGGATAATAAAAGAATTCATACAAACTAGGAAAATTATTTTTGGAAGGAAAATATGATATTTTTTACTTTTAATTATATGAAATCAATGGTATTGTTACATATCGCAAGATTTGTAAATTTGTGACTTTATAATTTTTTATTACCATCTTCTATATCACACTCTATCAGAACTAGATTTTTTTATTTTTCATCAAAATTCTAGTTTTCACATTCCAATAATAATATCATATTTCAATGACTTATTTTTTGGTGACCATAACATTTCTATTTTCCCTCTTATTATGGGGTTGATTTATTATCCATATTTATGATGTGGGTTTCCCAAAAATAATTTTTGATGTTACAACTAATTATTTATGATGTGAATTTTTATATTGTGAGGATGTAATTTACTGTTAGTGGGGAGAATGTAACCCCACAAGAATTTAGCGTATGTCTCTTCATAAAGATAATCTCTTCGATAACTTTTGTCGCACACCCCAATACTCTTAAATGATCAATGATATAAAATTGGTTATCATTATTTTAAAATTACCATTACAGCCCAGCCATTAAATTGGTGAGGATTGACATTATTAACCATGTTATGATATTAATAATTTATACATGTATGTCTTGTGTTTTATAGACATAATATAAAAAATATTTGTTTATACATAAAAACAATTATTTTCTAAATGAGGTATTCACTCCTTTTGATGTCACACATTAGTTAAAACATAATTATTACTCTTTTATTAATTATTTTTGGAAAATTATATAATAATATGAATGTGGAATATAATATTTTACGTTTTCTTATTTTTTTCATAAATGTTTCATGTTTTGATAAATAATAAAAAGTACTAAATTTTAATTGAAAATCAATTTTTGATTTAAATATTTTATATGGTTAAATTATATTTCATATTATAATTTATGTTTAAATATATTAATTTTATATAATTTATTCATATTTAAGTTATTGGAATCATTTAAAAATTGAATACGAATATAAATATATTTCAATATTTTATCAATTTTCCCTATATTATACTTGTTTTCTCATTCAACAAAAGGGATTAAATTTAAATTAATTATATCTAGTTATGAATATTGAAATTATTATAAATGGATTCCATATTTAGTTTTAAAAGGTCAAAATTTATTTAATAGGTGCTTTTTATTTTTTGATAATATGAAAATTATATTTATAATAATTTAAAATTATCATAGTTAAGAGTAAATTTGGTAATTAACAATAAAAATTATTTTATAAGTACTATAACATTACATTAAATATTGTCCTACTTTTTTTGTTTTAATATCTACATAAAATCTTCTCTGGATAATTTAATGGACTCTTGAATCTATATTGTTTATTTTTTTATTTTCTTGTATTTTATTTTAAGGAAACTAAAATATGTCATTATCATGATTTATTAAGTATTAAAATTATTATATAAGGTAATTTTGAAGAAATGTATAACTAATACATTTATTTTTAATGAAATAATGGTTATCTTCATTATTGTAATTTATTAATTATTTTTGAGGAAAAAAATTACATTACTGGATGTCCCAAGGAAGATAAAATAATTCCATAATTAATTGACACATCACATTAATGTTATTTAAAATGTGTAAATAAATATTATTTCTATAAATAATTTAATAAAAAAAATTATTTATAGAATTTTAAATTCTAGTGATAATTTAAAACATTTGGATAAAATATAATATTATTAATGATATTTTAAAATAGTAATATAATGAATTCTATTAAAATTGATGTTACTGTTTGATTAAATCAAATAATATTTTATTAAATGTCAAAAAAATTATAAAAAAAATAAAAGATGGCCAAAATAATAGGATAATGTTGAATATTTCATCCATCAAACATATATGGTTCATATTTCATTTTATAGTAACTATATTAATCATAAAACAATAAAAACACATGTTGTCACATTAAGAATTAAATTTATTGAATATGGGTTATATCAAAAAGATTAGGGTATGAATATGAACTAAAACTGTCTAAAAATTATTTACACATAGTATTTATCAACATCCTCACCTAATATCACATCCCCTGCCAACATAGATAGCCCTCCGGATTTTTTAATAAAATGAGAGATATAATGACCCTCGAGTCCTCCCACTAGTTAGGCCTAGGGTGGCGACCAACACCAAGGGTAAACAATTCCCACCAAATGGGAGGCATTAACCTTTTAATAGTAACCATGATTGGGAGATAGGATGTATCAACCTCAATAAAACTCCAATACATATATATTAATGAAGAAAAAAAACATCCCACATCTATGTTTAATGTAAAACTACAATAAATAAAATGAAAAGATCCAATGTAAATACCAAAAGTGAAGCTAAAAAGTGGCTTAATAACTGTACAAATGTCTGGGTTATTAATGACATGCATGGTCCCTGTTGTCCTCCTAAAAAATTGAAATCTTATTAATAATTCATGGTAATCTTATATTTATAATCAATAAAAAAACAAATGTCTGTCATGCCTAAGTGAGAGAATCATATTATTTCTCCTATAAGAAAACAGAAGAACCAATGACACCTAACAGGGTATACATTCTATCCCAAACACCCCGAGTAATAACAACACTAAAACACAATTCATTTAAGGTAATATAATAATAACATCACTAATAGCGTAACCCACACCACATTCCAACTTATTATCCTCTCTCTCCCCCCCAATTTCCAACATCATGGTACTTTGAACTCCCCCTAATGGTCCATATCACAACACGCCCTCCCACACATGAGCCTCACAGCAATTCCCACAACATGTGAACATGAATCTCACCACATCACACCAGAACACACATGGGCCAGACAACGACATCCCACCCACAGACACGTGGGCTACATACAACGTCACCTCTCGAAAACACATGGGAAAGCACAAAACATCTCATCCTGATAGCACTCGGGAAACACTACACCCATGAAAACACATGGGCCTCACAAAACACAACATGCCCCAAAAATCATAAGAAATCACCACCAAGGAGAGTTATATGGGAATAGTGGGTGTCCACTAATCCATCCTCCCATTTGGTTATTTTAGAAAGACACCCTCCCATAGGACAATGGGGGTGTTGGAAACAGAGTTCTCTATAAGAATGGAGTGCATATAAAAAACCCAATGAAAATAAAGATATGAACATATATCATCAAACAATCAATCCCAACCAATGGGTTCACAATCAAACTATCAACCACCATATGATACAACCAACACTAATACTACATCTAAATTAATTATTTAACACCATTAAAATTTACTTCAGAAGTTGATAAATGAAACCCACTGATAATATTCCACCACTCAAACATACCCCCAACTAACTCATTTAACAAATTATCACTCCTATTATGGATAACAATTACACATTCCATCCCTACATAGGAGAATACCAACAAAAATTGTCAAAAAGACACCTACCATAAACAATGACAATGAAAAAAACATGGAAGAGAAAATCTATTCTTGTTTTCACTCTGTTTGACACCTATATCAACAACATCCTTCATCTTTGTCCAATATCATTCTGCATAGTCATTTATCACAATAAGTAAACCTCCAAATTATATTCATACCACACAAAAAATTCATCACAACCCACATGAAAACCCTACTATATAACCAAACCGCACACATAAATCCCACTAACACAAAAATAGAACCACCTAAACCAACAACTCCTCTACTCCAACAATGTCCATACATTCCTTAATCAATCATCCTATCAACCTGAGATTACATGATACTACCCATACCAACCCACCTTACATCCATGCTCTCACCCTTAGGACCACATAACCACTCAAAGAACAAGAAATAATGAAACCACACATAACATAGAACCATAAAAACAAAGATTGGTGTATTTTTTTCAAACATTCATTATTTAATCAAATTTATTAATTCTCAGGTGATCACCGAACAAATTTGATCATGGGGAAACTATTTATTGAACAAGGTATATGTGTTTAATAAATTGATCCATTCCATATATATATATATATTCATTGAAATCATGATCTATAAAAATTCCTCACAAGTCATAATGATCGGATAAAAAATACCATGACTTATCGTGATTGTTAGTAGGCGTATAGCCCTTATAGATCAAAATATAAATAAATAGTAAAAGAGAAGCATGTATATCTCTCCCCCATCCCATGTATGATTTTTTAAGATAATTAAACTATAAATATTTAATTTGGATTCAAATTCCTTTATATTGGTAAAATTCTACGCCAACCCTGCATTATACCCATATAAAATAGAGATCAAGGGATCCCATCCTCAAGACACCTACGATCAACACCTCATCCTTAATATGAATAAAGGCTGCACAATACTCTAGAGAATCACAACACAAAGGTGAAACAAAGACGTGTGGATCCTCAAGGAATAATGGTTCTGGGATTATAGGTATCAATTTGAAATAGAAGGAAATAATGAAGGAAATGTGTCCAACATTGATAGACATGATTCCAGAATCAAGGGATATAAAACAATTTTGAACTCCCCATTCAATATAGATCTTGGCCACAAATTTTGATTAATATAATGCCTCCCAAGAATTTTTAAATTAACATTTATTTTAAATCCATTGAAACAGATTAAAGAATATATAAATTTGGTTTTGAACCTAATTTATATCAAATTAAATGTTAATGGGTGTGAAATAGGAGAAATTGGTAATTTTGAAGAACTCTCAAAATTACTCACTATTGGGTGAGTCACCATCACAAGTCATCGGTGGGTGAGTAACCATGGGTGACTCAGCATTGGATGAGAAATTCGTGAGATTTACTTGTTATAAGATATAGATTTTGAGTAACCATTCGGTGAATCACTTTTAAGGGAGCTGTCATCATAACTCCCTATCGTGACCCATTGTCTGTGGCACAAAATCAGCAAGCCCCCATAGGGAGTCACATACATGACTCACCATTAATGAGTGATCATTAGGAGGAATCGATGCAACACACCTTCACCACATCCCGGATGCAACACACTGTTGGAATATACCAGTGCATGACCAACATTTAGAGGAGCTACCATTAGTGACCAACCATTAGAAAAGTATGATATTTGGAAAACTCTTGAAATGAATTTCTATTGAATCCCAGAACACCTAAAAATGATATTTTCACAAATTAACTAAAAAAGGTGGTACCAGACACTACATTTTATACCTTTCAATCTATTATCATCCTTGAGAATTAAAATCCACCCAAGAAGAAAAGTTGATTTTGTACAACCACCCAATTAGATACATCTCAATGATCTATATACACTTGAATCACATATACTAACTAAGAACAAAAAATATCAATGATAAACCACCATTTTTTGTATGAATGATGGAATGAAACCACAATATCAAATAACACATCCTTATAATGACTCACCAATAATGAACTAAAATCCACACTATTAGGTCATATAGATCATGGAATTCATTCAGCCATGTCAAGATGCATTCCTCTTTGAATGACAATGAATCCCGCACAAGGGTATAAATTATTCTCTATTAATTCATCTAAATTTGGAATCTAGTCTCCCTCTTTCCAATATCAGGACATTATTACACATCATAGAACAAGTAAAAACTCCTATCATAACAAAAAAGTGTCCAATATTTACATTACAAAGGTGAACACAATATGGAATCACTCATTACAACTATGGGTACTAGGCACGGATAAACATTTTCATTTCACAAGTACTCTCCTCCAGGACACTATTCCTCTACAAAAAATGAAGCAAGGGAATGTTCCATTTACACAACACCGTTCCTTGATGATCCTATATCAATGCCAAGCCAACACCAAAATGAAACTCTCCCTAGTCAACGATATGGGAGTCATTGTGATGATTCTGATGAACCAATGAGATGTGATAGATTTATTTAACCTTCTCGGACTATGGTGGTAGATCCAACTGGTATTCCACATCTCCAACTCATCCAAATACTTCAAAGGTTATGATGATCCTAGATGAAAGCATGCCCCAATTACCGAAACACTAATCCCCACGTTGAGGGAAAACATTCAAGAACATGTGGTCATCATATTCGAACCCCAAGAGCCTCATCCTAGGAATATTATACAACTTATTCTGACCATTTACCACTTTCATCCTCATAAGGACAATCTAAAGATTCCCATTAATTCATTGCACTACCTCAGGACCATGAAGTCTTATCTCCCCAAATGCTATCTAGAAAAAAGGAAAACACCAAAGTCATCCATAGAAATATTTAAATAGAGACATAAAAATGGAAGTGTGAAAGGTATTATTATAATAAAAATATAGAAAGGTAATATGTCTCACTAATGAACCACCAAAGACCAGGATGCATGCTCCTGAAAAATACTCAAATGTCTAGATATTTTATTATATATTCCCACCTATCCGAGGGTGAAAGGAACTGTTGAGTCATAACTGAGTGCCAAAAGCATGTTTCCATAACCTCTAGGATATCAAGGTAAAATTGGTATCCTAATCTAAGGAAATGGATCTTAGAGATCTATAGAGATTCACCACTTCATCCACATACCACCTTTTGAAGGGATCCATTATGAATATCTCTTTGAATGTTATTACATGATCAAATTTCGTCATCAGATCTACATGTGCCCATATTTCATTATACCCTCAATAAGTATTGGGTAGCTTTGTGATGAAATCCATCGATACTACATCCCACATCCACTAGGGGACATCTAGGGAATTCAGAAGACCATTGATAACACAGTTATTAGTCTTCACATATTGTCACACTAAGAACCTCACCACAAACTCTGTTACATTCTATTTCATCCCGAGCCACCAAAACAACTCTCTCATGTAGTTGTAAATATTGGAAACTTATGGGATTACTTGTAATATTGATATTTGAAACCCATGGAGAACTCCCTCACACATATCCTCTACAAAAAATATCCTTCATGAAACCATTTATGATTTGGAACCTCAAACTAACATCCCTCTATAGTGTCACCATGGTTAATTTGATCATGCATGACATCTTCTTATGGGCCCCCCAATGAGAATTCTCTACCTACCACATCAGAGAAAACTATATTATCATATGAAATAGAAACCCTCTAACACTAAAAATTCTTATATCTAGATGTAATGATGCTGAGTCCTCCATCACTATCAATGCATATATTGATGACTGAACTACTGCCTTCTATGACTTCTTATTCAAATAATCATCGAAAACATTTTCTTCTCCAGGGGTGTAAGATATTTTGATGTAACGGTCCATGATAAAATCCATCAACCTTCATTATTGCATGTTCAGATCATATAGGAAAAATATATACCTCTTGATCATGGGATCTATGAAGCCAATGAAGCTCTCTCCATGAGGTAATTCCACCACAACATTAGTGAAAACACGTTCACTACTAGCTCCAGATCATGGGTGGCATAGTTTGTTTGTTGGGATATACATACCTATAACCCTAATATATATATCCACTATTTTACAAAAAAACACCCAAATAATAGATATTAGGAACCAAAAACAAAATGAATATCACCCCCTCTTCATGAAACAAGATATCTAGAACATTGACCAGCTTCTTGTCCAGGTAGCAGAATGCTACCTGACACTGATCACTCTATAGAAATTCATATTCTCTATCTGTCAAGGATTTCAATGGAGATTCATTTTGAGAGAAATTATTTACAAATCCCTTATAATTTCCTACCACACAGAGAAAGCATTGTTACTACACAACATTAATGGGTTCTTCCCATGAAACACCAACATTGAACATAGATGTGTCCACTACTACACCAAACTACATCACCACATGACCAAGGAAATGTACCTATCTTGTCAAAAACATACACATGGACAACTACACAAATATTTGATGGAATAGAATAACTTCCATGACAATCCTAAGATGCCCAGTATGCTATTCTATGACTTTGGGTAGATCAGGATATCATCGACAAATATATTTATGTACTGGACCATGAAGTAATTGAAAATGGATTTCATGATCCCCATGAACATGGATGATGTGATCTTAACACATAACAAAAAACCCTTGATCCTAAAATAAAAATTCCTTCAAATTAAAGACATCATCAGGGTACCACCTTCCATTACCATCATCTAGTGACACCCAGACCATATATTAATTTTAGATAACCAACTGGTACCCCTCATCTTCTGAAAAAGATCACATATCCCTGGGAGAGGGTAACCGTTTTTGACTATTACCTTATTCAACCTCAATTAGTCTTTGAAAATACACATACAATAATCCTCATTTTTAAAAAACAAAATCGTGGAACACCATTGCAACACACTAGTCCTGATAAATTTTTTTTTCATCTAGTAATCTATATGAATAATCATATCCCAAAACACTGAAGGTGAAATCTAATTAGAAGCCATAAAAATCACTGAATCAATTGTCTTTAAATCTATACTGAATTCAAAATCACATAAAGGGGATAGAGTCACTATCACATTTGTGATGACATCAAATAACACCCCAGTAGTGATTGGAAACTCCTCCATCATAGCAGCCACTGATTAAAATGATGGTTCGGCCAAAAATTAAAGAAGTGGATCCATATGTTGACTTACAATTTTAGAACTACGCTCACTAACAAAAGCCAAACATTTTAAATATATGTTTGAAATATCAAATATCCTATGGAAGCATTTGATAATAGCTTTAATATATTATGACTATTCATTTCCAAGGATGGCATCGTATGGTTTCATCATTAAAAATAAAAGAACCCAAAATGATATATGTGGTCACATCATCATCTTACATCCTCAACACACATGATACAAACTCTAATATCATCCAACGGGATTACTCACCACTAGAGGCATGGGAAGATATTATTCCTCTATTCACAGGGAATGTGATAGAATGGTTGAATGAAAGTATACTGAATCCTCTGAATCAGACAAATCCCAAGGAATAATACCAAACAAATGGATCATACTCAAACAATATCTAGTCCTTCTAGAACTATTTCCTCTACGGAGTGCAACTGACCACACATCGATCATCTTCCCCATTATTGATGACATTATCCTCATCCAAAAAATAGTTCAAGTTCCCCGAGGAAAGCTCTACGGTAAACCTCTATCTTCTCCATCACCCCTAGGGGAGTGTGAGTCTAATATCTATGTTCCATGAATATCCCATCCAACAGCTAATGCTATGTCGGCGACTGGACCTATCAAACTCTACAATACTGTGCTCAAACATCCATTGGAAAAAGACTCTAGATATTACCATGTACTATACAAACAAAAGAAACTGTCCCCAGGCCCATGTCATTGGCCTGAGGACTCTATGGTTGAAATTGAAATTGCTATGGTCACCTCCATGTTGGTTTGAAACTTGACGGAAATGGATCCTAAGACATAGTGTGGATAAAAATTCATTTTATTACACTAGAAAAAATCCCCTCTCGTGGTATACCTTCTTGTGAGTGAATCCCACAAACTACCTAATCCTTCTTCTGGACCTCCATGTATGTTGTTAATATAAATTGAGTATCCAAATACTAGGGAGAAGGATGAAATGAATCCTCCAGGAATATGGAATTAGAATCCTCATCATGAATGTGGGGTAGGGAAAAATGAACGTGATACTTGAATTTTTTTCCCCACCTACCATACTGTCATACGCCCCATCAAGATTGAGTGTAACACCTACATCTTCAACTCTATCATGTTGGATTAAAGGAATACCAAATTGAATGACATCTGATAGTCAGTCGAGAAAACATCTCCCTCCTTACCTTTTCCAAGGTACATCATCCACTTCTGAAAAGTGGATGATGGAATCTATCCCACCACCAAAGGAACCTAGTGCATCATTTGTGATAAGATCAAGCTAAATGTGATGAGATGATCCACTATCCATCTCTACATCTCCAGATAAAAAAATATCCCCTTGTACATCTCGAGATTCTTCCACTATAAGGTGCATAGAATCTTCTTCCTCTGATCATCCACTTATACCTTATCAACACTCAGTCAAATGATCGAGTCAGCCTATTGATCCTCCACTACCTACACTACACATGCACAATGACCATGTTCTTCTGCTAAAAAAGGTAAACAAGGAACTCCTAATCCCCAGTAGTATGAAATTTTTCAAAGATTCATTGTAACTCATTATTTATTTTAATTACCCAAATAAACAACTCAAATAAGAACACATTCCATTAGGATACATGTATTTTTTCAATAGTATCAACTTTTTAAATGGTGTAGCCTCACTTCATCATTATGTAAAATTCCAGTACTTGAATCAGATCACAGGTTGGAATAAAATATCATGAGCTTTCCAGTTTTGCTATCCTATATAATGGACCAAGATAAAAAAACACCATTTCTCGACCATCCCATTCAATCCTCACTACTCCGACCTCCAACATCCATAATATCCCACAACCATCACCGATGATACCAATATATCATGACCCTATCCCTACAATGATTCCGCTTTTTGTTGTAAATGGAATGATATATATAATAATATCTTGATATCGACCTCTAATAGTCCTTATGGTAGAAACCTACAACATGGGAATAGAAATCTAAAAAATGGGAGGCAATACCATTTTTATAGTTACCGTGATCGAGAGGGAAGATTTATCAACCTCAGAAAAACTCTAAGGAATATATATATGAAAATCTACAATTCATCCCACATGAATGATTAAAGTAAAACTATTACAAATACAATGAATATCTCCAATGTAAATACCTAAAAGTAATTCTAAAAATTGAACCCATAACTATCCCAAGGTCCTAGCTAGTAATTCCCTGCATAGTCCACATAGTCATCAAGAAAACCTAAAAACATTATTATAATATTGGGTGAGAATAGAAGTATACATAGTAGTAAAACCATAGTCCCTCATACAGAAGTGGGATAAATATACTAGTTCTCTAATGAGAATATAGAAAAACTAACAACATCTAACACGGTATCATATCCAACCCCATATCACCAAGGAATGCTCACCATGTAACATAGGTCAAGTAATGTAATATTGTAAAAAAATAAATGATAGGGTACCCCACACCACCTTCCTACTAATTAACCACACTAACACCTGAATGAAAAATATCCTGGCTCTCCCACCGACTCGAAAATTACCACATAAATACACACCGTTACAAACATGGGCCTCACATATAGTCTCACAAGATGGGAAAATGAAGCTCATCAAATCATGCATGAACACAACTTGGCAAAAAAAACCAAATCCCACAAATTGAATTTTGGTCTATGTACTACATCACATCCTGAAAACTCATAGGTAATAACAACACATCATATACCAATGTCAAATAGAAATCCATACACGCCCACACACACATAAGCCTCACAAAGCACTACATTGCAGATTTATTTTGGTCTATCACCACCGAGATGTGGGACCGGTTAAGTGTATACGGACAATAGTGCATCCACTAACTGAGATGATTATGAAAGACACCCTCCCCAATAAAAATGGGAGTTATAGGCTCATGCAGCTCAACTTGTTTGATGATCAATTGAAATAAAAATGGAAATATAACTTTTTATATATAGTATCAAACATCAAGATGAAACTATGGGTTCTCAATCAAACATGAAACCATCGTATTATACTTCAAACTCTCCTACTACCACTAAAAGAATTATTTAACACCAGAAAAAATCACATTAGATGCTGATAAATAGAATCCATTCAAATCATGTTGTGACTCAATCAAACCCATATCGAACTCATGTAACCAATCATGATAATTTATTATGGAATCTATCTATTCATTATATTCCTGCACTAGAAACTACCAACCACAACACGCTAAATTCTAAACACCCAAAAATATAATTAGGAGAAGAACTATAGATAAGAATCTAACTACCAATTTAAACTCCATTTAACACACATACAAGCCAGCGCAATAACAATTCTCCAAATTCATTCTTCCTAGTCCTACCTCTCAAAATGAATCCCCCCAACATACATCCAAGTCCCACAATACACCTCATCACAATAAAAACAAAACCCTTAATTTGTAACAACACCACACCCATCACACCCATTAACATAAATATAGAACAACTAAAATATACATCCCCACCACTCAAACCCTACACATACATTCCATAATCAGTCAATCTATCAACCTGAAATTCCATAATAGCACCCATACCTACCCACCTCAATGTTTTGATGTCAATCACAACACTCTTTAACCACACAAGTCACGAGATAAAATAAAACCTCACAGAGAACATAACTAAACGATAGGAGGGGTTAATTGAACATTTTCAAACACTCATTCAATAATTATAATTTTATAATTCAATTGTAATCATATAAAAAGTTCAATAATATTGAATACATTTATTTAAACTGGTATTGTGGTTAATAAATTACATATATATACATATATACATCCATTAAAAACTTGAAAAAAACCATCCCAAGTCCCCATGAGTAAAGAAACAAATACCACCAATGACCATGATTTCTGGTAGGAATATATCCCATAGAGAGATTACTATCAATAAAAAGTAAAATAAAAGCATGCATCACTTTCCCATATCCCCTATTTATTTAATTAACCTTAATTATATTATAATTATTTAATTTGGATTCAACTTCTTGGACATGGGAAACAATCATTGACCCATCCAGTATAATATACAAATAAAAGAGAGATTATGGGCCCCCTACCATGATAAATAGATGATAAATGTGACATCCATGTGTCATACATGGGGGGGCACTATGATCTTCATGAAGACGAAAAAAATTGTGCAATATAGACACACAAGTCCATGAGGAAGAATGGTTATGGGATACCTTATTATAAATATTAAAGTGAAGGAATGAACAAAAGAATCATTTCAGGATTTGTAGGAATAGAATTGAGTCTCATGGGATATGAAACCATTTTTAACTCCCCATTCAATGTGAACCTTGAAGATGGGTATTGAATAACTTAATAATTCCCTAAGTGTTATGAAATGAATAAATATTTTACATCGATAAAAATTGATTCAAAAATACTTAAATATTTGTCTAAATATAATTCACATCAAATAAAATGTTAAAAAGGTGAAATTGGAAGAATGTGGAAAATTGGAAATTTTGAAAAGCTATCAAAATGACCCACCATTCAGTGAGTCAGTGTCACGAGTAACGAGTGGTTATGTAACCATTTAGTGACTCACTATTGGAATATTCACTGTCATTATCTACCAAATTACCTACCCATGGACCCCGAAAATAAGTTATAAATAAAGTCCCGTGAAGTATATTTTATTGTCTTTATCAACCCATTAAATATCACATTTCATCTACATAATTTTCATGTATTGATTCCATGATAATTTAATAAATCAATTATAATATATATTATGATATTTTATTATATTTATGGTACAATGATATCACTATTTGGATTCATAGTCTATGACATAGAAAAAAGATGGGGAGAATTGTGTCCATTTAAAAATTCCCACAATTCTATAATTTCATATGAATAGTAGGAAGAGATAGATGTGTTTATATATGAATGTATTTTCATTAGAAAAATAGAAAATAAGAACAGTAATTTGTAGTGGTTCGGTGCAAAAAGATCCCTAGTCTACTCCACCAAACACCTTTTCTATGGGTTGGGTGAATTTAATAGCCTTGTCCTCTTCTCAAAATAAAGGTCTAAAATGGGTGAAGGGAGTTGTTACCATTAAAATAAATTCATAATATAGATCCTTATATTTATTTTACATGGAACTGAAATATCCACATCTTGGATTGATAAGGTGACACTCTACCACAACTAAAACCAAGAAACTAATACTTAAAAGAATCAATTGAGATTCATTTGATAAAACAATTTGAACATTACAATTGATGCACCATGAATCTTACAGAAGTTAGATTTTCTTATTATGAAAAACAAATAATTGAATTACATCTGAAGAGATAAAATTTCACAAGAGATCTTCATTTTTAAGAACAAGATCAAAAGCTGAGCATCATGCTTCTAGTTTTAAAGATTAATATCATCAAAACTTAGTTTGTGTTTCAAATATTCTTAATAGTTGTAGAAAAGTAAAATAATTTGAAAATGAAAACTGAATGAATAAATAATATCAACACTAATGATATATATATAGATATTTAAAAAAATCCAATGTTGAATAGAAATATATATATATTATGATATATCTTGCAGTAAGATTTTTGTTCTTCAAATGATGCCTGATAAATTGAGTGAATTCAAATTAAAAAATATTTCTTAGAGCAGTCAAAACATCTTTTTATCATAGGAGAGAAAATATTTTCTACAAATGTATCAATAAATCTTTTAATATGAGAACTGATTCAGTCGAAATAGAGAATTTAATTTCCTTGATATTCCGTAAAGACTGTTACAAAAAACTCTGATCAAGTCGTCAATTTCAAATCGTTGGTGTTGCAATGTCAAATGTAAGAATGATCAGAAAACAAAATAATAATAAATGTAGCGTTAAACTATGTAGAATTCACTCTTTGAACATAAGGTTGACAATGTAAGGTTGATCTCAAAATTAGGGTTGATGATCCATACGTAATCGTCTCAATTGATGGATTCCATTCTTACGTAGGGTACATTTAGCATAATTTTTTTACTTTGAAAACTATATGGTTTCATTCAAAAAAAAATCATTAACCATATGATTCCCCAATTTTATTGTAGATAAACAAAAAAAATATGATAATTTATCATATTATTTTAATAAAAATGTAGGGTATGATCCTTTCGTTTCATTATTCTGTATAGGGAATGATCAATGATTACACAAAATGAAAAGATGTAAACTGTGTTTCTTGAATACGCTTAAGAGTGTTTTGATCACATTATAAAATATTTCTCACAAATAAATACTGAATATTATAACAAGATTATATTTATAAAGTATATAAAAAAACTAAAATAAAATAAAATTAATATTATTAGAAAAATGAACACGGGTATTTGTGACCATCAAAATCATTAATATTTATAGAGTATTTTTATATAAAACATTCCCTAATATATCCCCCTTTTTGATGTTCCCAAAAACCATAAAATATTATTATAATTTTAGAAACATAATTTTGAACTCTATGAACATAGAGTGAAATAAATTTGATTTGACATATTTATTTTGATAAAAAAATGATTCTGTTTATTCAAATTTGTCCCAAATATTTCAAAAATGAATAGAAATGTTGTTATAATCCAAATTTATTTCCCTTTTGTGAGATAAAAACCGAATGTCATTAAATTTATTAAAACACAATTAATTTTGAATAGACAAGTAATTGAATGTTATAATAAATTGAAAATGTAAATAAATACTGGACATTTGGATATGAGAAAAAAAAATATAAAATAATGTAAAATTAAAGTATAGAAAAAATTAATAAATACAATTTACATTGATTAAAAAAATTATATACAAAAATGATATAAGTTAGAGATATAATGGTCACTGTTAGAATAATAATTTGGTTTGGGTACAAATAAATTGATTAGAAGTGGTGTCGGTTAAGGTTCTAAAAAATTAGAGCAGCTCTAATCAAATATTTATATTCACCCATCGGTAACCAAAACTCCTTCATCAAAATGGAACACAGCTACATTATTAGAAGTCTAAAATCATGATTAATATGGAAATCCCCCGTAAGATTTACTTTCAAAAATACATATAAGCTCTTATATTGCATCATAAATTGTTCGAACCATTCTGTAAACTAATTTAGTAGAAGTCTGATACTAGGTTCACACTGAGTTAATTGATCAATATGAAATTTATGAATGCCCAATAAAACATACAGAAAATAATTTTTTCTTTTATAGTCCTGAAGATGATAATTCATGTTTTCCATAAAAAATGTAATTTCTTGAAATCGTCTAATTAAATCTTGTCTAGTTGTAGGGGTAGAAGTTGATGTACTTCCCTGATTCCCTGAAAATTTCACTAATTCGAATTAAAATTCCATGTAACACGATAAATCTTGAAAAACATTCTTCGAAACAACTTTAGATATGATTATCCCAATCACTTTTAACATGTCTCCCTAGAAGGAATCAAAATCCTTTCATGAAATAGTCTTATCATTATGGACATGGATCATATTCTTTACACTTTCAAGCTTATGATGCAGTCTGGAATTCTATTCCTAAGACTTGATAAATTTAATCAAAATTTCATCAATATGATGGGACAATGAATTAGACTACCATTCATATTCATTTATTTTCTGATCATTAAAATTAGTAAATTAATTTTACATTGATCTCTCCACATATTTTTAAGTTGAAAATGACTGATTGTCAAGAACATCAGTCTGATATCTAGAAACAAGACCTAATTATTCTACATTTTTATTTACAGACACTCTGGTATCCTGAGTTACTGATTTCAACGCAAATTGATTTTGGATTATTCTCCTCATCTTGAATATTTTCTTGTACTTTATTAGTGATTTTATTTACAACATCTATATCTCTAGATTTACTATCTAAAAGTATTAATTCCTCTCGAATTGGTTAATCTAAATGAACTAAGTAGATTTCTTCTCAAGAAAAAAACACTTTCTACCCATCTTCTTGCACATTTTTTTTTCATGGTTTCATAAAAATTCCTTCTTAACATTGTTCATCCTCAACGTCTTCTACATCAGTATTAATCCAATGCCTCTTTAGAGTTAGTTCAGATATTTAATCTTTTCTAGATTCACAGAAAAATTTCTTTAGAATAGGTCCTTACTCCCCCTAAACAGAAGCACTTAAGATTTGTTCTTCTTCAGCACCAACTGGTAAAATCATACAATTCGTTGTCCCCAGAAAAAACCCATTTTTTGTATTGTTGTTGGAATTAAAACATCTATATGATGGAACTTTTGCCTCAAATATAATAATTGATTTATATTATTTTCAAACAAAATTCTGTGGATTATTCATCCATATGGGTTGAAAAGAATTCTAGCATCTGGTTGAAAACAGTAATGAAATTACCGAAACATATACCGCAAAAACATCAACATAATGTCACACAAAAATAAAAACATGATTTAAATAACAGGGTAAAACATGTTATCTATATCCACCATCCATGGTGAAATAGTATCTTGGTTGAATTTAACCAATATCTTATGATATTCCTCATGATCTATATCTATCATTTTCTAGTGTTTGTTGAATTAAATTGAAATCGCATAATGACTTTGTAAGAGTGATTCATATGTCCAATTGGACGAAGATGGATGTGAAAAACTCCATCATGAGGGTAGTTTAATATTAGGGAAACATTAGTTGAAGACATCGAAAAATACTTATCTTTTATAATTGCATGAATCATATCCTCAGAGTCACCAAAAATGAACTACACTACCTTATAAAATTTATACAATTATACCTTGTCAATAAATTATGAATTGATGTCATTGAATGCAATATCAATCCCTTTAAATGTCAATACCTATCTTAAGAGATGATTCATCTGATATAACCAATCAAGATAAAAAAATTACCTTGATATATATTTCCTCTAGTAACATGTAGTTATTTTATATCTCTTTTGTTTTGTCATCTCTCATGGTTTTCTTGATTTTAAAAATCATAATTTCTAATTTTTTTGGATTCTAGTGATTTGAATGAAAATGAGGGTTTCAGTCTGGATAAAATCGATTTTGGTAAATGATGGGTATGGATGATGATGGGTTTCATGCAGGTGACACATATTTTTGTTTCTCATGACAAATTTTAATTATCAATTTTTATTAATACTTATGTTGTTTGAATAAATTTGAAAAAATAAATAAAATATAGTAATATAAAAATACAAAAAATAAATAAATATTATTTACCGTATTGAACATAAAATTAAAATAAAATAGAATAAAAAAACATATTTAAAATTTTAATACTCCAAGAATCCCCTTAATAAAATAAAAACATAAAGTGGGAAAAAATTTAGTGAAAAAATCAGCTATTTGATATTTTTAAAAAAAATAATATAGATATATATCCTTTTTAAAAACACGATCTCTTAGAAAATGTTGTCTAATATCAATAAGATTTATTTTTGAAATACATATTAGATTTTTTGAAATATTTATACTAGTTGTATTATATCATAAGATAGGTGTACAATTGAAATTAAGTTCAAATACCATCAACATGTTTTTCATCCAAAAAAATTGTTCATATGAACAGCTTGCAGACAAATATACTTTATTGGTTGTTGAAATGAAAACTGAGTGATGCTTCTTACATAAACATGACACTAATGATTTTCCAATGAAGTGACATATTCCTAAAATAATATTTATATTTAATCTAAATCCTCCAAAATATACATCTGTATATGACAATAAATTAAATTCAGTAGTTTTTTGATAAACAAGAGATTGAAAAAAAATGTTCATTTTCAATATCTAAAAATGATTTTCACAATAATAAGATGTGATTCTTTAGGATTTCTATGAAATATGGCACATAAAAATACTGAAATAATAATAACGGGTCTTCTAGTATTAAGAAATAATAAAATTTTGATGATACATATATTCAAAAAAAATTCATTGCTTTTCCATCTTCATCCAAATCATGTTTAATATTAGTAAAAATGATTTCTGAATATGTCTTTTTGTTCTCAAGGTCAACAGTTTTCAATAAATTGGTAGTATATTGGCTTTGGTTTAATACATTTCCATATTACATTTGATAATTTTATAGTCCCAAAAAAGTTATACTCCCATCTTGATCATCTTAAATTAGAATTTCATTATTTTAATAAAAATAATTACAATATATTTTATTTGATAATCCCAAAATATCATCACAACATAGATTTGAACTAATAATAAATCAAAACAAACTATTTTTATAAAAAAGGTTGGATCTGTCAAACTAATAGTAAAACCCTTTTTTGAATGAAAATATCTTAATCATCCATTCTAATCCATGGGTGTTTTCTTAAGGACATGGAGAGATTTAATAAGTTTCAAATCAAAACAAAGTTTTTATGAAAATTCAAAACCAGGAGGTTGCCAACATAAACATCTTACATTAAATAACTATTAAAGAAGGCATATTTAACATAATTATGATATAATTTATAAATTCTTATGATAATCATAAGGTTAAATTATTATAATAGCTTCTAATCTGGATAATAGGGGAGATGATTCATCATAATCTATAACTTCTTCTTAATTATATCCTTTAGCAACTATTCTTTCATTATTTCATGTTATATTCCCTTAACCATATTGTTTATTTATAATGACTCATTTTGTTCCAATAACTGTATAATATTAGGGACTCTCAACTATCTACAAAACATTGTTTCATTTAAAATGGTTCAATTCATGTTTCATTTATTACATCCAAATTTCATATTCTACGGTTTCTTCATAATATTTTGGTTCTTGATGTAATGGCATGGAATAGAATTAAATTATTTTTTATATATTTTATCTAGTACGTATTCCTATATCTAGGTCTCCTATAACAGTTTCTAATGGGTTTTCTTTAGGGTTCTCTAATATCTATGTAGAAAAATTTTATGTTCAATAGTATCATGTTCTATTTTATTGGATGATTTTTTTTTGAAAATCGATTTTTAGGTTTTCAAGTATCATGTTTTCAGTGTAGTCAGTAGATTTATCAATTTAACTATTATCTTTATTAAAAGTCTTGGTTACATAAAAAATCACATGAACTGATTTTTCAATAATCCTTGAATTTTTATTAAATACTCAATAATAATTAGAATTTGTAGAATATATGGAGAATATTGCATCATCAGGTTTTGGTTAAAATATACAATTATTATTCTTGTTGATCAGGATACACACCTTGAATCCAAAAAAATTAAAATAAATTACCTAATTTTTTCTTTTATTCAAGTGTTTATAAGGTTTATTTTTGAAAATAGGGTGAATTAAAACAATATTTATTTTAAAAAAGGTTGGGCTTAGAGCTTGTTCCCATAAATTTATTTGAATACAATATTCATTTATCTATAATGAGTTATCTAAATTTAAGAAAATGATCTTTAAATAATGAAAAATATTTTTTAGATAAATCAACAGATTATCCATCACCACAGTGTTGATAGATAATTATCTGGTTATTCTTCAATCCATGAACATACAAGATTATATTGATTGAGACAGACTTTGGATCTACAACTATTCCAAGTGAAATTATCTTTCCTTTCACAATTTCATTGAAGATGACTACACATTCATCAATCAGTTTCAATGTGTTGATATTTGATTGATTTCCACTCATGTGTTTAAATAATCCACTATCCATGTACAATATATCTTTTATTTTTCTATGAACAAGTACCTATAATGAAAAATTTATTAAAAAAAATTTTGGTACACATCTTTTTGTGTCTAATAGTGTAAGCTAACAAGGATTTTGAAATAAAAATATACATTATATTGTCATTATTTTGGTCATTTACTTTAGATAAATATTTTGAAATAAATTAACTTTTAATCTAACTTATTTGAGGATTTCTCAATTGACAATTTTTATTATATGTCCTTATATTCCCTAAAATAAAAAATAACAGAATTTTATATTTGGAAGAAAATATTTCTTATATTGTTTGGATTTTTCCCCTTACATCCTATATCAAATATTTAATTTTTAATTTCATTTTACTATGAATTTAATTCAGTATATTTTTTCATTTTTTCAATATAAGATCATCAATTTTATAAGATTATACTTTATACTTTCGTATTTTAATATTTTTCTGTGGTAGTTACAGTTTGTAGTGTATGTGATAAATATCTCATCTAAATCATGAAGATGTTTATGTAATGTATTTATTTATCAGAAAATAGAATTATTAATTTTTTTTAATTATTTATGTTTCAATAATTGGGATTCATATCATTTATCTAGCGTAGTACCATAGGTATCCATTTTATTATTCATATAGCTACAATAAGAATCAGATGAATACTATGGTTATACCTTCTCTTCATCATGAATAAATCACATATTTTCTTTTAGATTGAAATATTCCATCTCTAAATCAGATATTTATGTGCTATAATAGTCGTTAAAAACACTCAATATAGCCTCTATTGCTCTTTTGTCTCTGTTTTCAAAGTCATAATTTTTTTGAAAAATCTATTCGATCTTTATCTTTTGAATTTTAAATTTAGAACAATTAGGTCTAAAATGACCCAAATATTCATTCTTAGAATCTATCATCCCTTTATTTTTTTCTCATCATTTTAAATGGTCTATTGAATCAACTATTCTTCCAAAAAAAAGATAAACTTTCTGGATAACTGAGAAAGATCAAATTTAGAATTATATGAGTGTAAATTTCTTTCTTTTTTTACTTCTAGATTAATTTTTATATTCTTATTTGAGATGTAACCTTTAATGAAGTGTTATCATCTTTCACTATGACTTTGAGATCATCAAATTCATCTTCCATTTCTGAATCATACATAATTACAGTTGCAATAAATTCTCTCATTGTTCGATTCTTGATTGGTACAGATTGGAGAAATGCAGATAAAATTACATTCAACTAAATAGCTAGTACTCTCAGAACATTAAATGCCTAATTAGATTTTTTGATAGGATCACCTATGAATGTAATGTAGTTTATAATTTCTATGATCCTTACATTCATTTTAGTGATAATTTCCCCCTAAACCTTCTAAATGTATCAAATCTTATTTTTTTGGCATACCTCACCTGTCTTACAATCTTTGTACCTTTATAAGCAACGGAAATTGTCACCCACATTTCATTAGATGTAGGTAATTGGGAGAAACATTTGAATTCATATTGTCCAAGAACATAGATTATATTGTTCATATCTTAAAATGTGTGTCATATTTATCCTCTTTAGGTGAAATTGAGGATTCATGTTTTTTAGGAATTTCGTATGGAGTAATGATCATTCAGTATACATTAAGTCCAATATTTAAAAATAAATATTATCATATGTGATTTCTAGAGTCTATATTATTAACCTTTTACGTATTTCTCATGAACCATTTATATTATTTCTTTGAGATACTCCATTGAGTTTTTTCAGAAAAAATATATCTGGTTTTCTAAACCCAATGAATATCTGTCGAGACCAACATTTGATAACAAACGTTATGTCAGAACGTCAATGTGAATACAGAAGAGGTTGGTGAATTGTGTACTTTTAAAAATTTACATAATTTTATTGTTTCATATAAACAGTATATAGAGCATGATGCATTTCTATATGAATGTATGTGGAGCAGAGAAACAAAAAATATAGTATAATAATATATAGTGGAGTGGTGCATAAAGATCCCCTAGTCCACTCAACAATCACCAATTATATAGTATTGCTGAATTTCACTAGTTAGGTCCTCTTCTCATTTGACTGATCCACAACTGAGTGCAAGTAGATATTACCTTCACCAGAAATGCTAAAAATAGTGTGTTCAAGTTCTTTTACAGGGAAATGAAATATCCACATCATTACACTAGAAGCCGACTCTCCACCAAGGATGAAACCGACCAATTGTTACTAAAAAAATAAATTGATATTGATTTCAGAAAATAGTTTAGTCATTATAGATGGATTATCACAAAACTGACAGAAGATATATCATTGTCATCAAAAGAATAATAGCCATTGAAATTTGTCTGAAGATATCTAATTGCATTAGAGAAAGTTGATTTTATTAATAGTAACAAAAAATAGATCCTCGCACTTCCTGGAATGAACATGTATATATCCAAAATGTATTTTTCATTTATGAGATGCTTGACCGCTATAGAACTGTAAATTAATTTACAATAGAAAACAAGTAAAATAAATAGTATCACCACAGCTTAAAAATTGATAGATATCAAAAAAAATCTGATCGAGAATTGATATATATATATATATATATATATCTGTGTGATATCTTGCATAAATATTTTAGATACAAAAAACATGAATGATAATTCAATGGAATTCAAATTCGAAAATATACCTCAAATTAGTATAACTTACCATATGAATATGATAAAAAATCTACGATGTGAACAAATAATTAAATAATTTAAGATGAGCTATGAATATGTCAAAAATGATAATTATATATCCCCAATATTCCGCAAATACTGTTACAGAAAACTCTAATAATGTCATAAATTTCAAATCATTAGTGTTGAAAAGTCAAACAGAATATTGATCACAAAACAACAAAACACCTTATAAGGACCCAGCCTCAAACATTACATAATCTTGAATTGTGTCAATTATCCACATTTATGATGTTTTCCAGTATATATGTTAAAAGAATTAGGCCATAACTATTACATATCAAGAAGAATATTACATGTTGACCTTACTACGTAGTATTTATATTTCATAATAATAAGAAACTATTAAAAAGAAACATGTCTACTTCAATTTTTAGGCAATATGACATTTCCTTGATCCCATCATTGACCATGTTCATTTGTATGTCTTGTAGATAAAAATTAAAAAAATGTGGGATAAGTATAAAATGATCAATAATTCTTATAAAATAAGTAAATAAAACCTTATTCTGTTAATAAATACAAATCAAAGAAACAAAACATTTCAATCATAACATACATTATGAAATAATAAGATTTATGAATAACTCACATAAATCATAAATCATAAAGATAAATTATGGCATCCATATCAAACATACATTGTAGCTATCACATCAATGTATGGAGTTACGTTGTAATACCCATAATTGTAAATTCTCAAAATCACTTATGATAAACATTAACTTTTACCTCTCTTAATTTACAAAATGCATTGGAGAGAAATCTTAGGCTCACCTGCCCTATGATTATCACAGAACCACCTGTATTCGTAAAAAATTCCCAATAACAATAACATAATCATAACACATAACACAAGCATAATGGAAAGATAACATTTCCATATTCTAATCCTAATATATAATATCAAGATATTGAAATAAAAAATGCTTTATAAAACAATTTTTAAAACCAATTAAAACTTTTAATAAAGGGATGTTTTGAATCAAACATTCCCATACTATTTTGAATATTTTAAATAAATAATCATTTGTAAACATTAATGTCCATATAAATAAATCATAAAAATCATTTTGAAATCATGGATCATGATGAGAAATATTTAGAATAATATATCATTAAAACTTTTAAAACAATATTTTAGTTACAGAGTTTTTATCAAAATGAGATATGCGTGAATAAATATAATTGAGGAAATATATTTAATCAATACTTTATAATATCATTATAAGAATTGGATTCAAGATATAATATTGAAAAGGATATTATATACACCATATAATATTGAATTGGCACATAACAACAATAAAGTCTCAATGGAATTTAAATTGAGACAAAATACCTTATAAAGATAGTATCCCGAGATTAATGAAAAATAAATCACATAATTATGATTGAAAAATATAAATACACTCAATATGATTGGATATTAAGTATAAATAAATCATAGGACACTCACACATGTCCTTGTAGAAACAAATCCAATGACTTGGATATTTAACTCAATGAATTGAAATTGATTATAGATTACCCATATCAAGTTCATATCAATGACATGATAATTTATCAATGGAGTGATTTTCTGTATCAAAGGTATAACCAAAAAAATTGGATTGGAAATTAATATATAAATAAATAAATAGTGATTCAACACATAATTGTTGAGTAAATTAATCAATAAAGTATTTGTAAAACCCAAAGGGTGGAAATTGAAATTTGAATTTCCATTACCGAGTTGGTAACTTACGAAACATACCACCCATGAATTATTGATCATATAATGAAGATGTAAATTCCGATAAATTAAAGTATATAACATAAAGAATATTTCCATGGGCAGTACATACCCCATGCAAAAGGAAATATTTTCAAATATAATAATACATTCACGAGAATAAGAAAGGAGATGAAAACCCCTTACCAAGGTGTAATCAATCGATTCATATGGAAAAAAGATAATAAACACCAAATAAATCACATAATACCATGAATATAAATATAATAATCATAGTATATATCAAATTTTAATACAGAATACAACACATGAAATAAATAAGTGACGAACTAAGGAAATCTCACGAAATTAAATGTGAGATAATAAACTCCATACAACATTGTAATCAATCGAGTCGTATGACCAAATGTTAACATCCACCAAATGAATCATAGAATACACTGAATATAAAAATAATCATGAAGGTATATATCATATATATGTACACAATACACCATAGGAAATAAATAAGTGGCAAACAAAGCAAATCTCAGAGAATTAAAAGTGAGATAAGATACCACATAGCTCGTGTCCGACACTACATGATCATTCTTTAATCTCCAGATTAATAAAATAAAGTTATTTTCTAATTGAATAATTTTTTTCAATTTTATCATTCATTTTATATCAATTATTAACTTGTTATAGAAATTAGTTAATTCTTTCAGTTCATATCAGACATTTAGTCGATGTTTGGAACTAGAGATAAAAACGAACAGATTATAATTTTAAATTGTCCATGTGGTCAAAATTAAATTATCTATAGAATGATATTCATGATTAAGATATCATATATATCATGTATATCCAGTATATATATATTTATGTATTTATAATAGTACATAACATTTGGAGATAAGAAATGAAATGCACCATTCATGGAGTCGGTAAGCCGTACGTACTCATTAACACTACATTAATTTTTATTTCATATTTAATGGAATGAAATTGTAATGATAAATTTGTATATTCTATTTAAATTATAATGTAATATATAAATAAATTATCTCCATCCCTTATATTTTCCACATATGGAATGAACGATTCATATCACTTTAAGGGGGAGATAGTCTACACTTTCTCAAATGATATTATCGTATTTATCCACTATTGAAACATTAATGGTACTATATAAATGTAAAATACATATATATAGAAACAATATTAATATAATATATATAACATAAAAATAATATTCCATCTTAATGGCCACTATAAGAGGTGGTTGGAGATGTTTGAACAATCATCATTTCGTGAGGCAGCAGTTGGACGTCAACAGAAACAATATGTTGTTTACCCATCAGATATTGTTGATTGTAAGATTAGTTAGAATCCATATTATAACAAAAAAACTAGTATATTTGTGATACTAGTGTTGTTACAAAATAAAGGAATAAAAATATTTTAGGGGGATAGAGAAGTAAAATAATATGAAAGAACTTAATAGAAGATGTTTCATTTAAATGAGGTATCTCCCTTTGGTCTGAATAGAATGGTTTAATTGAATTTCTGTCTACCTAGGGTAAGGTTTCTTAGAGGAGGAGTGTGATGTAGGGAGATTTATTGGGCATAGTTTGGACATGCCAAGGAGCTTTATTTGTGTGAGCAATGGGTTATAAGTGAGGGATTTTTAAAAGTGTGAGGAGGGGCTCTTTATGAATGTTTTGAAAATCCTAGTCAGGATCCAAGTATCACTGAGAGGTGGAGGGTTGATTCAGTTATTTATTTTTCTTTTTATGTTTACTTTTAATTTAATCAACCATAGCCTCCTGTTAAAGTTTATTTCTCCGCTGAACACACACAACCACATGAACACAAGATTTAGAAACATCAATACTCAACAAGAGTAGTAACATCCTTGTTATGGTATGGAAATAATCCAGTACCATATAATCCACTAGAAAACAATCATTTGATATGGAATACAATGAGTAGGATATACCCTTACACTCGTTCAGCACTTGGAAAACAATCCTCAAGAGCGTGGGCACCCTCTTAGCACAAATATGGAATTACAATGTTTCAGTTCTTTTTTACAATTGAACAGTTGTATTCTCTGAAGTACAAATATTCACTTTCATACCTAGAAGTTAGTAAGAACTCTCATACACACAACTGAATATGTGCTCAGATCCCAAATTTTTCGGGCAGAATTTCTGATACCTTGCTCACAATTCAAATGTCATGCGCATAAAAATTCTTTTTTGGCTCGAAAAACATTTCCGCGCAACATCCCTTTTCGCAGAAACTCTATTCACTTCACGAAACTCACTTAGCGTATAATTTTACTCAAACCAGAGCTCAGGATTTCCTCTCTGTGTAGAGCATTAACAAATTAGAAGGGATCTCATCATGTTTATAGGCATTATTGAACCGGCTTGAAAACCACTAATCCACGTGTAAAACCCTCTTCATGCGCATAAAACTTCTTTCACGCAAACTCACATCTTGCGCAATGCTCCAATATTTCCCACACGTCATGAATTTCAAAATTTTTGAGCTTCTAATCTTTAAAAACCTTTGGCGTGAAAAACATCATTCCTCTATTTCGTGCATCCCGCAGATATTTCGTGTAACCCACTACTTTTTCTCACACCACTTTATTTTTTCGCGCAACCTGCCCAAATTTCCATGAACTCCATGCATTTTCCATTATTCAATGTTCTGACCTTAAATTATGCTTTGCATGAAAAATTCTAAACCATATTCAACATTTCGCGCAACATCCATTTCCAAAAACACATCTTCATCTCTCTATTTTTAGGCCCTAAAATTTGTAAATCATTGGAAAACAGAGCCATCTTAAACTGTGCTTTTGTGCCTCCCCGAGTTTTTCCATTTATTTTTCATTTCTCTCAACACTTCTTCTCATAACCATTCTTCATCTTTCATCAAGAACTCCACTATCTTGATATATATCCATTGATAGATCATCTTTATCATAGTCAAAGTTACAATGGGAAGTACTGAAACATCCCATCTTCCAACAGCATCATTCCTTCCAATCAAAATTGTTTCAGAATGGCATCATTATTTCTACCCCTTTCCTCTATAAGGCTTTAATCACAAGTTCTTCTTAACTTATGATATTTGTGAAATAAAAATCAGCAAAGCATCGTCTGATTTCCCAGTCTTTTACAATGTGAATTGATTTAGGTTCTTTGACAACAAAAGGCAACACTCTATAACTGCAAACACTTCATACTTCCTTATCCGTCCAACATGGTCCCAACATGATTAAAATATTATATTATTATATAATGATTTTCAATTTCTAGATGTCCAAAACATTATAATGTTGATGATAAGAAGGCTCATGTTCAAAATAATATCATCCAATATAAATTTGAACAATATTGGATATTTTTTTAATATTTATATTCTTTTTATTTATATCATTCATTAATGAGGTAAACACTGCATCATTATTGTGTCATAATATTTTTTATTTATTTGATGTCTAAAAATTATAAAAACATAACCTCATTTAGGAAATATTTTTATATTTAAAATGAATATTTATTTTGGAAGGGATAACTTATATAACCTCATGTATTTATTGATTTACTAAAAGATAAATATTTGGGTCATTTTTGTCTTTACATTAAATTATGTTATATAAATTTTCATTATCACTCAAAAGAGGTTCAATGGGGTCCCATAATCATCCAAAGGATTCCCATGGTTGGAGATGTATCAACCAATAGGATTAGGACACATTTTATGGTAATTTAATATTATTATTATAATCTTTTCTTACACTTATTTAATATATTTACCCTTTAACCATTATATATAAAATATTTACTGAAGTAAATATTCATAATGTCTAAAAATATAAGTTTCCTATTTACACAATTTTTACCTCCTGATTCCAATTATAGAATCAATTTTTCCTAATTCAAAATACATAATTTGCAGAAAATAGTTTAAAATTTATTCTTGCTGTCAAAAAAAACATTTTTTAAGATATATGAACTATCAAAATATTGACAATTGATTATGTCATATTTCAATGTGGAATTACTTCCAATGAACAACAATAGATTAAATGGTAGAAATAAAATTTAATTAAACTTTAAAACCAATTAAAAAGATTATATAACCTTATAAATAAATTTGATTAAAAGGCAGTTTTTAATTAAAATAAAGAATTTTTCACTATTCTTTTAAAAAATTATTTTTATCAGAAAAATATCACAAAATTCATCCAATATAAATTTTGATGTTCTGATTCTCAAAAAGAATTTTATTTTTTTAGATAATACATATTAATGTTACCAAAAATATATTTAATGTGGGTTTACCATTAAAAGGTGATAAATAAACCTTTTAATGAATATAAGATTATTTATGCTTAAAATCTGAATCATTCTTATTTGAATAATCTAAAATTATATTGAGTAAATGTTAAAACAATTAAAAAATATTCATATTCATATTGTAGTTAGTTATTTTCATTACCTCAAATACAAAGACTATGAGTTAAATATCATTTAAAGTATATTATATTATTACTTTTTAGCATGACTCAACATTGTGGGAAACATACGATTTCAAAGAAACCCATTGTTTCATACCAGGTACGCCATTGAACATATCATCCAATTTAATGTAAAATTAATACATAATTCACAAATTTTAATAAATATGAACATATTATATAATTTATTTACTAGGGTTCTTAAATCCTTCTCCATTTGGGTAATTTATTCCTAACAATTTTAAAAATGGGATTGGAATCTTAATTGAATGTCCATATCAGATAAAAAGTCATTAAAAATGTAAGATAAAAAAAGTCACCTAATATAGCCCATACTAAGATTCCAAGTTGGAATACATGGACATGGAATATAAAAAAACCATAACAGTTAGATGGAGAGTGGTAGAAAACATGATTTGGAGATTGTTAACCACATGAAAATCACAATCTTGTGATGGGTTAAATGGTCATTGATTCCCCAATAGAAAAATTAACAGACGATGTTTTTGTTTTAAGTTAAATTTCCTAATGATGAGGATTTTATTTAAAATCATGAATAAGAAAATAAGGAAACATACTTTCTTTTTAGGTAAACTATTATCCTTTACAACATTTCAACCACAAAAACATTTTTTCTCTAAATGATGAGTATTCAAGATGACTTGTTCACATTGATAGTGCTATAATAAACTTCTAGTGAATCACATAATCCACAAAAGATAAACTATTTTTTCCCTATTTCATTAGAAATTAACCAAAAACAAAATTATTAGTAAAAGATCAGATAATCCACAAAACGTGTAATCCTTTACAAAAAGAAAAACTACTCTTAATCTCCAAAATTTGTAAAACAATACCCAATGATCAAGAAAGACCATTCAATAAACAAATGTCCATAAAATTATTCAAATTAATCCAATCTAATATTGAAACCCAATATATAGAAGTATTTAATCACATAGTTTCCAAGATAAATCGTTACATTTATCATCAAATATTATGAATTACTCATAATGTATCATACTGAAAAGTAATTAACCTAATCACATATTTTCCATGATAGGTTAATTATTTCAATAAATAAACCAAATCATCCTAAGTATAAAATAAAATCATATATTCATCCAATATAAAATTTCAAACATTAATCCACAAATTTTTTCCCATTGTATTGTATTCCCCTTAAAAATATAATGTTTCCAAAAGAGAAAACATCTTCTAAACTAACCTTTATCACTTAATCGCCAAATAATTTTCCAATATTAAGGATATCCATTTGATAAATCACAAGATCCAAAAATCAACTTATTTTTTATCCATAAAATCATTTAAATTAAATGATTATGTGTTAATAATAATGGAATTCACGTAGAACAGTGGTAGGCGATGCGACATTGTCACCCTTTGGTTGTGGGAATGATTCTTTCGGCCTTTCTGGATGAGAAGGGTTATCACCAATCTTATGGGTGGTCCTTTTTAAAACTCAAAAATAAACCTAAAATGATTTAACCACAAAGGTTTTCTTATAAAATTAATTTTCATTCAAATAAATTAATACATCAAGATCTTATATATTTTCATTTTTTCACATACATATAAAAATATAAAATTTCTCTAAATTGAAATAACATCATACCTTGATCATAGTGTCCATATGGATTCATCATCATCTTGTTCACATAGGCAGAAGGACCATGCATTACCACAATGATTTATAGTGACTTAAAAAATCATTTGAATCCTTCATCCAAATCCACCTTGTACAACTTTGGACAAATGGGTGTTCATAGAAAAATATTTTCAAAAATTTCTCATGTAAGACATATAATTTCAAAACATCTAATAATACATAATTTTTTTTAAAACCAGTCAGAATGAATTTGAGTTGATACTTTCAATCAATGGTCCTATTGAAATAATATTTGCATGTGTAGAGAGGCTATATTTTAAAATCATATATAAATTGGTCGTTCAGTGGTATCTTTCTTCAGGTCCTTTTTCAAAATCATAATGTTCATTAAAATCATGTTATAAGGTAAAATATTTGAAAATTCAAAGATAATATTTGACTATCTTTAGAATATTACAATATTGAGAAAGTATGATTCTATTAAATAACACCCATGAACCATAATGATATCAATGTATAGTGGATGTGTTTGATATCTCAAACAACTGCTTTCAAGTGAGTTGTATGATATTAAAAGTTTCACCATCATCTGAACATAATGGCAATAATTATTTCAAGCATGTCATCATTAAGAGATAGGAATGTCATTTGAGATCCTCATCCTTCCAATTGTAAAAGACATTCCTTTATCGGAAAAATTTATTAAAGTTGGATTTACCAAAAATAATAGACATAGAGAAAAACCATGTGTTTATCCAAAATTCCTAATCCTTAATGTTTTCTAAACTGACCTATAATTCCAACTATAAGGACCCGGCCATAAAAATTACAAAATCATGAATTACGTCAACAATTCACATTGAGGATCTTTTCAGGTTTATAGTTATAGAGAATTAGGAAATAACTATAACATAAAAACATGAATATTACAAGTATATGATACTAAATAGTATCCATTTTTCTTAAAATAAAAATACTCTTAAAATATAACATGACTAGTTTTATATTATATTCAATGTGACATTTATTTGATCCCATCTTTGACCCTATTAATCTTTATGTCACGTGGAATGAATTTTAAAAAAATATTGGGAAGAGCATAAAATGCTCAGTAAGGGTTATAAAATAAAGAAGGAAAACATTTTTCCATCAATAAATACAAATCAATGAAACCATAATTTTTAATCATAACATTCCTTGTGAAATCGTTAAATTTATTAATAACTAACATAAATCATAAATCATAAAGTTATCTTATGGAATCCAAATCATACTTACATTTTAGTTATCACATCAATATAGGGAGTTACGTTGGCATACCCATCACAGTATATTCCCAGAATCTCTTAGGAGAAACCATAATATTTTACTTTGTCACGTTAACCAATGCATTGGAGAGCTATCACAGGCTCACCCACTCTAGGTTTATCATAGAACCACCCATATACGTAAACAATTACCAATGACCATAACATAATCATAACACATAACACAAGAATAATAGAAAGATAACATTTCCATACTCTAATCACAATATATCTTATCAATATATTGAAATAAATAATGCTTTATCAAACCATTTTCAAAACTCATTAAATAATTTAATAAATAAATTTTTAGAATCAAAGTCTCCCATACTACATTGAAAATTTTAAAGAACTATAATTTGAAAACATTAGTGTCCATATAAATTATTCCTAAAAACCAATTTTGAAAACATGAATATTTCTGAGAAATATATTGATGAAAAAACCAGTAAAACATTTAAAAAGATATTTTTGATAAATAGTTTTTTGAAAAACGAGAGTCGCTTCAATACAAATATTTGAGGAATAACATTTAATCCAAACATTATAATTTCATGAATATAATGGGATTCATGATATAATATTCTATAAGATAGTATATATTTTATATAATATTGAATTGGAACCTAATAACAATAATGTCTCTATGGAATGTAAATTGTGGTGATATAAAATATTAAGATGGTATCATTAGATTAAGGATAAATATATTAAATAATTATAGTTTTTAAATAATAAATACAGTAATTATGATTGGATATTATGTGTAAATTAATCAG
Source organism: Viscum album (assembly GCA_963277665.1). Taxonomy (NCBI): domain Eukaryota; kingdom Viridiplantae; phylum Streptophyta; class Magnoliopsida; order Santalales; family Viscaceae; genus Viscum; species Viscum album. The sequence goes on from OY728151.1 coordinate 1,912,542,328, forward strand.
AGTACATTTACTGTAACATCCCAGGTAAATAAAGAATAAAACATTTTCATATTTATTATTATTTTCGAATTAAATATTAATTTTACTTTAAATGCGTTTCTATGTTATATAGTTTACCCAATACACAACAAATAGATTCTTTGAAATCTTACATTGCACACTAGTAATAAAATAATATTATTTTAAATGGTAGTTAACACGTAGCCAGTGTATTGGTGGGAATGAATAGGAATAACTAATATATGATTATATATGTTTTTTAAATGTTTTTACATTTATCCAATAAAGGATAAAGGCTTAAAATGTGAAAAGAATTAAATTTTAGGCATATATACTCGAATATTTACTAAAGGACCACTTATCGCCTTTTGATGGAGAACCGTCATTAAATATAGTTTTGGTCGCTCTTATAAATTCTATTCGAACAAATAAAATTCTTCATTAGAATTGGGGAATCAAAATTTACTTTGTGTAAATTTTTGGTATTTTTCCGATAAAGTTCATTTTTTTAATGAATATTGAAAAATGTTGTATTTTAATTCAAAACCACTTTTTAATCTAATATAGTTATATTATTAGATTATATTTTTAATTGGTTTTAAAGTGAAATTAGAATATATTTTTACTATTTAATCCAATAGTGTTCGTTGGAATTAATTTCACTTTGAAATTCGATTTAAACTAGTGGCAATCTTTTGATATATATTGTTTCATAAAAACGCGCAATTTATCCTAACGGGAATGAGTTATTAAATTAATTAATGAAACTTATATATTTTTAATTTTTCTAAAATAGACATCATTTTTTAATTTTGAATATCAAATATATCTTAGGGTGAATTTTTGGTATTTTTCTGAAAAACATCAATTTTGATGAATAGTGAAACCACTATGTGGTAGTTAAAGAAACTGATTTTTCGTTTAAATGAAATTTTAACTCCTCTTTGTTTTTAATTTCAAAAATCTGACATACATGGTTGTCATTATGAAATAAAATGTGGTTCAATGGGATTAAAATAATTTTGTTTGTGAATAGTAACTTGTATGTTTTTAATCGCGATTAAAGGTAATTTGTGTAATTTAAGGTAAAGATAATGTTATAATAATATGAAATGACCATGACACTTGTCCTAACCTTATTGGATGAGTCATGGCAAACCAATAAAATTCATGGGTCAACTTGGGGACCCCATGGAGCCACATGGGTAGGAAAATGACATTAATAACTTTTTAATTAAAGTTAAAATTAAAATGTCACAAACATGTATTTTTTTAATAAAACAATTTTTACATGTGGTTATACAAGTCATATTTTTTACTATACATATTAATTAGAAAAATAAAAATATTTCCTACATCATTATATTTTTTCTATTATTTTTAGACATTAAATAAATTAATTTATTTATGACACCGTGATGATGTAGTGATTACCTCATAAATGAACGACTTAAATAAAATAAGAAGATAGGGTAAAATATAAGTCTTAAACTTGTCACAAGCCTATTGGATGAGTGGATATAGAAACCTTAGACCTTATCCTCTATATATATCCTTTTGGGACCATTAAAATCCGAAAATCATTTTATAATAAAGTAATATTTTATAACATTCCAAGAGTGCCCCTCCTCTTCTCTTATAAAAGGCCCCCACCTCAACCACCTAACCCACACCTCTCAAGACTTTTTCTCGGCCAAAGACTACCCATTTCATCTCTCCAAATCCCTATATTTATCATTTAAGCATCACCTTTGGCATAATTCCCTTCAATAAACCCTTTTGGTTCAAACCATGAGGAGTTACCCGATTTAAAGGTAATGTCCTCACTTGTGTTCTTTTGATTAATTTTGTTTCTCTAACCCACAAAACACTTTTTATTACTTTATTTTGTAAAAAATCAGTATCATAAAAATAATAAGATGTTTTTATAAGAATTATTCGAGATACACATTCACACACCTCCGTCAAATGGTTAAAGAACATACTGTTTCTCTGGATGGCGAATTACTGCCTCACGAAACGATGATTGTTCAATATTCTTTAACACCTTCAAAGGTTACCATTAAGATGTAACTATATTTATATATGATATATAATATATTTTATTTTTCCTTAAGCTTATTTTTTTCATTTAGTTCATACATTTATGGTTACCATTATGGGTAAATGTGATATCATCATTTTAGGAAGTGCGGACTACCGCCCCCTCAAATTGATTTGATTCGTTAATGCAATATGTGGGACTTATAAAGGATGTAATTAATGGTATTACATATGATATACTACTGGAATTATAATATACCTTTATATAATTATTATTTAATTCCATTGAATACAAAAAAAATGAAATGAAAGTAGCGTTCATGCGTACGTACGGCTTACCATCTCCATGAACGGTACATTTCATTTCTTATATCCAAATGTTATGTACTATTATAAGTATATATATATATAATGGATATATATTTTATATATTACCTCTAAATTATATATATTATTCTGGAAATATAATATATATATCTCTCATTTAGTTTTAATTCCATTAATATGACAATGAAATGAAAGTAGTGTTCATGCATACATACGGCCTACCGTCTCCATGAACGTTGCATTTTATTTTTTATCTCCAAATGTTATGTAATAGTATAAAATTAATATATACTGGATATATATGATATTTAAATCATTTATAATATTCTGGATATGACGTACCTATAAAGCCATGGAAAATTCTTTTCCGACAAGCTCAATTTTGACTCATGTACCGAACGTCGAAAAAAATGACTGATATGAACTCACATTATTAACAAATTATTATAACTTTATAATAAGTGGTATTAAATGAATCCTAATATATAAAGGAGGTAATTAATAAATTATAAATTTACCAAAGTTTATTATTCAGGAAATATAAAGAAACGAACATGGAAAGTCGGACTTGATGTAAGGTATCCTACCTCTCTCTTTCTTTTTAAGCACTCTCTTTTATTTAATTCCATTTAAGCTCAACATTATTATGATTGGGGATGTTATTTAATATTTCTAATACTTTAATTTTTAGTTTCATATTATGAGAGACCCTATTTGATCTCGTAAATCTATTTTTGGATGTTTTAAGTTACGCCGTTAGGCTGGAGAGTTTTCGTAAGGGATTTTTCATCTCGCTTTTATTCCCATGATATTTATGATACATTATCCACCATTTCCTTTGAGTTGTGTATGTAATGCCCATTATTCTACTCTTGTTGTAATATACTTTCGTTTATGGATATTTAAATCAATGGTGTATAGTCCTTCTTTCATGGGGTGTACGTTTTGGATGTTACCCAATTTAGTAAGGGAACCTTTAACCCTCCTTATTTTAAAAGACTTATTTTTGTTAGAGATTTTAATATTATTATGATGGGATATGTTCATATATATCCTTATTTTTATAAATTTTATGTACAAGTGATGAGATACCCCTTTTTATCTCTCATAATCTAATTTTATGAATTCTAAAGTGATGCTGTTAGGCTGTCAGATTTCTGTATGGGAACTTATTAAGCCACTTTCAATTATTTGTGTTAAACCTGTACATCTTGATTTTATTCCATGATTATGTGTGGAATCTCTATATTGTAATTTCCACAAACCTTTGTGTGGATATACTATTTCTATACATAATCATCTCATTGATTAAATATTATGTCATTTATATGAACTTGTATGAGAAATCATAACTCAATCTTATTTCATGGAGTTAAATATATATGTCATTTCTTTTGTTTTTTCAAGAGTATGTGTGAATGAACTCTGATTGTTTTACACTTAATATTCACTTATATTTAGAGTATTTATATTTTTCACACATAATAGTGTAATTGATTTATCCTTAATCTAAGGATACCGACTTTGTAAGAGACTTCGTCAAAATCTCCTTTAATTGAGGCATATTTTGTTTTATACACAAATTTCTTTTATACTGTTTATAAACCCCTTTGACTTCTACTTTTTATTTGTAATGAATCTTTTCTATACGAAACGTTTTATCTAAACAACAAAAAGATTGTTTCTGTTTAACGTACGCGGTGACAATGACCTTTCCTCCGTCGCGAGTATTATTTGATCATTGGCTTCCTCAACAAGCTGTTATATTTTTAAAAGTAAATAAATACCACATACTCTTTCGTGTATTTTGGTATTGAAAATGGTTTTGATAATGGAATTTTTATGTCAATATATTTAAGTGATATATTTTGCTTAAAATGTGGAAATGTTTTATTTCCTTTATAATTGTTTTATGTGTCATGATTTTATAATGGTACTTGGACATTTGAAGGGTGGTTATGTGATAAACCATATGACGGGTGGTGCCGTGAATACCAAGATGAGTGGTTACATTATAACCTCCAATTCATTGGGTATGGAAGTCGGCCGTATGTCTATTCCATTAAGTATGTGAGGATGTCAACCGTATGGTTATTCCATTTAAGTATGTTTATGTCCCAAGTTACCATTATATGTTATGTATATGGGTTTTATGGTAATATTTTGGTTAAAAAGTGTAACTAATGATCTTTTATTCATTGAAGAGTTTATACTACTTCATAAAGGTGAAAATTATTACTTTGATAAAGTATTCATGGTTTACTTGTTGTTTTTAAAAACTAACAGTTTTTCTTCTTTGTGTATCCTTTATTGGGCTTTTCATCCACCTCCCAAGTTTTTGAAATGTTTTCCACAAGACTTAATGATGAATAGGGTCAAGGATGGGATCAAGTAAAAACATGCTATCTAAAACAATGAACTAGACATGTTTCTTTTTAAGAGTTTTTTTTATTTTATGGAAACTTAGTAGAAGTGTCTACACTATATTATTTTGAGATGTAATAGTTATGGCCTAATTCTATAAAACTCTAAACCTGAAAAGATCCTCTATGTGAATTATTCATTTAATTAATGATTGAATGATGTTTAAGGCCAGGGCCTTATAGTTGGTCTCAGAGGTCGTTTTAGATAACTTTTGAGGTTAGGGTATTCTCTAAGCATAAGTGACATTTCCATAATGGCTAGGATTTCAGAAAGAGTCATAGTTTTTAGATAAATTTAATGAGAAAGTATATCTTAGTGTTTATCTTCCTCATTAGTACATGATAATTTTGTTGATATACTAACACTGACATTTCTGGTTTTAGTAACTGGATGGATCTAGCAGGCACCAAAGTGACTATAGGTTTGAAGGAAATTGTGGCGGTTCTCTGATTAAGAGACTGGATGAAATGGGGGGTTCTATGAGGAAACTCATGTTTGTTCTAAACCAACTATCAAGGAGTCATGATCAACCACTTGAAACTTGGTATGTTCTGTAATGCATCATGTACGAGATGACCGATTGATGTGGATGCTCAAGTTATAATTATAAAGGTAACCATTAGGGTTTATATTATCCTTACTTTTGAAGTAATTATGGGTTACTATATGATATGATGGAAGATGAAAGGCATGAGGTAAAATTGAGGTTAAATTATGTTATGGTTATTTTTGAAGATTTTATTTCGTTTTGGGGAATGTTTTAATAATTATATATTTTTGGAAAAAGGACAACACGCAGACCATGTGACAACCCGTCGCATCGGACAAAGCTGCGGGAATCAAACCCACAACCAAAGTGCGACAAGTATTTATCGCTTACCACTGGACTGTGTGAAGTCCTTAGTTAGTTTGACTAATTATTTTTATTTAGATGATCTTATTAATCTAGAATATGTTGATTTTGGGTTATCTAGGGAAATTATTAACCAATCATGGAGGATATGTGATTAGGTTAATTACTTTTCAAAATGAGACTTTAAGAGGAACTGATGTTATTTGGAGATAAAAGTTAATTTGTACCTTAGAAGACTATGTGATTAAATCCTTAAAGTATTTGGGTTTCAATCTTAGTTTGGTTTACGTTGAGAATTTTATGGACAAATTGTTTATCAAAAGGTCTTCGTTGAAGTTTGGGTTTTGTTGGACAAATTTTGGAGATTAAGAATAGATCTTCTTTTTATAAAGGGTTATCCTTTTCTGGATTATCTGATATTTTTCTAACAATTTTGGTTTTGGTTAAGGTCTAATGACATTGGAAATATATATTTCTCTTTTGTGGATTAGGTGATTCTCTAAAAGGTGATTATAGCTCTCTTAATGTGAAAAATTCATCCTAAATACACATCTTTTGGAGTAAATATGAGTTCATGTAAGAATTCTTATAAAAGTTGAAAGTCAACATGACTAGTAAGTATGTTTCCTTATGTTTTTTTTACACTCATAAATAAATTCCTCAATGAAAAGTAATTTAAAACAAAAATGTTATCATGTAATTTTTCCTATTGGGGAATCAGATACCATTTAACCCAGCATAAGTTTGTGATTTTTTGGTGGTTAACATTCTCCTAAACACGTTTTCTATCACTCTCCATCAGAACATGACCCTTTTCTTTTTCTTCCATATGAATGTTTTCCTACATTGAATCCTAGTATGGGTTAACTCAAGTGTCCTATGTTCTTATCTTTCGTTTTTTTAAAGTGATTGTTTTACAGACTCTTGTTCCGGTGTTGGACTTTCAATGATGTTTCCAAGCCCAATTTTAAAATTGTGAGGATGTAATTCCCAAAAGTGGGGAAGGATGTAACATCCCAGGTAAATAAAGAATAAAAAATTTTCATATTTATTAATATTTTATAATTAAATATTAATTTTACTTTAATGGGGTTTCTATGTTCGATAGTGTACCTGATACACAACAAAGAGATTCTTTGAAATCTAACATTGCACACTAGTAATAAAATAATATTATTTTAAATGGTAGTTAACACGTAGTCATTGTATTGGCAGGAATGAATTGGAATAACTAAAATATGATTATATATGTTTGTTAAATGTTTCTACATTTATCCAATAAAGGATAAAGGCTTAAAATACAAAAAGAATTCAATTTTAGGCATATATACTCTAATATTCACTAAAGGACCACTTATCGCCTTTTGATGGCAAACCATCATTAAATTTAGTTTTGGTCTCTCTTATACATACTATTGGAAAAAATAAAATTCTTCTTTAGAATTGGGACTTCAAAATTTACATTGTGTAATTTTTTTGTATTTTTCCGATAAAGTTCATTTTTTAATGAATAGTGAAAATTGTTGTACTTTAATTCAAAACCACTTTTTAATCTTATTTATTTACATGATTAGATTTTCTTTTTAATTGTTTTTAAAATGAAATTAGAATATATTTTTACCCTTTAATCCAATAGTGGTCGTTGAATTATATTCACTTTGAAATTGGACATAAACGAGTGTCAATCTTTTGATATATATTGTTTCATAAAAACACGCTATTTGTCATGACAGCAGGAATGAATTATTAAATTAATTAATGAAACATATATATTTTGAATTTTTTAAAATAGACATCATTTTTGAATTTGGAATATCAAATATATCTTAGGGTGAATTTTTGATATTTTTCTGAAAAACTTAAATTTTATATGAATAGTGAAACCACTAAGTGGTAGTTAAAAAAACTGATTTTTCATTTAAATGAAATTTTAAAACCTCTGTATTTTTAATTTCAAAAATCTGACATACATGGCTGTAATTAGGTTGTAATATATGGTTCAATTTGATTAAAATAAATTTTTTGGTGAATAGTAACTTATAAGTTTTTCATCGCGATTAAAGGTAATTAGTGTAATTTATGGTATAGATAATTTTATAATAAAATGAAATGACTGTGACACATGTCCTACAATTATTGGATGAGTCATGGCCAACAAAAAAAATCCATGGGTCAACTTGGGGACCTCATGGAGCCACATTGGTAGAAAAATGACATTAATAACTTTTTATTTAAAGTTAAAATTAAAATGTCACAAACATGTATTTTTTTACTAAAAAAAATTTACATTGGGTTATACAAGTCATATTTTTGACTATAAATATTAATTAGAAAGATAAAAATATTTCCTACATCATGATATTTTTTTATAATTTTTATACATTATATAAATTAATTTATTTATGACATCGTGATGATGCAGTGATTACCTCATAAATGAACGATTTAAATAAAATTAGAAGATAGGGTGTCATCTAAGTATTAAACTTGTCACAATCCTATAGGATGGGTGGATTTAAAAACCTTATCACCTTATCCTCGAAATTTATTCTTTTGGGACCATTAAAATTTGAAAAGTATTTTATAATAAAGTAATATTTTATAACATTCCAATAGTGCCCCTCCTCTTCTCTTATAAAATGCCCCCACCTCTACCACTTTACCCACACCTCTCAAGCCTTTTGATCTGCCAAAACATGCCCATTTGATCTATAAAAATACCTCTATTCATCATTCAAGCCTCAACTTTGTCATATTTCTCTTCAATAAACCCTTTTGTTTCAAACCACGAAGAGTTACCTGATTTAAAGGTAATGTCTTCACCTATGTTCTTTTTATTTATTTTGCTTCTCCAACCCCATAAACAGTTTTTATTACTGTTTTTGTAACAAAACCAGTATATTAAATATAATAGGATGTTTTTATAAGAATTATTAGAGCTACACTTTCACACATCTCCGTCTAATGGTTAAATAATATATGGTTTCTGTGGATGGCGAATTACTGCCTCGCGAAACGATGATTGTTCAATATTATTTTAACACCTTCAATGGTGGCCATTAAGATGTAACTATCTTTATATATGATATATAATATGTTTATGTTTTCCTTAAGCTTCTTTATTTTTATTTTAGGGTATAACTTTACGGTTTCCATTATGGGTAAACTTGATATCTTCATTTTAGGAAGTGCGGACTACTGCCCCCTTAAAGTGATTTGATTCGTTAATGCCATATGTGGGATGTATAAATGATGTAATTAATAGTATATCATATGATATACTACTTTAATTATAATATCCCTTTATATAATTATTATTTCATTCTATTTAATACAAAAAAAATGAAAGTAGCGTTCATGCGTACTTATGGCTTACCGTCTCCATGAACAGTACATTTCATTTCTTATCTCCAAATGTTATGTACTATTATAAGTATATATATATAATGGATATAAATGTAATATATTACATCTAAATAATGTATATAATTCTGGAATTATAATATATATCTCTCTGATTTATTTTTAATTCCATTAATATGACAAAGAAATGAAAGTAGCGTACATGCGTACGTACGGCCTACCGTCTCCATGAACGGTGCATTTCATTTTTTACCTACAAATGTTATGGAATAGTATAAAATGAATATATACTGGATATATATTATATTTAAATAATTGATAATATTCTGGAGATGATGTACCTATAACTTCATGGAAATTGTTTTTCTAACAAGCTCAATTTTGACTCATGTAACGAACATTTACAAAAATTTCTGATATGAACTCACATTGTTACCCAATTATTATAACAATATAATATGTTCTATTAAATGAATCATAATATTTAAAGTAGGTCCTTATGAAATTATAAATTGACCAAAGTTTATTATTCAGTAATATAACGAAATGAACAAGGAAAGTCGGACTTGAGGTAAGGAATCCTATCTCTCTCTTTCTTTTTAAGAACTCTTTTTTATGTCATTCCATTTAAGATCATATTTATTATGATTGAGGATGTTATTTTATATTCCTAATACTTAACTTTTTATGTTCATATTATGAGAGACCCTATATGATCTTGTAAATCCAGTTTTGGATGTTTTATGTGATGTCGTTAGGCTGCCGAGTTTTCGTAAGGGATTTTTCATCTCACTTTTATTCCCATGTGTTTTATACTACATTTTACACAATTTTCTTTGAGTTGTGTATGTACTGCCCATTATTCTACTCTTTGTGTAATATACTTTCATTGATGGGTATTTACATCAATTTTGTATAGTCCTTCTTTAATGGGATGTACGTTTCAAGAGATACCCAATTCCGTAAGGGAACCATTCACCCTCCTCATTTTAAAAGACTTATTTTTGTTAGGTCTTTTAATCTTATTATGATGGGATATGTTCTTATATATACTTATTGCTATATATTTTATGTCCAAGTGATGAGATACCCCTTTTTATCTCTCATAATCTCGTTTTATGAATTCTAACGTGACGTTGTTAGGCTATCAGATTTCTGTAAGGGAACTTATTAACCCACTTTTAAATCTTTGGGTTAAACCTCTACTTCTTGATTTTATGCCAAGATTATGTGTGGAATACCTATGTTGTAATTTACACAAACCTTTGTGTGTATATACTATTACTACACATAATCATCTCATTGATAAAATCTTACGTCATTTATCTGAACTTGTATGAGAAATCATAACTTAATCTCATTTCATTGAGTTAAATATATATGTCATTGGTTGTGTTTTTTAAAGAGTATGTGTGAATGAACTCTGATTGTTTTACACTTAATATTCACTTATAATTGGTGTATTTATATTTGTCACACATAATCATGTAATTGATTTATCCTTAATCTAAGGGTACTGACTTTGTAAGGGACTCCGTCTAAATGTCCTTTCATTGAGGAATATTTTGTTTTATACACAACTTTCTTTTATACGGTGTATAAACCCCTTTGACTTCTAATTTTATTCAGAATTAATCATTTCTATATGAATCATTTTTCTAAATGACATAAATATTGTTTCTTTTTAACATGTGGTGACAACGACCTTTCCACTGCCGCGAGTATTATTTGATCTTTGGCTTCCTCAACAAGACGTTATATTTTTAAAAGTAAATAAATACCATATACTCTTTTATGTATTTTGGTATTGAGAAAGGTTTTGGTAATGGATTTTTTTGTCTATATATTTAAGTGATATATTGTGATTGAAATGTGTAATTGTTTTATTTTCATTATAATTGTTTTATGTGTTATGATTTTATAATTGTACTTGGACATTTGACGGGTGGTTATGTGATAAACCATATGACGGGTGGTGCCGTGAATACCAGGATGGGTGGTTACATAATAACCTCCAATGCATTTGGTATGGAAGTCGTATGTATGGCTATTCCATTAAGTATGTGTGGAAGTCAACCGTATGGTTATTCCATTTAAGTATGGTTATGTCCCAGGTTACCTTTATATGTTATGTATAAGGGTTTTATTGTAATATTTTGGTTACAAAAGGGTAAGTAATGATATTTTATTCATTGAAGAGTTTATAATACTTCATAAAGGTGAAAAGTATTACATTGATAATGTATTCATGGCTTACTTGTTGTTTTGAAAAACTAACAGTTTTCCTTCTTTGTGTATCCTTTACTGGGATTTTCATGCTCATCCCAAATTTTTGAAATGTTTTCCACAAGACATAATGATGAATAGGGTGAAGGATGGGATCGCGGAAAGACATGCTATCTAAAACATGGAACTATACATGTTTCTTTATAATAGTTTTTTTTATTTTATGGAATCTTAGTCGATCTGTCTACTTTGTAATCTTTTGAGATGTAATAGTTATGACCTAATTCTCTAAGACTCTAAACTTGAAATGATCCTCTATGTGAATTATTAATTTAATTCTAGATTAATTAATTTTTATGGCTAGGGCCTTATATTTACACTTGTTCATGTAGAAACAAAACCAATTACTTGGATATTTAACTCAATCAATGGAAATTGGGTTTAGATTACCCTTATCAAGTTCATATCAATGACAGGAGAATTTTTCAAGGGAGTGATTATGTGTATCAAAAGAATATCCACACAAAAGGGAGTGGAAATTATAATATAAATAAAAAAATATAGATTCAACAGATAATATTTGTCTAAAATAATCAATGATGTTGTCATAAAACACAATGAGTGGAAATTGAAATTTGAAATTCCATTACCGAGTTGGTAACATACGAAACATACACACCATGAAAGAATGATCATAAAATGATGATATAAATACATATAAAAGAAATTATATTACACAAATAATAATGTTAAGGGATGTACATACACCACACAAAAGGAAATAGGGGAAAATATAGCAGGAATATCATGGGAATAAGAAGTGAGATGAAAACACCATACCATGTTGTAGTCAATAGAGTCGTATGACAAAATATCTACCAAATGAAAAACAATATCCATGAATATAATGAAAATAATGATACTATATAACAAATGGGAGTACAAAATGCACCATATGCAACAAATATGTGTCGAACAATTGAAATCTCACAAAATTAAAAGTGAGATTAGAATCCCAAGACCACATTGTAATCAATGGAGTCATATTAAAAAAAGTTAATAACCACCAAATTAATCATAGAGTACCGTGAAAATAAAGAGAATCAGGATATTATATATGCAATGGAAGCACAAAATTAAATACATGCAATACATTAGTGGTGAACAATGGAAATATAAAGGAATTAAAAGTGATATAAGAAACATGTTTTCCTGTGTACGACTAGATTCAATCAATAATTAATCTCTTGAATAATAAACTATTATTAATTTCTACATGATAAATAACATTTTTCATTTATATTATTCCTTTAATATCAATTATTACCTTGCAATAACAATTTTTTAATAATTTGAGGTCATGTCCGACATTTTCTCAATGATCGGAACTTGAGTTATGAATAAATTTGTTATAATTATAAATTTTCCATTTGGTCGAAATACTAATATCAATAGAATTATATTAATGATTTAGATGTCATATATATCATATATATCTACAATATATATATAGGTATTTATAATAGTATATAACATTTGGTGATAAAAATGAAATGCACCATTCCTGGAGACGTTAAGCTATATGTACGCATTAATGCTACATTCATTTCTATTTCATATTTAATTGATTTAAAATCTAATGATAAATATATATATTATGATTATATTATAATATTATATATCATATATTTATCCAAATTCTTTATATGTTCCCCATTTGGCATGAACGAGTCATATCACATTGATGGGGTGGTAGTCTGGACTTCCTCAAATGAAATTATCATATTTACCCACTATGGAAACCATAAAGGTATTATAAAAATTAAAAATAAATACACAATAAATAAATATAAATAAAATATAAATCAGAAATAAATTTTGATCCATTTTAATGGTGCCCATAAGAGGTGTTAGAGGAAGATTGATCTATAATCATTTAATGAGGAAGAAGTTCTCCATCCATTGAAATAGAATGTTTTTTAACTATTAGATGGAAGTGCGTGTAAGTGTACTTCAAATATTTTTCATAGAAACAACCTAGTATATTTTTTATACTAGGGTTTTTTAAATTAATGGGATAAAATGAGTTCAGGGGGATGGAGAAGTAAAATAAAACAATAGTACTTAAGAGAAGATGTTTCCTTTAAATCATGATTATCCCTTTGGTTTGATCCAAATGTGTTAATTGAGTTTCCTTATGCTTAAGGGAAGGAATCTAGGATGAGTAAGGTGATCTAGGTATCCTAATAGGGAAGAGGTTTGATGAGTCATGGGGCTTGATAAGTTTGAAAAATGAGTTAGATGTGATGGATTTTTAAAAGGGGGAGGAAGGGCACATTAGGAATGTTTAAAAGTATTATTTTATTATATTTTGATATTTAGTCTCTAAAGGACCAAAAATTATAATGGACAAAGATAAGATTACTCCTGTTCAAAATAAAATCTTCCAATAATAATTTGACATGTTTTTGATTTTGTTTTAATCTTAATAATCTTATTTATTTGAAACATTCATTAAAGAGTTATGCACTACATCATTATTATGTCATAAATATTTTTATTTTTTTGATGAAAAAATTTATAAAAAAATTATCATGATGTAGGAAATCATTTTATATTTAAAATTAATTTTTATTATTGAATATATAACTCAAATAACCCTTTTTTATAATTCATATATTAAATGATATATCTTAGTTTATTTTTTTTTCTATTCAATCAATTAATATAATGTGTCATTACTACTCCCATGTGGCTCGACGGGGTTCCAAAATCAACCCAAGGATGTTGATGGTCGGAAATGTATCATTAAATAGGGTTAGTACATAAGTTAGGGTAATTTTATATTATTATAATAATATTTTTTTACCCTTATTTACTAGATTTACCCTTTAAGCATGGTAAATAATATATTTACATATTTAAATATTCATAATGTAAAAAAATAAAATTTACATTTTTACACATTTTGGACCTCCTGATTCAAAATATGAAATCCACTTTTCCAAATTCAGATCACATATGTTGGAAAAATTAATTGAAAGTTAATTCCGGATGTTAAAACAAACAGTTTTTTTTGAAATAATAACAATCCAATGATTGACACGTGTTTATGTCAAATTTAAAAGTGAAATAACATCAAATTATCAACATTGGATTAAATGGTAAAATAATATTATTACTAAACTTTTGAACAAATTAAAAAAATAATCTATCTTTATAATTAAATTACATTAAAATTTATTTTTAATTTAAAATATATTATTATGCACTAATCATAAAAAAATTTATCAGACGGATACCAAAAACTTAAAAAAATTAAATTTGGATTTCACTATTCTAAATAAGAATTTTATTTTGTCAAATTTAGCATTTAAAATGATAAAAACTATATTCAATGATTTTTCTCCCTAAAAAGGTGCTAAACTGACCTTTTAATGATTAATAGATTATTTATGATTAAATTAGGATTCATTCTTATTTTAAGCCTCTAATATTTTATTGGGTAAATGTAAAAACATTTAAAAACCTGTTTATTAGTATTGTAGTTAATTCTATCCTTTTCCAGCAATACAAATGCTAGGCATTAACTACCATTTAAAATATTATTACATTATTATTTTTCAGTTAGAATCATCATTGTGTGCAACATATGATTTCCCAAAAACCCATTATAGTGTATACATTATTCCATCAAACATAGAATCACCTTTAAAATAAAATAAATAATGTATTGTAAAGTCTCAATAAATATGAAAATGTTATATTCCATAGTTACCTGGGATATTACACACCGAATGTAGAGTTCAACTACATAGTTTTCATTCATCAAATGCATGGTTGACAATGTAAATTTTATCACAAAGGTATGGTTGATGATTCATACCTTTTATCCTCAAACATAGGGTTTCATACATACATGGGGTTCTTCAACCCCACCTGTTCTCTTTGGTAAATGTAAAGTTTCATCCAAACATAATGTTATTTAACTAAACTTTTCCTTAATTGTGAAGCTGATAATGTAGAGACCCGAAGCTTGACGTACATGGACATTACATTACTTTTGTTGAATACTTAATAGATAAGAAAAACATACACACAAGGATCGTAATAGTTTAGTGTCCTTGGAAACTCGGAATATAATCTTCTAATCATGGTGAAATATCTTCAACATCTTCATTAATGATATTCCCCTTTTATTTTCTTACCTAAAACCTTTCTTTATATCCTGGGGAAATGAAGACATACGAAGGGTGAGCTAAAATGCTCAGTACGGGTAAGAATAGAGAACATAAAACAATCCTTAGTCATTTTAATGTAAAAAACATGAGCATAAAATATAAACATCAAAATCATGGGCAATGACATAAAAAATAGCAGTACGTAAGGAATAGATCACGAGGAAAAATTAATCATGATAAATTATCATGGGAATAAAAAATGTAATTGTGGAAACCATTAAGCACATGATATTATTTCCATAGTATCCAAGGCATTACTTCCATTACCATCTTAGTGGACAAAGTCCCTTTCTGAATCGAGTTCACTCCTTGTTTCAGTCCTGTAACACTGAACCAGATTAACTTACTATTCTATCCATGTCTATATCATGAGATATAAATCTTTACCTAATGCATTGGAGGGATATATAGGTCCCACCCATCTCATAATGAAATCATTCTTACTATTGAAACAAAATAAACTTAAAGCATTCATTATAACCCAATGAATAAAATGGGTTTCATAAACATCATCCCATCATTTCATAATCCTTATAAAACAAATGGACATTTCATCATAAGAAATGTGAAACAATTTAAATCAAAGATACATTATACTTGAAACATACACATATGAAATAATGTCATATTAGATGGAAAAATGGTTTTGATAAAACACTTGAAATGAATTTTTGAGGAAAATATCCTTTCTTCTTCATAAACAATTTATTTTCCCAAAATGTCATGAAATTATAAAATAAGGAGATTTTGTTTAAAATAGTCATGAAGTCTTTTGGAGGAAGCTTCATGAAAATAAGGCTTTTTAAAACCATAAAAATCCTTTCATGTCGTATAATTTAAAAAAAACATTCTTCTCATACTTTTGCCGGAAAAGACAAAAAAGTACCTTGTAACGTAAAAAAAAGAAATATTCCTTACATACCATGTAGTAAAAGTCCAAAATGGGTAAAAAGGACTTTAAAAATACATGAATCCATTTTTAGAAAATAGGGACATGGATGATAAATATAACCCCAGTGAAAACATATGAATAAACAATCTCTGATAAGAATGAGATTGAAATAATTATCCCTTACCATATGTTCGATATCCTTTGTATGTATCTGAACCTCCTATATAATGATTTAAATAATGTCATTGAATTATTACAGGATCATATTTATTGTTATGTTATCATATATGGTTCACTTATGACTTTATATTAGCCGTTCTTTTGTAAATTCCAGGTTTACGAGCGTTTGGGTAAAATCGTTTCATTTGTCATCCATGTTTTGACTTGCAATTATTCATATGATTGATTAGATCATGATTAATTAATTAAAAAATATAAAACATGATTTAAATATAATATATATTCAGAATATACATATATATAATAGATCAATAAATGGAATGAACTACACCGTTCATGGAGACGGTAGGCCGTACGTACATATGAAGGCTATTTTTGTTTCCATATTGAATTGAATGGAATTAAGTATATGAAATACATATATATATAAATAAATCCATTAGAATTATTATGTCATATATTTAATTATTACTTATTATATATAATTTATAATCATTCTTTAATTGTTAACATGGAAATGAGTCTAATCGCGTCGTGGAGACGGTAATCTGTACGTACGCACGAGCGATGATATCGTTCACATATTTATTGAATATAATTGGAGTGAATGATCTAATATATTAGAATCAGTATGATGTTATAATAATAATATTTATTTATTCTTTACACCATTATACCCATCCACGTAAGATAGTGGTGGGAAAACAGATTACACCATGACGTGGACATGGTATTCCATACATACGCACGTGCGGTGATTTCGTTTTTCATAGGATGGATAAAAGGTGAAATGGTATTTCATAATATTTATAACAACATATCATTATATTATTGATAATTATGTTATTACAATATAATGAAACAACTAAAGAATAAGATGTTGAAGAAGAAAGAAAATTGAAAGATTTGGTAACAGATATTACCTTTTCTTTGACACGCCTCTTTGAAACCTCCTCTTAGGGTACTAAAATTGGTCTTTGAAGAAGAACAGGACCTCTAGAATGTTTCTAGGGAAGTTGAGAAGGGAAATTGGCAGGTTTTGGACGATATTAGAGGTTCCAAATTGTGTTAGGAGAAGAGGGAGGAGGTTCCCTTTTATAAGGGAGGAGAGGGGCACCATTGGAAATATAAGAAATATTAGTTTATATTAAATCCCAACCCCACATAAAAACTTCCAAAATGACTCATATCAAAATATAAGATGAGATAAGGTTTTAATATCCTCAAACAATAAAATTTAGGCAAGTTATGAGTCTATTTTAAATATTATCAACTTGATTTATCTTTATTTATCAATTAAATTTTATATGTTGTAATAATATTCTAAATTTTAAATTATTACAAATAAATAGATATGTGTTGTTAATTTTCCATAATTTGACACTTTATGAAATTTTAGGTCCTTTAAATTTTATTTTATAATTTTTAAATATTTTTTTTTGTTTTTTAATCAATTTTATAATATGTTAATTTTATATAATAACAATAGTGACAATTTTGACAGTATTCATTTATTTGAATTTAAATAAAATAAATACAGAAGATATGTTCGAACTAAAAGCTTTAATAGATTCATAAAATTTCATATGTGTCTATAAAATTAGTGGAGAACATTAAATAGTTCATGTAATATTTATTTTATTATTTTTAAGATCGTTTATTTGATATTTCATTCAATAAAATAATTTCAACATCACTATTGTGTCATAATTAATGATAATTATTTAATACCTAAAAATTATAATTAAATTAATATGATATATATAATTGTATTAAATTTATGGAGACTATTAACTTTCTAGGTTTCATTAATTTTATCACTAAATTAAAATTATTATACTTAAACGATTTCAGAAAGTGCCATGTAGTCACTTTCTTTGGTTTTAATAATAATTAAATTATTTTCATTGGAAAAAGTCCATTAAATGAATATTATACGACCCTTATGTGATATGGGTCTACTTTTAGTCATCCAATAAGATTTTTTAAGGTGTTAGGGTAATTTTATAATCTTATATTTACCCTTAATTACCCGATTTACCATTAACTATGGTAAATAAAATTTACCGTACTTACTATTCATAATGCACAAAAAATAAAAAGTAGCTTATTAACATAATTTGGATCCTCTGATTCCAAATATTGAATTCATTTTTCCAAATTAAATACCCATAATTTTCAGAAATTAAATTAAAATTAATTTCGTTGTCGAAATAAAACGAGTTTTTATTTAAAACATTGCAAAAGATTGAATTGATTTAACCTACGAATTCAATGTAAAATCAATTATAATGACATAAAATATAATAAATGGTAGAAATATATTATATTTATACTTTAAAACTTTACCATATTATAATTTAACCATATAAATTATCTCAATGATAAAAGTTTTTTTTAATTATATATTAGCGAATATTTACTATTCATCAAAATATGAATGTTATTAGAAATATATCAAAAGTTTATCCAAAGTAAATTTTTATATCATGATTCCAAATAAGAAGTTTATTTTGTAAAAATTAACTTATAATAATATAAAAAACTAGATTTAATGTGGGTTCTCCATTAAAAGGCGGGAAAACTGCATTTTTTGAAAAATAATTATTTTACCTGAAAAATTTATTTTGTTCACATACCTTGTTCTAGAAAATGTGTAAGATGAAATAATAATGTTATAACATTCAAAATATAGTTAATACTATTCATAACGGCTAGTTCATAATAATATTATAACCATATATCATTGTTTAGTGAAACCTGATATTGCGTACAACACACGCTATTGAGGAAAGTCGTGATTGCGTGTAATGCAAGCCAAGTAAGGGTTGTGTGTTGTGAAAGAATCCTTCGTTGTTTCCTATAACAGAATCCAACCATATTTCATTTATACATTGAATATATATATATATACAGTCAATGTTGTGTAGAATGACTATTATAAAATGAACTTGACATTGTGTGTAACACAATCGGAGAATAGTGTTGCATATGATTCAAGCTAATACAGTGTGGCATATAGCACTATATAATCTTGTTGTAGCATAAAACACATGACATCAAATAAAATAAAAATAATATTTATCATAAAATATCTGTTTGTTACATTCTACCCCCCTTAAAATGAATTTCTCCCTCGAAATTCATCAGGGTTATACATGGTTTTCTACTTGAAAGTTTCTTTAATTGCAACAGACATCGTAAAATGAAATACCAAAACATAACTTTAAAAACTAAAGTATGAAACGTAACGGTTACACAAATTAACTAATTAGTGGGTTTCCAAATAGGAGAACATATGTGAAAATATGGATATGGAAGAAAAATATAACCATCATGTTCTGATGGAGATTGGTAGCGGACATGGCTATGAAAAAACCAAAAATCACAAAGACATAAATTTGTGATGATATAAGGTACCATCTTATTTATCGGATATAAGAGCACTAGGACTAAATTTTTGGATTTCAATATCATTTCCCTAAAGTTGAAAATTTGGAATTAGAAGAAATACTTGTTGATTTTGGTACAATATCACTGTTGTTCGTTCTTTGAACAATTTCCACTTCATCTCTTAAAGAAATGTAGTTGAATTTGTTATTCGTGAAGTGTTAACAGGTCATGTGATAAAATGATGGGTCATTCCATCTATTTCAAAAAAATGTTTAGAAAAAGTTATCAAATATACATAAGTCCATCTATGGTGAGGTTAATCATATACGATTCAAAAAAGGAACATATACTCAATATATCATACCGCTTAATAAAATTAAAATAGTTTTCACTAACTAGGGACTTCCTGTAGGCCAGTGGTAGGAGATAAAGGCCAGTCGCACTTCGGTTGTGGGTTCGATTCCCACAGCCTTGTCCGACGCGATGGGTTGTCGCCTATCCTGCAGGTTCTCCTTTTTCTAAAACTACATTACTATAACATCCCATCAATAATATAGAAAAAATTTCGATCCTTAAACAATACTAACATATTTACAACATAATCCATTCCAATATTTAAGCTTATCCAAAATACTTCGGTCTAATCACATAGTATAAAGAAAAAAATTACTAGAGAGTTTATCTACCAAGAATGTGAATAAAGCATTTATCTCACATATATCATAAGATATATCTTTTTGGTTGCATTCCAAACACATGAATATATTAGTCATATATTCTCTTGAAACATAAATTACCATAGAACCTTAGTGAAAACATGAATATTGTCAAAAGGTAACTCTTTCCACATACCAAAATCCCAAAAAATCTATATAATCAAACCATAATATCACTTATTCCTTATACCAGTAATGAGCTCATGAATACAATCAAACATCTCATTATCTTCTTATCCCTTCATTATACGCATGTCATCTACATTCCAAAAATATCTGAATAACCTTCCATGGCTACCGATACCATTCAACATATACTTTCAAATACTTTAGGAAAAACATTAGTGTAACAATCCTTAAATGATTATTTATTCCATAGTACCATACATTATTCTTTATAAACATCAATCATTCCACTAACATCTTAAACCACTGAATGAGCTTCATCATTTCTTTCATCTCATATTTCATTTGTATTCTCTTTATCATCATCCACATAAATACTACTCATATGACCATGCGGATTCTCTTCATGAGATTTTCCCTTAGGGAATTGGTTTCAATAATTCCCATACATTCCACATTTAAAACATCTAATCGATGTTGATGTTGTAGTAATACCAATATCCTTTTCCATGCTGTTAACTGAACCTTTTCATTTGCACTTGCTGGATTGGTGTCCTTCTTTTCCACACACAAATCATCTTCCCGTTCCTTTGAAATAACCACCCTAATGCCTCTTCCCACATGATTTACATGAGGTAATTTGAACTTTATTTCCTCTATGATCATCATGAAACTCCATCTTTCTCTTATTATATGTGTCGGGAAACTTACCAAAGTTGAGATTATTGATCATATTATGAGATTGATGATTTGGTATAATAATGATGTTTGGACTTTCAAATCCCATTTAATTTGGTTTCTCATGAAGAATATCATTCCATTGTCCATCATATCCTCTATTATTGTGAATCTTCCTGTTTCTATCCATTTTCAAAAACCCAAAAAAAGAATAGTGTGAGAGGCAAAACTCATACTAGGAAAAACAACATAATAAAGGGAGAGTACCGTCAATATCTAACATCTTAGGTTAAATTCTATGATCGTTACCATATTTATAGGACTATAACCTATATGTATACTTATCCTTAGCGACATCCCTAGACATACCTTAGAAATATCTCTTGGGATCTCACTAATGATTCCGTATCCTAGATTCCAAAGGCTAACTAAACCTTTCCTCTGATACCAACTGTAGAGACCCGAATCTTGACATACATGGACATTACATTACTTTTGTGGAATACTTAATACATAACAAAAAATGACATAGAAGGATCGTAATATTTTAGTGTCTTTGGAAACTCGAAATATAATCTTCTAATCATGGTGAAAGATCTTCAACATCTCCATTAATGATCTTTACCTTTTTTTTCTTACCAAAAACCTTTCATTAAATCCTGGGGAAAATAAAACATATAATGGGTGAGTTCAAATGATCAGTAAGGGTAATTATAGAGAACATAAAATAATCCTTATACCTTTGAATGTAAAAAACATAAGCATAAAATCTAAACATCAAAATCATGCACAATGACATAAAACATGGCAGTACGTAAGGCACAGATCATGAAAAAACATTAATCATGATAAATTAGCATGGTAATAAAACATGTAATTATTGAAACCATTAACTACATGATATGATTTCCATAGTATCCAAGTCATTACTGCCATGACTATCTTAGTGGAAAAAGTCCATTTCTGAATCGAGTTCACTCCTTGTTTCAGTCATGTAACACTAAACCAGATTAACTTACCGTTTCCGCCATGTCTATCTCATGAGATATAAATCTTTACCCAATGCATTGGAGGGAAATATAGGTCCCACCCATCTCATAATGAAATCATTATTACTTGTGCCACTAAATAAACTTAAATCATTCATCATAACACAAAGAATAAAATAGGTTTTATAAACATCATCCCATCATTTCATAATCCATATAAAACAAATGGACATTCATCATAAGAAAATTGAAACCATGAAAATCAAAGAGACATTATACTTGAAACATACACATATGAAATAATGTCATCTTAGATGGAAAAATGGTTTTTATAAAACACTTGAAATGAATTCTTGAGGAAAATATCCTGTTTTCATCAAAATCAATTACTTTTCACAAAATTTCATGAAATTTTAAAAGAAAGAGATTTTGTTGAAAATATCCATGAAATCTTTTGGAGGATTCTTCATGAAAATAAGGCTTTATAAAACCATAAAAATCGTTTCATGCCATATAAGTTTAAAAAAACATTCTCGTCGTACTTTTTCCAGAAATGTCAAAAAAGTACCTCATAACGTAAACAAAAGAAATATTCCTTAAATACCATGTAGTAAAAGTAAAAAATGGGTTAAAAGGAAATTAAACATACATGAACCCATTTTTAAAAAATAGGGTCATGGATGATAAATATAACCCTGGTGAATACATACAAATAAACAATCTTGGATAAGAATGAGATTGAAATATTTATCCCTTACCTTATGTTCAATATGATTTTATGTATCCGAAACTCCTATATAATGATTTAAATAATGTCATTGACATATTAAAAAATCATATTAATTGTTATAATATCATATATTGTTCAGTTATGACTTTACATTACCCGTTCTTTTGTAAATTCCATGTTGAAGAGCGTTTTGGGTAAAATCATTTTATTTGTCGTTCGTTTTTTGACTTGTAATTATTCATATGATTACAAAGATCATGATTACTTAATTCCAGAATATAAAACATGATTTATATATAATATATATTAATAATATAAATATATATAATAGATCAATAATTGGAATGAAATACACCGTTCATGGAGACGATTGGCCGTACGTACGCATGAACGTTGTTTTCATTTCCTTATTGAATTGAATGGAAATAAGTATATGACATACATATATATATATATAAATAAATAAAGTAGAATTATTATGTCATATATTTCGTGATTACTTATTATATATACTTTATAATCATTCTTTAATTGTTAACATGGAAAATGAATCTCATCGCTTCGTGGAGACGGTAATCCGTACGTACGCACGAGCGATGATATCATTCCCATATTTATTGAATCGAATTGGAGTGAATGATATAATATCATAGAATCAGTATGATTTTATAATAATAATATTTATTTATTATTTACACCATTATACCCATCCAAGTAAGTTGGTGGTGGAAAAACATATTACACCACGGCGTGGAGACGGTATTCCGTACGTACGCACACACATTGATTTCGTTTTCCGTAGGATGGATAGATGGTGAAATGGGGTTGCTTCATATTTATAATAAAATATTAGTATATTATTGATAGTTATGTTATTACAATATAATGAAACAAATAATGAATAATAAGTTGAAGAAGAGAGAAAATTGAAAGTATCGGTAACCGATATTACCTCTTCTTTGACACGCCTCTTTGAAACCTCCTCTTAGGGTACTAAAATTGGGCTTTGAAGTAGACAAGGACCTCTAGTATGTTGATAGGGAAGTTCAGAAGGAAAATGGATAGGTTTTTTCCGAGCTTAAAGGCTCCAAAATGTGTGAGGAGAGGATGGAGGAGGTGCCCTTTTATAAGGGAGGAGAGGGGCACCTTTGGAAATTTAAGAAATATTAGTTTATATTAAATCCCAACCCCACATAAAAACATCCAAAATGAAACATATCTGAATATTAGATGAGATATGGTTTTAATCTAATCAACCAATAAAATTTAGACATGTTAGGAATCTATTTTAAACATTATCATCTTCATTTATCCTTATTTAAAAATTTAATTTTATTTCTGGTAATAATATTATAATTTATAAATTATTATAAATAATTACATATGTGTAGTTAATTTTACATAATTTGACACTTCATGACATTTCAGACCATATAAATTTAAATTTATAATATTTAAATATTTATGTGATTTTTAAACAATTTTATAATATGATATTTTTATAAAATAACAATAGTGTCAATTTTGACACTATTTATTTATTTGAATTTAAATAAAATATATACATAAGATATGTTTGAACTAGAGTCTTTAATAGATTCATAAAATTTCATATGTATCTAGAAAATTATTGGAGCACATTAAATAGTTCATATATATATATATTAATATTTTTAAGATCATTTATTTGATATTTCAATCAATAAAATAATTTCAACATCACTATTGTGTCATAATTAATGATAACTATTGATTCCCTAAAAATTATAAATAAATTCATATGATGTATATAATTGTATTATCTTTCTGGAGATTATTCATGTTCGATGTTTCATTAAGTTTAGCACTAAATTTAAATTATTATACTTATAATATTTAAGAAAGTGACATGTTGTCACTTTCTTTGGTTTTAAAAAATAATTAAATTATTTTCATGGAAAAAAGTCCAGTAAATGAATCTAATCCGACCCTTAAGTGATATGGGTCTACTTTTAGTCATCAAATAGGATTTTTTCAGGTTTTAGGATAATTTTATAATCTTATATTTACCCTTAATTAACTAATTTACCTTTAACTAAGGTAAATAAAATTTACCGTAGTTACTATTCATAATGCCCAAAAAATAAAAAGTAGCTTATTAACATAATTTGGACCCACTGATTCCAAATAAAGAATACATTTTTACAAATTCAATACCCAAAATTTTCAGAAATTAGATTAATATTAATCCTGTTGTCGAAAGAAAACGGGTTTTTGTTTAAAACATTGCAAAACATTGAACTGATTTAAACTATGATTTCAAGGAAAAATCAATGCTAATGACATAAATTATATTAAATGGTAAACATATATTCTCTTTATACATTAAAACAATTCAATATTTTAATATTACCATATAAATTTTATCAATGAAAAAGTTGTTTTTAATTAAAAATTATCGTATTTTTACTAATCATCAAAATATGAAAGTTTTCAGAAAAATATAAAAAATTTATCCAAAGTAAATTTTTATGTGTTGATTTCAAAGACGAAGTTTATTTTTTAAAATTGAACTTATAAAAATTTCATAAACTAGATATAATGTGGGTGCGCCATTAAAAGGCGGCAAAACATCATTTTTTAAAAAATACTTATTTTACCCGAAAATTTTATTTTGTTCACATACGATGTTCTAGAAAATGAGTAAGATGAAATAATAATGACATAACATTCAAAATTTAGTTAATACTATTCATAATGGCTAGTTCATAATAATATTATAACCATATATCATTGTTTAGTGAAACCTGATATTGTGTACAACACACGCTATCGAGGAAAGTCGTGATTGCGTGTAATGCAAGCCAAGTCAAGGTTGTGTGCTGTGCAATAATCCTTCATAGTTTCGTATAATATAATCCAACCATATTTCATTTATACATTGAATATATATATTTATACACACTCAATTTTTCATAGAATGACTATTATAAAACGAACTTGAAATTGTGTGTAACACAATCTAAGAATAGTGTTGTGTATGCTTCAAGCTAATACAGTGTGGCGTATAGCACAAGATAATCGTGTTTTAGCATAAAACACATGACATCAAATAAATTAAAAATAATACATATCATAAAATATCGGGTTGTTATAGATAAACCATATGTTTTAATACTTTATCATAATATATTAATAAAAACGTAGGTTATGGCCCTCATATTACATTATTTAATATAGGGAATGACAAGTGATACCAAAAAATGACAACCCCTGTACAGTGTTTCCATAATATTGTTAAGATCATTCCGAACACTTTATCATTTATTTATCACAAATAAATACTTGGATATTAATCCACAATAATAATTGTATTGAATATAATCTTCTAGAAATACTATTAAAAAATATTATTTGTAAAAAACCATGGTATATGTGAGAATCAAAATAAATAATAATTATGTAGTATTGTAGAGACAATACATTCCTAACAATTACATGTATTTTCCATCATATGAAAATAAATAGTACCACATAGGCATACACACTACTTACCATCCACTCATTGTGGTGTAATATGTTTTTCATCACCACTATTCAATGATAGATATAATGATGAAAAATTTATATGTATGATAATTATGAGAAAATATGAATTATGAATAAATTAAATACCATAAAATTCCATATCATATCACTTATTAGGGGAATGATATAATCCCTTGTGATTTCATAAATCCTACCATAGCCATTATGAGAAGAAATTAATTTTACATATCCAAAATTTAATATTGGATACAAAATATATTGAAGGATTTAATATTTTATTTTTACAGTTGATATAATTCTTTATTATATATATATATATAATATGTAAAATAACCAAATCTCATATGGCAATAGATGCATTGGAAAATAAATCATTTAACATCCAAAATTGGTAATAATAAAATATAAATAACTAATCAATTATAAGACGATATAATAGGATAAGATATGGTTTCCTGAACCTGAACATTTTTATAGTATTGATTATTAATATTCATTAAATAATTATAAATTATGTTAATTCATATACAACCTAATTTTTATTTGAGATATTTTTTTTTCACTACTCATATTTTTTTATCAGATATTCGTTATTAAACACTTATTTATTATTTGCAGTGTACCTACCCTTCTATATATCATATAGTTAATCAATTTATCATCATGATATTAAAAGTGTTCATTGTTTATTATGTATTTTTAAGAGAAAAATGATTCAAATTAATAATATAGGAATAGGAAAAATTGAATTAAAAATATATTTTAAACCCATTATGTAATATATGGATTGATTTTGGAATGTGATACACTGGTTAAGGATGGTTAATGAAAACCCATCGATGCATCAGTAATCTATTTAGATGGAATTATTTTGTCAAAAAATCGTCTTGTTTATTTCCAAGATGAATAATATGGGCTTCTACCTCTATATATAAACATGAAAGGGGATTTATCTTCAATGATAGGGGATATATCTTGATATAATAAATTTCAAATATTATTAATTTTCTTCATTTAACTTATTACTATCCAAGGCGTTTACAAATTGAAAAAAATAAATGTTCTCATTTTTTATTCACAGTTTAATTTTTACAAGGCATGTTAATTTAGTTACTTACATTTCGATGATTATTTGGATCGTTTATGCATGTAAGAATTCATTGAACCTAACCCTTACTGAGTATTTGTTCGCAATAATTTCATAATATTTACTTCCCCAATATTTCAAAGAACATAATTAAAATTGATATGTAGGGTTAATCCTAGATAGTAATGGGTTTCCAAATGAAATATAATTTTTATTGTATGTCATAAATATAATTATATTTTCAAATATGTATTCAGTTTTCCAAGGATACAAAAATATTCGGTCTTCAAGAATGTGATTTCATGTATCTTATTCCAATGTAATAATGTAATGCATCAGTTCTAGGATACTATATAGAGGGTCACTATTACATTGAATTTACAGATATATTAGGGAATAAATTCCATGGTGAGTTGCAAACATATCGTATTCTTTTACCAAATCACAAGACCATATTAATTTTTATAATTAAATTAATTTTTTTTAAATAAGGAGATGATTCGTTAAGGACATTTTAAATTTATTATGAAAGGGGATAATTACATGTGAATTTATTAATCAATGGTTCTTTTGGTGAATATGTAATGGATGAATAATAAAGGGTTCCCCTAATTATTAACAAGTGTAATGCTATTGAGAATCATCTCTCTAAAAAAATGTAATATCCAGAGTTTGGGAATGGAAACAGATAAATTGTGTTTCTAGTTTATAAGAAACTCCAATAAATGAATAACTACACCAGTCGGGATGGGGAAGAGAATGTTGTGTTTTTTAGTTAGTGTAATCATTCAATATCTAAACATTGGCTATTAGATACAACATCTACTGCTAACACCTCTAAAAATATAAATGAACCAAGTACATCATGAATTATTTTTAGAGATATGTGGATTTGAGATATTCTAATGGTGTGAGGTTGGCCTCTCAATCATTTGGTGACACTGACATTAATTTCCAATGGGAACGATTTTTTATTTAAAAGAATGTAATTTTTTATCAAATGTTACTAAGATTAATTTGTTTCATTCCTAAATACAGAAGGATTTTTTTCTTGTTTCTTAGTACAAGTTATATCTTTTTTAAATAAATCATTTTTAATGGTAATGAACATTTAAATATTGGTATAAATATATAAAATTATGAAAACCTATTATTGGAAACTAATAAAAATTTCATGTTCACACGACTCATATAACACACTGTTGTGGCATTACCATCATAATCATGTAAATGATAATATTTTGAAAAAGATAGGTCAAGATATTTATTTATATTATTCTAATCTAAAATTACTTGAATTATGTCATACTTGATTATGTGAAAATAAAATGAAAAAAATGAAATGCGGTGGATAGGGTGAATGTGATCAATATATTCTTTTATTGGTAAACAGTGATGTTGGTGGGAAATTTATATTATTTTCAATGAACTCCAATTGATATGACATTTTTCACAATGAATCTATATAATCATATCAAATCCATAGAGGTATCCCTTATAATCAAATGTTACCATTTATAGAGATAGATCATCT
This sequence comes from Viscum album, assembly GCA_963277665.1. Taxonomy (NCBI): domain Eukaryota; kingdom Viridiplantae; phylum Streptophyta; class Magnoliopsida; order Santalales; family Viscaceae; genus Viscum; species Viscum album. The sequence continues at coordinate 1,912,571,658 of OY728151.1, forward strand.
TAATCTCCCACTCTCAATTTTACAGTGATATAGAAGAATGCAGAGGATGTGATTCTCATGGTGATCAAAGGATAATGATTGAAAAAATTGGATAAATAATTTTTTCACCCATAAATTCTTATGGTTTTATTAATAGATTATTGGAATAGTTGTAGATCACTACAAGATGAAATAGACTCTTCCTTTTTACAACTAAATGATGGTAGAACAATGATCTATAGTCGAATCCATCAACATTGAAAAAATTATCACATTTTAATTCGTAAATAATTAAAATACATATTTTAATAATGGATGATCCTCCACATGGTTATGGCATTATATGTATTTTCTATTTTCCTCTAATCTAATTCTATTGATCATTTCTTATATATTTAATTGGTATTTGATAATAAATAAAATAAAATATTGGAATGAACCATCACATGATTCATCTATGCCAAAAAAATAAAATTGGATTCAAAGGGACAAATAATTATTTATAATTGTATATAATATCATTGATTGATATACACATTTTTCATTTATTTTTGAATTCAATTTTGATCATTATGTAATTCAAATTTCAAGATCTATATCATCATTCTTTGTTTCCCATGATTATATTCAAATTTATTTTTTCTATAATGGAACTGATATCATTGATATCATCTGGTGGTGTGGTGGATTATAACTAAATAACACAAGAGTACACACTATGTACCCATAGTTACACAAAATGTAAATGTGTTCAATTCACCAAAAATTAATTCAAAATTAATTACATACATATTCAATGAATAAATGAGGTGAATGTAATTATGAACCATGTTTTGACCAAGATATCATGGAACCTTGTTAGCAAGAATACAAGCCATATATATAATGTACATGTTGTGTAATTCATTAGTAAGAGATGTGATGTCTATATTAATACATTGAATACATAAATGGTGACCATGTAACATTGAGACTTGATTCTGTGTAATCATTTTAAATTCCATCTAATACAATTCTTCCAAGGCATTGGTATATGCAATGTCCCTAGGCGCGTGACTCAGATAGTCAATGATAAATTTACACACCATATAGCTATCTTCTCTATAAAATGTATTTATACAAAACTGCATAGTATTAAAAGTCAACTATTATACTCTGTTAACATTATAAAAATTTTCCTTATTGTAGTTTCTCGGTTTACAAGACACACCATGTGAAGGGTTTTAATATATATTATATATATTATAAGATTCTATGTCACATTCAAGTAAAAAATCATGTATGTGTTTTATAACATTTATTGCTATGTATTCATTGAATGATTACATGTGGTTTAAAAATCATGAAATTTTTGTAGTCATTATGTTGATAGAACAAATGAATCAATTATGTGATTAATCTTGTGTTCCAAATTACATAAGAGTAATTACTATATTAGTATAATATATATTTGATAGTTTGGATGGGTACTAAATGTGTTTCATCAATGGTTTATTAATCAAAAAAATTAATATTTAATAGATTTATATAAATTTTCTAAAATTATTAAACATGATAATATCAAGGAAATTTAGATGATAATTATGATTACATAATTTATTAATTAAATTTATATAATTAATTGATTCAGTCATTATTTTTCTTAAATAAGATTTATTATAATTGAATCCTCATTTTATTAAATGAGTAATTTCATGCTAATGGATAATCATGATATTATTAAAATTAATATGTTTTTGATTGATTTAAATGAATATAAATTTAATTAATCACCTTCATGTTATACCTCATCCACTTATGTAAGAGACTATGTTCCCATGGTTTCTATTATGTAAACCCATTGATTACATCCCCTTAATGTGATTAAACTTATATGTAGTGGTTTGATCTCCAATGTTAGTGGAGGATGTTCATGTTTGAATCTGAGGAAAAACCTACCCATGATAGACATATAGGTGGATAAGTGGAAACATTTAACATGGAACATAAATGAGTAATATTATTTTTCACCGAGGATAATGGTTATTTTTTCATCCAATAGATAATCTAAACATTAGTAAATGTACATGATCATACAAAATTATTATTTTATTCCTATCTTGTCACTTGGTAATTTCATTATGGATGTTTGTTCATGATCACATGGATTAATTAATTAAGCATAATGAATGAAAAGAAAATATTAATTGGCTTATGATTTAATATAATCTACGACATGGTTAATCTCTTATGTGAATACACTTTATATTAACCACTATGTAATAATGTAAATTATATAAAATTCACAAAACATGTAATCTCCCTCAATTATATATATTGAGATAGTTTACCATTCAACTATAGAATTTAAAATCAAAACATATTTTAAAGTACTTTCCTAGCCATGGTTTTGTTGTTTGTAATTATCGGTTAATTCTATGATTATTTTTTGAGTTGACATAACTTATTTAACATCTTGTTTTAATTTCCATGGTTTGAATTGGGATAACTAGGAAACAATAGTAGAGGATATACAATTCATTGTTTTCAAGATCTGGGAGTCCACTAAATAGATTAAGGCACTGTGAGTAAAAGTAGTTTTCAGTTATAATGCCTATATAAAACTATTAATGTTTATTTATCATACATTAACATGGTATCATGAAGGGTAATATAGTCCCATTCCTCACGGTTTTCCAAGAAATATGATATTATGAATCCAATGGTGTGGGATATTGGTTCTTAAAAAATTAGTGGGATATTAATAAATGTAATATTTATTTATTTGACGTATTTTTCATAGATAAAGTACTAAAATTAAACTCATCATATTTGTAGAAATATAAATAAAATTTAATTCAATAATATCACTATAATATATACATGACAATGATATCCTTTATACTGGAAAAATTTCTATTATAGTTAATAGTGATTACACATTTTCATACACAATTAATGGAAATAATATGTGATCGAGGAACAGATTCTGTATGTTCCTAGAAATAAGGATACATATTAAGACTTAACTACCATTCAAATATAGCAACCCGATATTTTTACACATAAAATTTCATGTATTTAGCATAATTAATCATCAGAGTAGAGTTATGGATCGTTAAGTCTAGTATCTAGGAAAAATAGGTACATAAAACATAAAACATGGGGCTAAAAAAACATCTTTATTTTATGTCCATAATTATCCCCTAACTTGTTTTGAGCCCTTTCATCTACATATATTACCCTGGGGAACACAAGAACAAAGGGATGAGCTAAAAAACCTAGTAGGGGAATGAACATAAGGATATATATTAAGCACATGTGTTAGGACGCATGCCAAATTGATATAAAAAACATGGAACATATGAAATAATATTATATAATTGTGGGATCAAATAAATATAGAATCATTTAAATGTTTTAGAATCAAAAAACATTTCTTTATTACGGGTCAAGGCTAACTGCCAATCATGTTTCCCATTTAAGTACGGGTTAAGGCTAATAGCCAATCCCATTCAAAATCGAATCTCATGAGACATAACCTTAAACAATGAATTGGAGCACTACCCAGGTGCACCATTATCAATATATTCATGAATATTCATTCCAAATAAAAATTCCTATCACTTATACAATCTTACATAATCAACAGTACATAATCATATGGGTACCCATGGATGGAATTGGGTACCACAATCATGACATAAATAATAACCAATGGGCATATCATTAATGTGTCCATGTAAGTAGTTAATTATAAAATAAAAGGTCTATCATAGTGTAAAATAGGTATATAACATGGTAAGTGGTGTCAAAAATAAGGGACAACATATGAGAAATTTATTTTAGAAACATTAGCATTAAAACATTTTTGTGCAGTTTTAAGGAAAATAATATAGAGGATTACAAATAGAAAAGATTAAATTCTTTTATATAAAATCATAATTGACCCAATAAGGTTTTAATAAAAAAAATACATATATTACAAAGGCAATTGTGTCTTAAAAAAGAGGCTAGAGTGCACTTGAAATTTGGGTAAAAATTTGGGAGGTTCCCTTAAAACATGATTGCTTATCCAGGTCTATCGATGTGGGAATCACTAAAAAAACTTTTACCCTGAAAATAGAATGAGGGATGGATCTTGGAACATGTGTTTGGATCATATAAACAGTATGGAGATGTTGTACATAAAAATAAATGTTAAATTACATTGGGTAAAAAGAATGATAGAGAAACCCGATGGTGTAAAGGTGGATCAGGTAGAATCCATTACAGATTATGGGAATTGTGTCAGGTGTACCTAAAATCGATCTATGAGAGATATAAGTAATCTATAATCACTTATTATACATTAGTTAATTATGGGGGAAGTGAGAAAATATTCCAAATTACTGGGTATTACACAAAAAAATGCATAGCATAGAGAACAATCTTGATTAAGAGTGAAAAGGGGAGCATCCCTTACATTAAATCCATTGGTGTTCTCCACATGTTATTAAATACATGAATAAACTAATTAGGTATATTAATTAATAATTCCAATAACTACTCTATATTTATTTGATTTATTATAACCCTTTTTAGTTCATTCAATGCCTTTTTGATTAGTTGCAAGGTTCAATTTCATTGTTCGGGCTCGTTTGTTTACTTGTTTTTAAAGATCGGTTCACTTATATTCATGTTCAAGTAAACATGAAAGATGAAATTGGATGTCCATAATTTAAGTTATGTTCTTTATTTCACATCCAATATATGACATGGTTTTATTTTTAATTAAGTTACTTAGAGTGAAGTTTATTTTTTATATATATTACCATAGTGATAACCGTTTTTATAAATTAGTGGATTTGATTACAAATAACACATTTTTCTTTATGACATAATACCATTTGTAAAAAAGGATCACATAACTAAAAATAGGATATATTACATATATAATAATCTTGTTCAACCATAACACAAATGGTTTCATGACCATAATTAAAGATAATAATAAAAATTGACAAAATGTTGTCCTTGAATATGCTAAATTAGCACATCTCAAACAGTGCTTTAATTTCATTCAAATAAATGTGTGAGGAAAGGAGAAAAGTTATGAAATATACCATTATCATGAAAAAATTAAATTACATGTATGTTATTGCATTTATTTTAAAATTATGGTGAAGAGATGTGAGGAAAGAAACAAAAAAATATAACATAAAAGAAATGAAGGTATTGGAAAGAGGAATTTACCTCTTGAGACTTCCTCTATTGAGAACCTCTTTAGGGGGGAGGATTTGGTATTTTGATGAATCTAGGAGAATTTAGACGTGGGGTAGGATCTTGGGGAGAGATGTGTGCAGAGAAATGGCCTAGCACAAGGCTTGAGATAAGTCAATTGAAGTGGGAGTGAAGGTGGGGTTTTTATAGTGGATGATAGGAGGGATTTCATAATATTATAATCATTAATTTATTATTTCATTCAAAGACAAGGAATAATAAGTATTAAATGACCAATAATAGTAATTTTATCATGTGATCCCAAACCAAGTTGTATTACATCAGCAGAGCATCATCAATGAGTCAACGAATCCCTTATTTGGCAGTTATTGTTAATTATGGTATTTTACTATTCCTCATAAGTTCACGTATTTCAAAAAAAATAAAAAAAATCACCCAAACCATTTTTCGACATCTAGAATCCAGAAATGATGTCAATTTTTCAAACATAATTTTCTAAATAGCCTTATTTTAATATTTAATTAAAATAATAATTTAATATCAAAACCAGTTTTAAAACATTCATTAAATTATTCTAAAATATAGGTATTTCGTACTTCCAACATGAATATTATTTTTATACTACCATATCTATGGTTACTATTGATTAGAGTATATCACTATTCATACGTGTATGTCACAATTCATTGGGGTAGGTTACTATTGACAAAAAATTATGTTTTTCTTATCGGACTCCAAATAACATACTTATTACAACGATGTATGCTGGATTATCAAAATCAAAAACATAGAATTGTCAAACATATGTTTCAAGGTCACATCGAACCTAGTAGTTCATTATGTTCTGTTTTCATTTTATTTTGTTAAATACTTTTGAGAAGGGAATTTCCATTGAAAAACATTGGGTCGTTACATTCTTCCCCCCTTATGAAATTTTACCCTCGATATTTCGTTTTACATTCTCTTCCAAAAATAGGTGTGGGTACTTTTCCTTCATTTATTCCTCCAGTTCCCATCTTTCCTCTTATAAATATGGTTTCTCTATAGTACTTTGACTATATGAGTAGTCTTGTAGCATATAACTTTTTTTATACAATCCATGATATTCAATGGATGCTCCTCATAAGAGTGATCATCCTCCTACTGTACCCCCTCTAAAAAGTGTACATGTGAAGGGTCTGGTATGTACCTTTTCAAGAGTGATACATGAAATACATCATGTACTATCGACATGGTAGGTGGATGTTCCAGTCGATAGGCCACAACTATGACTCAATCAAGGATCTCGAAGGGGACGATGTACATGGGACTTAACTAACCTTTCTTCACAACCATCATGACCTTCTTACATGTGGATAGGCATTGAAATAACATGTCTCCAACTCAGAAGTCATCATCATGTTGATGGTTATATTCATTACTCTTCTATAAACTTTAGGCTTCCTTGATATGTTGCAGAATAGTTTTCACCTTCTCCACCATTTTTCGACCATTTCAGGTCCTAGAAGATTATGCTCACTGACTTCATCCCAACACGCCGTTGTTTGGAGCCTTTCCCCATTAAGAGCTTTATGTGGTGCCTTTCATATGCTTTAGTGGAAACTATTATTTTAAGATAATTAAAATAGTGGAAGATTTTTGTTTCATCCTGCTTGGAATTCCATAGAACACGCTCTCAACATGTATTCATGTGTCTTAATAGTTCACTCAGATTGGCCATCAGTTGGAGGATGATAGGCCGTACTAAAGTTCAGTTAAGTGATTAGAGCATCCTAGAGACATTCCTAGAAAATCAATGTGAATCTTGGATCATGATCAGATACTATATATTATGGTACTCTATACAACCTTACAATATAATTGATGTAAATCCATACAAGTTGATCCAATGATATGACCTCTCGAATCGCAATAGTGTGAGATGTCTTCATAAGACGATCCACAACGACCCATATAGCATTTCCTTCTCATGATGTCTCTGGAATTCCAGTGATAAAGTAAATGGTAATGTTCTCCCACATCCATATAGTTATGGGTAGTGGTGGAATCATCCTCTTAGACATTTGTCTCAGAGCCATCACTTTCTGACAAATAAAGCACTTTGATTTATATTCGACGATATCCCTTTTAAAATTGTCAACCCAAAATATTTCTCAAAGATCTCTATAAATATTTGTGATCCCTATGTGGATAGAGTAGGTCGAGCTATCTGCATCACTCAGTATCTCCTTCATTTTCTTTGGATTGGATGGTACATATAATCATGACCCAAATCTTATAGCTCCTTCTTCATCAATTATGAAATCGGATGATTTCCCATTTTTAACAGCTTCCACCCTCTTCTGAATTTCCACTTCCTTTCATTGAGCGTCCATTATTTTCTCTATGTGGGATGGTTGAGAAATCATTAGAGAAAGGATTGATGATGTCCCCTTCTTTATGATTCTCATGTCTATCCTTTTCAAATGTAAGAATATTGTATCCTTTTCAATTATCATCATTTATAAAACGTAGGATCCTTTCTACTTAGAGCATCTGCCACTTTTTTTGCCTTACCGGGATTATAGTGGATTGAGTATTCATAATCCTGGATGGGATCTATCCATCATCGCTATATCATGTTAATCTATTTCAATGTGAATATATATTTGAGACTCTTGTGGTCATTATATATCTCAATTTTTTCCCATATAGATAATTCTTCCAGACTTTCAACGCAAAGATCACAACTTCCAACTCCAGATCATGCGTAGAATAGTTTTTCTAATGGATGTTCAGCTGCCTTTTGGCATAGGATATCAATTTATCATTTTACATTAGCACATATCCTAATCCTTTCTTAGAATCATCATTATACACCAAAAAGAGTTATCCACTTGATGGGAGTGTGAGTATGGGCGTAGTGATAATCGTCTTTTTCAACTCCTTGAAATAGTCTTCAAATTGTTATGTCAAGACAAACGTTACTCCCTTCCATGTCAAATTGGTCATTTGTTTTGACAATCGTGAAATGTTCTTCACGAATTGTCGGTATTACCCACCAAGACTCCAAAAGCTATAGATCTCCATTACAGAATTTGGCCTCACCCACTCTTCAATTGCATTCATATTGGAAGGGTCCACGAATATCCCTTTGTTGGTGATAACATTACCCATGTATGATACTTCCTCTATCTAGAACTCACATTTTCTGTACATTTCATACAACCTATCCCGTCGGAATGTTTTTAACACATTTTTCAAATGCTCATCACGTTCCTCTTGCTCTTGGATTATATCAGATTATCATTTATAAATACCACCTCACATTTGTTGAGGTAATCTCTAAATACACTATTAAATAAATCCATGAAAATTTCTAGAGCATTAGTGAGTCCAATGGGAATCACAATGAAATCATAGTTCTCATACCTCATTTGAAAGGATGTCAAGGGAATATCTTCCTTGCTCACCTTTGGTTGGTGATATCCTGACTGACGATCCACCATAGAGAAATAATTGGCCCCGTGAAGTGGATCGAACAAGTCATCTATCCATGGAAGGGGTTACTTGTTTTTTATATTTATTTTATTAAGCTCATAATAATAAATGAAATGGTGCATGGATCCTTAATACTTTTTGATGTAGATGACTAGTTCAACACATGGTGAAGCACTCAAGAAATAAAACCCTTCTCCATATTCTCCTGTGATAACTTCTTCATCTATACCATCTCTACGGTGGTCATTCTGTAAGGTGTCTTTGTGATTGGTAGAGATCCAGGGATAAGTTCAATTGAGAACTCAACCTCTCTATGAGGAGGAAGACTATGAAACACTTCGGGGAATACAACAGTGTAATCCCTCATGATGGGCATGTCATCATGTATGATTTTATCCTTTGATTCAATCATTTTTGCTAGATATGATTGCTCAAAAGGAAAAAATATCCATATGTGAGATGATGATTCAAAATGTTATTCATACTACTCCTTACATTTTAAAAGAATTAAAGGATGCTTTAGGATATAAAGAGTGATCTCCCTTACCTGGCAGTTGATATTGGCTTTGTACAATGAAAGAAAATCCATCCCCAAAATAGCATTAAACACTACTAATGGAAGTATGAAGATAATTTCTAGGAGTTTTAGTCCACAAATGTTAACTGGGGAGGAGTTATAATCCATAGATACAATGATTTCCCCATTCGCTGTTCTCACAGATAAATTTTGCACCAAATTTTGAGGTGGTGTTTGAATAGTTCTACTATTCATGCAATATATGAAATAATGCATAGAACCAGAATTAAATAGTAAATTTTCTCTTCTTTAATGAATAACAGCTATAAATGTCACTGTATAATTTTCCAAATCCACCTCAGTAGTAGTGGTATCATAAGCCCTTCCTTGTTTCCATGGATGTTGTTGTTGAATGCCTCCAACAAACCTGATCATAGGGAAATTGTTCGAATAATTCCGTAGCTCCATGCAGCTGTAATAATGCACTTCTTGCTGTGTGTTTATCTCATCCATCATTTCTTCTTAAAAATGAGCGGGAGTTTTCAATTCAATTTGATATTTCATGTTCAGATGACCAAATTTTATTAATTTGAAGCAATTCGGGGTTCCCATGAGATAGTCACCAAGATGCTTCATCCTACAAATTTTTCAAAGGTAAATGTGTGGCTTCTTTACATTATGGGAATTTTTTTATGAACCAGCCATGTTGTTCTCCATTTTCTGCAACTTTTCACTACGCCCCCGAGACCACTGAGAGTCTCCAACCTCTATTTAAAACATGAGGGAATAACTAAATATCACCTCATTACTGTCGAAGTATCGAATCTCCAACAAATTTCAGAGACATGGATTTAGTCCGCTAAAAAATTTATCCACAATGATTTAGGTGATCATGGAAATTCTAGAGGTGTACCATGGAATCCTTGTAATGTTCACTTCATATGCCATGATGAAATCATCTTCTTTCGGCTTGAGTCCGAGGAACTCTCTTTCCATCTTGCGATGGAGGGTTCGAGGAAAATATTTGTTGAAAAAACATCTTCTTTAATTCTTCCCAAAATATGGAATCAATTTCTTCTAGGGACATTGTATTCTTGATTAATGTCCACCACTGATCAGCTTCCCCATAAAAATGAAAGACCACCCATGAAAATTTATCTTCCTCTGAGCACTAGAGGATAGAGAATATCTTTTCAATTGAGTTAGTCCATTGTTATTAGAGGAGGGGATCATAAGATCCACTAAACATGGGAGGCATTTACCACATGAAGGGATCTATAGAAAATTTCTCTTTCCTTGTAGGAGGAGGGCATTCCACCTAATTCATGTTATTACTCATATCTTGAGCCAGCTGAGCAAGAACTACCATGATGTTTTGAGCACCCACTTCCATCACATAAATCATATTATTTGGGAAATAATCACATTTACTATCACATTGGTTGTTGGAATGTGTTCTTCTATTTCCCGTAATTAACTAGGAAACAAAATGTATAATTAGAGGTCTTGAATACTTATCTATTAAGCATAAAAATGAAAAATTGAACATAAATGTATAAACTTCTAAAGAATAAGTATATCCTGACCTTTGATTCCTTAGGTTTATATCCAAGTTATCCTCAATTTATTTCTTAATTTATATTCTTATGGGATTATTTTTTTCTCTTAATAATGGTTCTTACTATGCTCGTGAATCTACAAAAGTAATTCCCTCAGGAGTTTCATAACCAAGATTGTAGAAAGGCCAGTTTTTGTGCACTAGTTCCCATTTGATACTAGCTCAAAGCGGTGCTTTTGGGTTTTACCCTAGATAAATCTGTGCAAGAGCCGCCTCTACCTGTTCGTATCTAAACAGGGATGTATTTTCTTGATAAAAAACTTACTCAATACTCCCCAAAATTCTAGAATGTTTTCTTATACATAGTCTCATCCTTAAGGTTCTCACTAAGGCTGTAACACCCCGAGCTTCCACGATACGCTTCTCATTCAATAATGCAATAGCTTGCATTGTATGAAACTTCGAGTTCTAACACACCACAACTAATCAAAGTAGCCGTTATGAATAGTAATACACACTTTTTAAAATTATATAAATTTTACATTTCAAAATGGACTTCATTTTTGTATTTGTAATATCGAAATTATCCAAAGTTGAATTTTTTGTAATTTTCTGAGAACTTCCAATTTTTATGAATAGTGAAAAATACTTAAAAACAACTTTTTTAATCAAATTATTTTATAGTGATAAATTATAATATTGAGTGGTTTTAAAGTATAATTAGAATATATTTTTACTATTTTATCCAATGGTGGTCATTAAAATTAATTTACTTTGAAACCGGACATAAACAACTGTCAATCTTTTGATATATATTGTTTCTTAAAAACACCCTATTTGTTGTGACAGCCGAAATTAATTATAAAATTAATTAATGCAACTTATATTTTTGGAATTTTGTAAAATATAAATCATTTTTGAATTTGGAATATCAATTATATCTTAGGGTGAAATTTTGGCATTGTTCTGAAAAACTTTAATTTTTGATTAATAGTGAAACCACTAAGTGGTAGTTAAATAACTGATTTTTCGTTTAAATGAAATATTACCACTTCTGTGATTTGATTTTCAAAAATCCAACATACATGGTTTTCATTAGGAAGTAAAATGTGGTTCAATGGGATTAAAATAATTTTTTGGTGAATAGTAACTTTTAAGTTTAATTAATCGTGATTAAAGATAATTAGTGAAATTTAAGTTAAAAATGATATTATAAAAATATGAAAATACCTTTACACTTGTCCTACCCCTATTGGATGTCTCATGGCCGACCACGAAAATCCATGGGTCAACATGGGGACCCCATGGAGAGACTTTGGTAGGAAAATGACATAAATTACTTTTATTTAAAGTTAAAATATAAATGTAACAAACAAGAGTTATTTTACTAAAACAATTTTTAAATGGGGTTATACAAGTAATTTTTTGACTATAAATATTCATTAGAAAGATAAAAATATTTCCTACATCATGATGTTATTTTTTTTAATTTTTAGAAATTAAATAGATTAAATTATTTATGACACCATGATGATGCAGCGATTACCTCATTAATTAACGATTTTAATAAAATGGAAGGATAATGTAAAATCTAAGAATTAAACATGTCCAAAGACTATTGTATGAGAATATTTATAACCCTTATCACCTTATACTCGAATTATATAAGTTTGGGACCTTTAGAATCCGAAAATAATCGTGTAATAAGGTAACATTTCAATCATTCCAAGAGTGCCCCTCCTCTCCTATTATAAAAGGCCCCCACCACTACCACCTTATTCACACATTCAATAAATTTGGCTTGGCCAACCTCTGCCCAAATACTCTCCCAACTTCTCTCTCTTACCTATAGAAGCCTCCCTTTGGGAATAATTCTTCCCATGGAATCCTTTGGCTAAAATCAAAAAAGAGTTACCCGATTTTAAGGTAATGTCTTCTCTAATGTTGTTTTGTTTATTTTTCTTCTCCAACACCTTAAACTCTTTATATTCCTTTCTATTGTAACAACACCAGTATCTAAAATATACTAGGATGTTGTTATGATAATTATTTGGTTTACACTTTCACACACCTTTGTCTAATGGTTAAAGAACATACTATTTCTGTGGGTGGCGAAATACTACCTCACGAAACGATGATTGTTCAATATTCTTTTAACACCTCTAATGGTGGCCATTTTGATGACACTATTTTCATATATGATATATATATTATGTTTATGTTTTCCTTATGCTTATGTATTTCTCATTTATGACATACTTTATGATTTCCCTTATGGGTAAACGCGATAATTTCATTTTAGGAAGTGCAGACTACCGCCCCCTCAAAGTGATTTGAATCGTAAATGCCATATGTGGGATGTATAAAGGTTGGAGTATATGTTATTATACATTATATTATACTGGAATTATATTATACCTTTATATAATTATATCATCATTCCATTAAATATAAAATAGAAATGAAAGTAGCGTTCATGCGTACGTACGGCTTACCGTCTCCATGAACGGTGCATTTCGTTTTTTACCTCTTAACATTATGGAATATTATAAATGAATGTATATACTGGATATATATATATTAGATATATGATATCTAAATCATGAATATAATTCTGGATATAATGGTTGTTTCACCACATGACCAACTTTTAATTATAAGAAGTTTATTTTTGACTCAAGTACCTAGGATCGACAAAACGACCGTTATATACTTAAATAATTACATAATTTTCATGGCATGGTAATAGTTGATATAAAAGGAATAATTAACTTGAAAAAGGTTATTATGAAGGTAGAGATTAACTCTAGTTTATTATTCAGGAGATCAAAGAATGGTCGAGTGAATTCGGACATGAGGTAAGGGAATTTCTTAACCCAATTTCCATTCTTTGGGTTAATATCCTAATTTCAAATTATGTCATGATATTATTATGTCATATCTTGTATTTGTAATTTCTTTATGTGTACATATAGTTAATACACATAATATATATATATTTTATTTTAAAAATGATTTTTGTATGGGACTTCGTCTCAATCTCTTTTCATTGAGGCATATTTTGTTTTATACAAAACGTTCGTTTATACGGTGTATAAAACCCTTTAACTTTTACGTTTATCCAAGAAGAATATTTTTTATACGAAGCGTTTTACTAAACGAAAAAAGGGAATGTTTTTGTGGTACGTATACGGGGACAACGACTTCTCCGCCGTCATGACCATTATTTGAGTTTCGGCTTCCATTACAAGCCATAACTTTTTAAAATGAAAAATAAATACAAAGTTTTAATTTTCATTAATTTTGGTATTGAAAATGGGTTTGAAAGTGTTTTTATTACATCAATGTGTTGTATTGATATCTTGTGATTGAAGAGTGGGAATATTATGTTTCCTTTATGCATGTTTTATGTGATACAATTATGTTATGGTTTATGATATGTTTAAACCTGTTTATGTGAGGAATTCATTGGACATAATAAGTGACCGGTGGAACCCGCTATAGCTCCTCGATGCATCGGTAGGTCTAATGAGACAAACTAGTGTCTTGGCACGAGGCCTTGACAAAATCTTATTTGTGGTCTTGGAAAGAGTCCTTGACTACGTGGTTATGATAGTATGTCATTATGCATTCCATCATTATGAAAGTGGTTATTGATATTGCATGTTATTATTCGACCAATAGAATATCAATGTGAATAAGTAAATGGAATTATCTAATTTTACTTTTTCCATATTATGTTTATGTTAATGTTTAAAAGGATTTTGTTTTAGTTATATATTGCCTTAAATGTTTATTTTATTTATAAAAGCATCAACAATATTGTTATCCTTACTGAGCATCTGATCTCACCCCTTTCAATGTTTTAATATTTTCCAGGATGTGAAGAAGTGTTTTATGAATGACCTTCGGGGATAGTCAGAATAGGATATGAGTGTGGACTATGGAGACTTTGTTATTGTAGTTTTTCACATTATGATGTAATGTAACATTTATTAATGTATCTAGTGTTTCCAAGGCTACTAAACTAATCAGCCTTTCGAGACTTGATCTTTTGTGATCATGCAAATGTTACAAAGTAATGCACCGACTCTGGGTAACTGGGGTCTGGGCGTTACAGTTGGTATCAGAGGAAGTTTAGTACTAACCTTGGAAGTTATATTTAGATAAACTATGATTAGAGCACATAGCCTGAAGATAGACATTAAGGATTAATATATAAGAACTTCCTAGAATTGTGGTATTTTAGAGATTTTGTGACTTTTCCGAGCAATACATCCCTGTCTGGATACGAGCTGGTAGAGGCGGCTCTGGCACAGATGTACCTAGGGGTAAAACCTGAAAACACCATTTTGATCTAGACTCGAACGGGAACTGGTGCACGACAACGGGCCTTGTTGCACTTTTGGTTACGACACTCCCAGGGGATATGCTTTGGATAATTCTCATTTTATGAGAATATACTTCCTCAAAGAATTTTTTTTATGATTATGGATTATATCCATAAATAGTTCAATTAGTGTTAAGTGTTTTACAAGTATGGAATTATGTATTTTGATTCATAAACTAATCTAGTTTATTCCATTATGTAGAAATGGTTCCTAGTGGAAGGAATGTAAACTATATCAATGCACACACTCTGTGTAGGGATTTCCCTCCAGCTCAAGATAATTATTGTGGATCTGGAGATACAACTGGTGATGATCAAATTATTACCATACTGGGACAACTCACTCAGGTTATGAATAATAACCTTACTCGTATGGAGCACCATGATCCGCAACGTGGAGGATCAATGTTAGACCGCTTCATGAGGAAACAACCACCAACATTTAATGGGGGTACAAATCCATTAGTAGCTGAGCAATGGATAAACTCCGTATAGAAAATATTCCATGCCTTGGGGAGTAGCGAAAGGGAGAAGGTTGTCATTGCAGTCTACTGCCTCACTGGAGATGCTGATCAATGGTGGTCATTGATTCAAAATTCAAAGGAAGATGATGATGTATCAATTATGGAATGGAGAGATTTAAAAGAACTTTTCTTAGAAAAATAATTTCCACATGACCATCGAGCAGATATGGAAAGGCAATTTCTGAGTCTGAGAAAAAAGGAGGATGAGAATGTCGTAAAGTATGAGGCTAACTTTACAAGGTTAGCGAGGCATGCAGCAGATTATATACGTAACCCAAGAAGTATGATTGATCGTTTATTTGATGGGTTAAAACCATTTCTTTGTCGAGCATTAGTCTCACAAACTTTCTCGTCGTATGAAGATATTTGTCTCATGTGCTATAAAGACAGAAAAGGATTTCTCTAAATCTTATGACAATAAAGTAAAGAAAGAGAAGACGAGAACTGTTTAACAAGAGACAGATAAAGGGAAAAAGGGAAAGAAGGATTTTCCATTATGTGATAATTGTGGGAAGAATCGCCCTGGTACTTGCCTAAAAGGAATGGGAGTTTGTTATAAATGTGGAGAAAAAGGTCACCAGGCGCGTGATTTCAAGGGAAAGAAAGGGGCTATCAATGTTGAATGCAACAATTGTAGTTAAATGGGGTATTATTCAAATGAATTTCCTATGGGTCAGGGAAACTTATCTCAGAAAAGGCCAAGGGATCATGGACAATCTTATGTTGTTACTACAGATGAAGTGGAATAATTATTGTATTGTTGCTTTTGGACTCAAGTTTTATATTCTGGTTATAAAAATAATGTGATATATATAAGGATTGTACTGCAGTACTTGTTTTTATGATTAAGGTTTTAATATGATGAAGGAAATCATATTATTATCATGTGACAATAAGAGAAACTTTACTTTGTTTAGGCAATCTAATGTTACAATTGATTTTTGAATTTAAGGACCCTTTAGAGAAAGTCTGGACATAGGATGTTGGATAACTATTAAGGATAGAATGGATAAAGTTGAACCAAGGATATTATTGTTTAAGGTTAAAACATTTCTATAGATTATTTTTGGAATATTATAATACTATAGTTTTAGGAAAAGGACAAACTACAGGGTGGGGCATAGCCTGTCGCGTCGGAAAAAACTGCAGGAATCGAACCCACAACCATAGTGCGACCAGCCTTTATTACCTACCACTAGCCTACAGGAAGTCCCTGGTTTTTACAAAATAGTTTTACTAATCTAAATGGTATGTGTTAATATTTGTATCCTTATACAATTTGGATAAATATAATATTTTTGAGTTCTATTACCTTTTAGAGTGAAATATTGGTTTGTGGTAAAAATTTATTAAATAATGAAAGTTTACATGACAAATATGTATATTCCCTTACGTTCTTAGTAAATCTCCTAAATAAATTTCTCAACATTATAAAACGAAACTTAAAACAAAAACGTTGCCGGTTAACTTTTCCAACTGGGGATTCAATGACTGTTTAACCAATCAGAAGTTTGTGATTTTCTTATGGTTAACTTTCTCCTAATCCAGTGTTATACAACTCTCCATCAGACCTTGATGGTTTGTTTTTCTTCCATATCCATATTTTCATATAATCCGTGTATGGTCTATCTCGGGTGACCTTTGTACTTCTCTTTCATTCTTTCAATGTTATATTTTTATTAACCTTATTTCCGATGTCGGTTTTCCACAAAGGTATTTTCTATTTTCAACATTTTATTTTCAAATAAAAATTTCAAATTGCAAGGACGCAATTTATTGAAGGAGGGGAGAATGTAACACCCCGAGCTTCCACGATACGCTTCTCATTCAATAATGCAATAGCTTGCATTGTACGCAACTTCGAGTTCTAACACACCACAACTAATCAAAGTAGCCGTTATGAATAGTAATACCCACTTTTTAAAATTATAGAAATTTTATATTTCAAAATGGACTTCATTTTTGTATTCGTAATATCGAAATTATCCAAAGTTGAATTTTTTGTAATTTTCTGAGAACGTCCGTTTTTTATGAATAGTGAAAAATACTTAAAAACAACTTTTTTAATCAATGTTTTTATAGTGATAAATTATACTATTGAGTGTTTTTAAAGTATAATTAGAATATATTTTTACTATTTTATCCAATGGTGGTCATTATAATTAACTTCACTTTGAAACTGGACAAAAACAATTGTCAATCGTTTGATATATATTGTTTCTTAAAAACACGCTATTTGTTGTGACAGCGGGAATTAATTATAAAATTAATTAATGAAACTTATATGCTTTGAATTTTGTAAAATAGAAATCAATTTTTAATTTTTAATATCAATTATAGCTTAGGGTGAAATTTTGGCATTATTCTGAAAAACTTCAATTTTTGATGAATAGTGAAACCACTAAGTGGTAGTTAAATAACTGATTTTTCGTTTAAATGAAATATTTCCACTTCTGTGATTTTATATTAAAAAATCTGACATACATGGTTTTAATTAGGAAGTAAAATGTGGTTCAATGGGATTAAAATAATTTTTTGCTGAATAGTAACTTTTAAGTTTAATTAATCACGATTAAAGGTAATTAGTGAAATTTAAGGTAAAAATGATATTATAAAAATATTAAAATACCTTTACACATGTCCTAACCCTATTGGATTTGTCATGTACGACCAATAAAATCCATGGGTCAACTTGGGGAGCCCATGGAGCCACTTTGGTAGGAAAATGACATAAATTACTTTTATTTAAAGTTAAAATAAAAATGTCACAAACAAAAGTTATTTTACTAAAACAATTTTTAAATGGTATTATAAAAGTTATATTTTTGACTATAAATATTCATTAGAAAGATAAAACAATTTCCTACATCATGATGTTTTTATTATAATTTTTATCAATTAAATATATTTAATTATTTATGACACCATGATGATGCAGCGATTACCTCATTAATTAACAATTTTAATAAATTGGAAGGATAATGTAAACTCAAAGAATTACACTTGTCCAAAGACTATTGGATGAGAATATTTCGAACCCTTATTACCTTAGACTCGAAATATATAAGTGTGGGACCATTAGAATCCGAAAAGCATTGTATAATAAATTAACATTTCAATCTTTCCAAGAGTGCCCCTCCTCTCCTCTTATAAAAGGACCCCACCACTACAACCTTATTCACACAATCAAGACATTTTACTCGGCCAAACTCTGCCCAAATACTCTCATAAAATCCCTCTCTTACTCTTAGAATCCTCCCTTGGGGCAGAATTCTTCCCAAGGAATCCTTTGGCTCAAATCAAAAAAGAGTTACTTGATTTTAAGGTAATGTCTTCTCTAATGTTGTTTTGTTTATTTTGCTACTCCGACCCCTTAAACTCTTTTTATTCCTTTCTTTTGTAACAACACAAGTATCTAAAATATACTAGGATGTTGTTATGATAGGGATTTGGTTTACACTTACACACACCTTCGTCTAATGGTTAACGAACATACTGTTTCTGTGGGTGGTGAAATACTGCCTCACGAAACGATGATTGTTCAATATTCTTTTAACACCTCTAATGGTGGCCATTATGATGACACTATTTTCATATATGATATATATATTATGTTTATGTTTTACTTATTCTTCTTTATTTCTCATTTATGGCATACTTTATGATTTCCATTATGGGTAAACGCGATAATTTCATTTTAGGAAGTGCGGACTACCGCCCCCTCAAAGTGATTTGAATCGTAAGTGCCATATGTGGGATGTATAAAGGATGGAGTAAATGGTATAATACATTATATTATACTGGGATTATATTATACCTTTATATAATTATAACTTCATTCCATTAAATATGAAATATAAATGAAAGTAGCGTTCATGCGTACGTACGGCTTACCGTCTCCATGAACGGTGCATTTCATTTATTACCTCTTAACATTATGGAATATTATAAATGCATGTATATACTGGATATATATAGATATATGATATCTAAATCACGAATATAATTCTGGATATAATGGATATTTCACCACATGACCAACTGTTAATTATATGAAGTTTATTTTTGACTCAAGTACCTAAGATCGACAAAACGACTATTATAAACATAAATAATTACATAATGTTCATGACATGGTAATAGGTGATATAAAAGGAATAATGAAAATGAAAAAGGTTATTAAGAAGGTAGAGATTAACTCTAGTTTATTATTCATGGGATCAAAGAAAGGTCGAGTGAATTTGGACCCGAGGTAAGGGAATTTCACAACCCAATTTCCATTCTCTAGGTTAATATCCTAATTTCAAATTATGTCATGATATTATTATGTCATATATTGTATTTGTACTTTAATTATGTGTAAATATAGTGAATACACATTATATATCTATTTTATTTTAAAAATGATCTTTGTATGTGACTTCGTCTCAATATCCTTTCATTGAGGCATATTTTGTTTTATACAAAACCTTCTTTTATACGGTGTATAGAACCCTTTGACTTTTTCGTTTATCCAAAAGGAATATTTTTTATACAATGAGTTTTACTAAACGACAAAAGGGAATGTTTTTTTCATACGTATGCAGCGACAATGACTTCTCCTCCGTCGTGACCATTATTTGAGTTTCGGCTTCCTTTACAAGCCATAACTTTTTAAAATGAAAAATAAATACAATGTTTTAATTTTCTTTAATTTTGGTATTGAAAATGGTTTTGAATGTGTTTTTATTACATCAATGTGTTGTATTGATATCTTGTGATTGAAGTGTGGGAATATTATGTTTCCTTTATGCATGTTTTATGTGATACAATTATGTTATGGTTTATGATATGATTAAACTTGTTCGTATGAGGAATGCATTGGACTTAATAAGTGACGGGTGGAGCCCGCTAAATCTCCTCGATGCATCGGTTGGTCTCATGATCCAAAATAGTGTCTTGGAACGAGGCCTTGACAGAATCATATTTGTGGCCTTGGCACGAGGCCATGACTACGTGGTTATGATAGTCTGGCATTATGCATTCCATCATTATGAAAGTGGTTATTGATATTGCATGTGATTATTCGACCTGTAGAATATCCATGTTAATAAGTAAATGGAATTATCTCATTTTAATTTAGCCATATAATGTTTAAGATCAAGTTTAAAAGGATTGTTTTTAGTTGTACATTGCCTTAAATGTTTATGTTTATTTATGAAAGCTTCCGCAATATTGTTCTCCTTACTGAGCATCTGATCTCACCGCTTTCAATGTTTTAATATTTTCCCGGATGTGAAGAAGTATTTTATGAATGACCTGCAGGGATAGTCAGAAGAGGATATGAGTATGGACTATGGAGACTTTGTTATTGTAGTTTTTAAATTTATTATTTAATGTAACATTTATGAATGTATCTAGTGTTTCCAAGGCTACTAAACTAATCGGTCTTTTGAGACTTGATCTTCTGCGATCATGCCAATGTTACGATGTAAGGCACTGACTCTAGGTAACTAGGGTCAGGGCGTTACAAAGTCTGCCAATTCCTAGTCTCAAAAAATAACTAAACCATCCTCTGATACCAACTATAGTGACTCACTCCTTTTACATATAACATTTCATTATTTTAAGCATAATAAATCATCATAGTACATGACAAGGATCATTATTTCTAGTGTCTTTGAAGACAAGGTACCTAAGACATAAAAAATGAGATTAATAAACATCTTTATTTTATATCCATAATGATCTCCTAAAATCCATTGAGCCCATACATCTACATAGGATACCCTGGGGAATACAAGAACAAAGGGATGAGCTAAAAATCATAGTAAGGGAATGAACATAAGGATACATCTTAAGAACCTGAGTTTGGAGGCATGAAAAATTGATATCCAAAACATGGAACATATGAAATAATATCATATAATATGGGATCATATAACCATGGAATCATAAAAATGTGGCTGAATCATAGAAAATTTCATCAGTATGGGTTAAGGATAACTGCCAATCCTGTTTCCCATTTCAGTATGGATCAAGGCTAACTGCCAATCTCGTTTCACATCGCATCTCATGAGACTTAACCATACCCAATATATTTGAATGCTTTCTGGGCTCACTCATATCAACATTTTCATTAATATACTTACCAAAAAAATATTCATACCAAATATACAATCATACATAATCAACCATACATAAACATAAGGGTACCCATGGAAGGAATTCGGTACCATAATCATGACATAAATCATAACCAATAGGTGTATCATGATAGTGTCCATATACGGAAAGAATTAGAAAATACATGAACGTTAATTGGTTAAAATTGGAATATAAAATGGTAAGTGGTGTCAAATTTAAGTGAAAATATATGAGAAGTGTATTTTAGAATCCTTAGCATAAAAAATATTTTTTGCGGTTTTAGGGAAAATACTATAGAGATTTTCAAATAGAAACGATCAAATTATTTTATAAAAATCTATATTTGAACCAAGAAGGTATTAATAATATAAATAATTATTTTAAAAAGATAATTGTTTTTTTTAAATAGATGATATATTTCACTTGAAATTTGTGTAAGAATTCAGCATGTTCCCTTAAAACATGATTGCTTATCGGGGGTATCGTGGTATGAATCACTAACATACATGTATATACGTAAAAGAGAATGAGGGATGGATCATGGAACATGATTTTGGAGAACATAAAAATAATGTATAATTTTTACATATAAAGAAAATACTACTTCCTTTGGGTAAAAAAAGATAGTGAATCCCGAAGGAGTAAAGGAGGATCAGGTATAAATCATTTAAGATTATTGGTATATGATCATGGGTACCTAAAAAAGACTGATTTAGAGATATAATGGGTTTATCATAACTAATAAAACATTAGGGATGTCTAGGGGCGGTGAGAAAATATTTCTGATCACTTGGTATTACACAAAAAAAGCATACCATAGAGAACAATCTTGATAATGAGTGAAAAGGGTAGGATCCCTTTCTATTGTTGTTCTCCACTTATTATAAAAGACCATAATAAAAATAAGTGTATTATTAATTAATAAGTACAGAACCAATTTTATATTTTATTTATTTATTATAATTATTTTTATTTCATTAAAATCCTTTTTTTATTAGTTACAAGGTTCGATTTCATTGTTCATACTCGTTTGTTTACTTGGTTTTAAAGGCTCGGTTCACATATATTCATGTTCCGATAAACATGAAAGATGAAATTAGTTTTACCAAATTGATGTAGTATTTTTTATTTCACATCAATGAGATTAAATGGTTTTAATTTTAATTAGGATATTTATAGTGAAGTCTAATTATTTAATATATAATCTTAGTGATAACAATGTTTGTTAATCGGTATATTTGATTACAAAGAACATTTTTTTCTTTAAAACATTATACCATTTGTAAAAATGGATTACTGAAATAAAAATAGGATATATTAAATATATAATAATCTGGTTCATCTATAACACAAATATTTTCATGACCATAATTAAAGACAATATTTGAAATTGATAAACTCTTGTCCTTTAATGTGCTAAATTAGCACATCTCAAACAGTGCTTTCATTTCATTCAAACAAAAGGGTGGGTAATGGGGAGAATATAATGAAATATACAATTATCATTAAAACATTCCTATACATGTTTGTTACATGATTTATCATACTATTATGGTGAAGGGAGATAACGAAAGAATAAAAAACATAGAGAACTAAAATGAAATGATGGAATTGGAAAGGGGAAATTACCTCTTGATACTTCCTCCTTTTAGGACATCATAAGGGTTGAGGTTTTGGTATTTTTAAGAGGCTATGAGATTTACGACGTGGGAATGGATCTTGACGAGGTATTTGGGAAGAATAATGTCTTGGTTTAGATGAGTGAAGAGAAGATGGAGTGAAGGGGGGGTTTCATAGTGGAGGAGAGAAGGGATTTCATAATATTATAGTCATTAATTTATTATTTCCTCACAAGACAAGGAATAGAAAGTATTCCATGACCCATAATAGTAATTTTATCATGTGATCCCGAATATAGTTGGATTACATCACCATAACATCATCATGACTCTATAAACCCCATATTTATAATTTATTGTAAATTACGGTATTTTTCTATTCAAAAAAAATTCAAGTATTTCCGAAAAATACCAAAAATTCACCCATACCATTTTAATTCATGTAGAATCAAAAAAAGGAAGTCCATTTTTTAAGAATATTTTTCTAACTAATATTATTTTAATATTTAATTAAAATAAAAATTTATTATCAAAACCCATTTTAAAACATTAATTAAATTATTCTATAATATAGGATTATCATACTTGTAACGTGAATTTTTTTTATACTATCATAGGTGAGGTTAATAATCATTATGGTATATCACTATTCAAAATGGTATGTCACTATTCGTTAGGGTAGTTTATTATTCACCATAAATATTGTTTTCCTTATCAGACTCCAAATAACTTACTGATTACAATCGTGTATGGAAGATTTTTTAATTTGCAGACACAGAAGTGCAAGATTATGTTTAAAGGTCACTTATTACATACTAGTTCATTATGTTGTGTTGTCATGTGATTTCATGACATACTTTTGAGAAAGGAGTTTGAATTTAAAATCAATGAGTCATTAGTTGAGAAACATTTGAATGTTTCCAAATTGGATCTCTATTTTAGGATATCTTCTATGACAAATGATATTCTGATGTTACATATGGACATGTATTTGTAATAAAGGATTTCTCATCACTGAGATACCTATATTAAATGACAGACAAAATAGTTACTTAATCTATAATGAATTTTTTAAAACTATTCTTTAAATGTTTGTGCCAACTAGGACTCAAGCATTGAGGATTATATTTAACATTGTATTCATTGATATATTATTTATTAAATACACAATTGTGTTTCACATAGATCTCATACAACCATCACTTCACAATACCTTACATAATTTTTTTCAAAATTAATATATTGGAAATAATTATATGGGTCTTTCATAGCAACTTACATTTGTTATCCATGTGGATAATGGCATGGGAACCGATAAACCCATTGTCTTAATTGTGAATAAAATAATGAAGAAAATGATAAGGGTTCCAAGACTCATAAAAAGTATATTTCTATAATGCACCATCCTTAAATTTACAGAAGTTCAATATGTTGAGAATGGAAAATAAGGTACTATGATTTTCATGTGGTAGGAAAGGTCATTAGAAGAATAATTCCCACTAGAGTCCATGTGGAATCTAGAGGTGTATTTTTTACCATGTGTAATATTTAAATATCTACCTATTAATTTTTATATAAATCTATTAGTTCTAACATTTGAATAAAAATGTTTGAACTCTCTATATTTTGAATGATTCCTAGAGGACATGTGGATTTTGAAGCTGCTAATTGTGCATGACCATACTCACTAGCTATTGGTGACTATTACCATTCATTTCTAAAATAAATTATTTTGGTTTTAAAATTTCTATTATTTTTAACAACTATTTCTATGAACATAATGTTTTTATCATGCCTGTGTGCATATGTGTTTGTTTTCATGTTTCAAAATTAATTTTTTTTGTTTTCTAAATATAACATATTATATGGTAGAAATAATTTATAAAATGGTATTTATGTATTAAATAATGAAAAAAGTTAATGGAATATGGTAATAAATGATGTTAACCTGACTCATATAACACCATGGTATTTCAGAGACATCTTGGTCATGTAATAGATAATAAATTGATAATTCTCTACCAATATGGTTATTTAGACTCTTCTAAGTCAAATCCACATAAATGTCATTATGTTTTTCAGGAAGGGAATACTGTAAAAATTCTATTTAGTGGATAGTGTTAAAAGGGATAAAAATCTTCTTGGATTGGTTCACAAAAATGTTTGATAACCATTTTAGGTAGAATATTTAGGTTGGTATTATTACATCATATCATTTTCTCATGAATTGAGTGTATGTGGTTAAATACACTTCCTAAAGATTGAGACTAAATCAATTAAAACAATTAGTGGAATTCATAAATTATGTAGTGAATAAATATTAAATGATGTTAAAGAAGAATTTATCATATCATGGTGGTGAATATCATAACTAGGACATTATTAATTTTCTATCGGAGTTTGTGATTATATATCTTTTCACTACACATTACACAACAAAGAAGAATAGAGTTTTCTAACTGAGGAACCATAACTTGTTTGACATTATATGGATGATGATGATTCATGAATATATTTTGTTATCATTTTGGGAATATAAATAAGATATTGTAGCATAAAAATTAATCAATGAACAAACAAAGGTGGAAAAAAAATTCACATCAAGTTAGGGATTATAAGAGAACCCATTTTGTCTCATCTAAATAAATGGTAATGTGATGATTATATATATATATATTAGGAAAAAAACTATAATCATGGGGAAAATTGTCTCATTATAGGTTTTCCCTTGGAAAAAATGATACTACCTACACAAAACCTATGAAAAAGGGACTATTTATTGAAAATTCGTATTTTGTGAGAGTGATCACATCCTCAAAATGTATAATGGGTAAAATATTAATTTCAATGATGTTTATTCTCATGATACCCAACATTTGGTTTAGGAAAAGACTCCATTGGTCCCAATGGAAGATGTAGTTCATAATATTCATGTTCTATTTGGTATAAAAAAGAGGTAAGAGTACCGATGAGATGTGGTTTTCTAGTCACCTAATAAGGTGACTCATCATAGTTTGACAATGATGAACCTCTCCCCTATTAATACAATTTAGGGAGCTCAACTTATATAAGAGGGATGTAATCTAGGTATTATGAAATGGATTCAATTTATCATAACAATTTTTGGGTTCAGTTTGATATGTCATTTTATGTAATGTAAATAGGGTAAAATTGGTATTTAAGTGAAACAACTGTATGGATGGTAACATAAATAATTTTATTTTATTGTTACTGGGTAATGGGTTTAGATATCGGTAAGGAATTTATTATGATGAATCAATCTCACTAGATCATATGTTTATTTCCATCATAATTTTATTTTTGATAAAAAATAACCCTGAACATAAGTTATGGAATTTGGATTTAAAAATACTATTCCATAATGGGATCCATCTGGTAGAATTATATATGACACAACATGAAGGGTATCAATCTCTTGGTTATACCAAATTTTTTTCCATGTTGTAAATATCCATTTATGGATTGAACCAATAATAATGGTCCTGGAACATTCCATTCGATGAATCTATAATATATATTTTTTTCTTTAAGAAAAAATATGATCTATTTATTTACAATAGTTTTAGTATAAATTTATTCATTATACTAAATGTTTTTATTGATGAAATATTACTATATTAGAAATGATATACAAGTGTTGCAGTTTATTACTGTTTTGTTAAACAAATGTATCCCTATTAAAGTCATAGAAGAAGAAGCCTAAATTATAAGGGTCCAATTCAATAATGATATTTCCATTATGCTACATATACTATTTCAATGTACATACTTTGACAAGATACTAAGGATAT
Source organism: Viscum album (assembly GCA_963277665.1). Classification (NCBI taxonomy): domain Eukaryota; kingdom Viridiplantae; phylum Streptophyta; class Magnoliopsida; order Santalales; family Viscaceae; genus Viscum; species Viscum album. Next base: position 1,912,598,865 of record OY728151.1, read on the forward strand.
TTACTATGGACCTATCCATAAATTTATTTGTTATAGTAAACATACTATACATATTTTATAGAAAATTTTTCATCAAACACAACCTGATAAACATACTATACATATTTATTTTGTATATTTTTTTCTATGTAATGATCATCTTGGAATATATCATGAATATTTAATTGAACTGCATGAGTCTATTTTTAAGGCTATCCATGGTTATATGATAATAAATAACAATATTTTAAAGGTGTGTGGAGGTGACGAGGATCGGTTCATTAGGGGTCCTACTAATTCTAGTTCTAAAATAGATTTTAAAGAGCATATGTCTCAGTTAAGGTTGGTTTTATATATATGTGGATGTGATTTGGGAAAGATGTGTTAAAATAAACAAGTTATCAATGATTCTACAATGTTGTATGAGTATATAGTGGCTTCTGATGTGACTAAAGAATAAATTTATATACTATTTTTTTCTAAGAGCATTATGTGGTTCCCAATAGTATAGATCATATCATATTGTATTGTGATAATACAATAGTGATTTCTATTACTAATTTACAACGGTCTCACAAACATTTTATGAATATACTATGAAAGAATCTCCTCCTGAGAGATTTTTTTAGAGGGGTGTTATTGAATAAGGAAGAGTTCCCTTTGTATAAATTTTATTGGAAGCCATGACTAAATTAGTATCTCAATAGAAGCATGAGTATCATGTTAGATCTAGTAGACTGATGGTTATTATCAATTCGAAGAAGTGAAAATGGTATTTTTATGGAGTTCATTACATGGATCCAACATATATGTACATTATTAATACATGAATTCAAAATTTTGAATGTTAATAAACATTGTATCACATCATGATTCTTCATTTTTCCATAGTTTGTTATAATTTATGATGTTTATTTGTCACACTTAATGTCCTTCCAGTTCCCCTCTATGATGGGAACCACAATATTCCATGATGATATTATTAAAAATATGATATATAATCTAATGATTTTATTTTTTGAGAAAAATGATACAGGCTATTTGGAGAGGGTACTCATAAGACATTGAGGCACATTCTCATGGTGTACACTCTTGGTTATATCTATTGTAGGGTATTATGAGAATGTGGATGACCAGTAATAAATCCAAATTTATATATGTCATTGGATGTTCCAATTTGTGTACATGATTATTGATGAATATACAATAATATTATTATTACTGATTATTATGAGTCATGTACACTAATGAATTGATGAACAATACAATGAAATATTTTCTTAGTTTGGATGGATGAGTTGGATGTTCCATGAGTAACAGTAATTTAATGAACGAAAAAAGACTGGATTTGTCCATTACATATATTTTTAAAAAATGTGTCATATATCAAGACCACTGATGGAAACGATACATCTTAAATAAATAAATGGACACTGTGTTATATTGTAATTTTTTATTTCTAAAATGCCAAATAATGATACTTTGTGCACATAGGATAATGAAACTAGTATGGAAACTACTTGAATAAAGATATTTTGGTAATGGGGATATACAATTTTGTGATAACCCATATGAGGTATTATTTCATTTCATTATTTAAATATATCTTTTTGGGTTCCTTGGAATGTTGTTAGTCTCTATCGATGAACATTGGTATGCTTCTCCCAATGCAACTAAATAAGAGTCCTAGATGGTCACACAAAAACTCTATCCAGAATCATTGTTAATCATTACATTATTATATATTATTACTATGTTTTATAATTATTATTACATCATGTGGTTCAATAATTATTCGTCAATAATGAATTCAAGTACTCTATCAAAATTTATTCAATAGAATATTATTTGACTCGAATATCTAATAAATATTTATTTTCTAATTTGTAAATATATTTTTTAATTACATACTGGTGAATAATTATGTGATATTTATTTAATAGACAAATATAAATTCTTTACGGGCTGATAAATATTCTCAATGAATGGGAGAACAACTTTAACAGTTTGTTGAAAATACTATATGAGGAATATTGTTTGAATACATAATAATTAATATTAATTCCAATCTTATGCTCATAAGTTAAAAAATATTATTATTATTATTATTGTAATGGGCTTCCATAAGGAATTAAATAAATTTAAAGGGGACTGGTGAATTTTTTGAACCATAGTGATTTATAAACCCAATTACATTATTTTCAAAGGAAGCCAATTCTTTTTATTCTTATTTTGAATCACGAATTTTATCAATCAACTAAAATACCATGGGAGATCCCTTGAAAAAAATGCTCCCAATAACTGAGAGTGATCATCATCCATATCCCACTCTTGAGTATAGAGAGATAATGGCGAACTATTTGGAATAAATTCATGGTTATTAAAGGAAAATGATACAAGATATATGATATACCTTAATAGCAACCGAATATAACTATAGGTAAATTTTAATATTTTTAAAAAACATGTTGCTCAAAGTAATAGAGAATTTACTATTTTTTCTTTAAAAAAATTGATGGTAAAATTTAGATCCATTATAATATCCATAAATGAAGAATTAATTAGATCAATGTAATTAATAATTAATTAAAATATCTATTACAAATATGGGTGGATAATATACATGGTCCAGGGGTTCAATCCCTTTTATGTTTTTATGTGATTCAGATCATTTTAAGATGATGTTTATAATTGTTTGAATATTAGATTGATTATCGATCACGATGAAAAAAAGGTGTAAATGATCAAGTGCATTCTTCTATTGATTTAGTAACCTATAAGTAGATTGAGAGACATGAAGACCACAACCAATTTTATTAGTGCTAGTGATATGCACTGAATATGAAAATTTGAAATGGGATTCCTAATCTTAATGTAATATAATGTTTGAACCCAACCATATCTATCAAAATGATCATACTAATAATAGGAAAATAAAACAATTAAAATATTAAAATGTGTGAATTAACAACAAGATTTTAAAATAGTTATGATAGTATAAAATTAAATAAAAAATGGGTGCAATACATGACCTGACATAAATGTGTTCACATCATAAAAATTTGTGCAATGTTGAAAAAATAGAGATATCCCATCTTCTAAAATCAATTCTCAACGAAAAGTCATTGAAAATTCACCCATTGAATGCTATACTAAATCAAAGTCATTGTTAATCTTCATACCAGCTATATAAGGAATGACCCTTGTGGAAAAATCCAATGAAGTTTTATTTAGATACATATATATATATATTAGGATTCCATTAATACAATAAGCAGTTAGTAAAACAGATACATAGTTGGTAACTCATCACATATAATGTTTTAAATGAAAACAGATAACATATATATGTTCATAAATAGACATAAGATAGAGGGAAATGTGATCTCTATATGGAAAAGCTATGAAATAATGAAAATTCATCCAATAAATCTATGTGTCCATCTTTGATGCGGAGAAACACATTCAGTCATATATATAATTTTTCATGGAGGGTACTCACCTCAATATTGATATTCACACCTCAGGGGGAACTATCACCTAGTGATACATCTTGTTTAACCTCTCATGAATCTATATGGGAGACCCACACTATTACATTGAGATCCACAATTAAGGGGTGGGGATATCCTTTGGAGGAGTTTCTCACAATTGGAGCCAAAAGACACCTGGTTTCCACCCCATTGATGGTGGACATAATCCTAATGTAGTATGGGGGTAGACAACTCGGGCTTTGTGATGTGTATGGGGGGATTGCGACAAGGGGGACCAGGAATGATTCCGAACCCTACATCCCTTATGATGATATTATCTTATCAAATATATTAGTAATGAATTTATGGAAATTGTGTCACATTTAAAATAAATCTCATTATATCTCAAATACTTGATAATGGATTGCATCATGAACCACAAAATAATCAACTTGGTATCTGATATTCAATGGCTAAAATATCATTTCAAACGAAGGAAATTTTTATTTATAATAACATGAGAAATTCACATTTTATATACCCTAGTCAAATGGTGTGTGACCTCCCCTATACACTAACCAGTGTTCTCAAATATAGATATTTTGGATATCCATGTGTTACTAGATAGGTTTTACAGGTGGTAAAAAATGTTTATTAGCCACCCAAGGCATGAAAATGTCATTCACCTGCATTCTTCATTATTATTATAGCTTCCCTTGTACACTATCCATGTCTGTGTACGTAAGCCATATCCATGACTGTGAACCCCAGTGGAACATGATGGTCTAACATCCCCAATCCACCTAGAATATGGGTTCCATACATTGATTGGGATATATTTGTTGACCTGAATCCCTATCATGTCTAACTGATGGAATAAATGACCTTCTTTTTTTATAGTACATACATTGTACATTAGAATTTCGCAAAATACATGATGTCTACATGCACTTATCAGACACTTCTGAAACTATGTATCTTTTGGGTCCAATCTATGGATGATGGTGATGAATGTTTTAAAATTTGACTTTTGTTGTCAAGGTTTTTTTTAATATAATTACATCACATTGTATTGCAAGTTTTTTTGAGATTTCGTTTTATAAAAGGATTGATTGGTTTCAGGAAGAATAGGGTTCACAAGAGAATGTATAATGTACGAAGTGAATTGTCATCGGTTCTACATTTGAACTTATGAGAAACATGGGTTTCAATTTTGATGATGATTTTCTGATTTTTATATCATATAAATAATTAGTTATATTGAAAAATTGTCCTTAAATCTGTATAGAAGGATATTCTAGTTAAAGATATTATACCAATGGTAAATAATCATATTTAGATTTTTTCAAAACAATCCTAAATGAATTGAATTCATCTTGTTTTTAAAAAAAAACTGAAAAGAAGTGGTGCCGATTATTTTAAAAAATCAAAGAACAATAATATCCAAATGGAAGAGACAATGCTGACTATTTTTTAGTGTAATCTATGTGGAACTTATGGAAAGTTGGTGCCTATGAATGTGTAACTAATGGAAATACAGTGCCGATAAAATGTGATGCTGGAGAAAGGTAGTGTTGATACAGTGGTGATGTAGATTTAATAGGTGTTGGAAATGGAAGAGGTAATTCCAATTGAATATGTGAAACAGATTTTTTTTCAGTACAATCATAATTGGGTAGAAAAAATGAATGGGATGGAGTTCATTGAGAATGAATCATTTTCAAATTTTAGTTGATTAGATCTATGTAACAATGAAGCGGTGATACCATTCAAAAAAGAATCATATTATGTATGCATTGTATCATATCGGGGATGATTGTAACTAGAATGATCATACATAGTAATCATATCTATAAATATAATAATGATCATGATCATGCCCAAAAATCGTAACTAGAATGATTGTACCAAAAAATCGTAACCCGAATGGTCGTAATTAGCAATCGTAACTAGAATGATCATAACCATAAATCATAACCAGCATGATCATAACTATAAATTATCATATATAGAATGATCTTATTTAGTATGATCTTATCTAGATCATTTTTATCCTAAAATTATCATTCTTGTGTTTAGATGATAAAGAATGAAGCATGAAATAATAGAAAGTTACAATACATTACAATTGATGTTAGATTATGCTACAGTAGATCCAAAATGAATTGAAATTCGTGATTCAAGAAATCTTTTTTGAATGTGATGATGTTTTTTCTAAAGAGAAACAATAAAAAATAAAGTGTAGATATAGGATTGAATTCCCATGAGGGATACCTTCATTTAAAAGAGTGATTGCATCTCAAGTGGAGAGGAGCATTTATTTAAACACATTCAATTGGTATGCTATCAATGATTATTTTGAATAAATTAGAATGAGAAATCAGATTTATACACCTCTGTTTTTCATCATTTTAATCATATTGACATTTGAAATTGGTGTCTAGAATAGAAGAGATGATGATTTTAGAATATTCAAGAAGAATTGAGAAGTGTTGACAATGTAATAATTACTCTTGGATTTCAAGAGAAATTCGTATCTAGGATAATTTAAGTTAGTGGGATAGTGTTTTGGGATTTCTACCTATACATTATGTGGGTCACCTAAGAAAGGTAATAATCTACATTGAATGGGGGTATTATTTCATTATTCACTATAGAAGAGAGAGAGGCTTCTAGTTTCTAGATAAAAGAGATCAATTCCATTTAGATTGACATTGGGGGGGGGGTTATATTCATTCATATTGTTTCATTTTTAAAACTGTAATTAAGAATTTATGTAGTAATGATTCGACTCTATTACTTTTTATCAGATAATCTTATTGTGAGATCTGTTTTGAAATCGTACTATGATCATTGTTTTGAAAACTAAACTATGTGACTTGTTTTGAATGATTCAAACATGTAGCTTTGTTTTGAATGAATCAGACTGGGCAGAAACAGATATAGTGTTTCGTAAAAAAAATTAGGTACCCCTTACATTTTTTCAGGGAAACAAAAATGAGTAACTGTATTACAATTTGAATACATTTTTTGAATTGAAATGAATCGCATGTAACATGAGTAGTTACAAACAATTTAATTAAACTATTGTGTTAATAGGGTGAACATGCATGAGTGGGGTGGTATCTTAGTTCCACATGAATGAAAGGGTACATCCTACTCATTGTAATCCAAGGGTTGATTTCATGTGGATTGTATGGTCTGGGATCATTACAAAAATTACAAAGGACATTGTTATTTATGTGTAATAGTGAACCTTGTATATCTTTTTGTTCCATTGGATGTGTTTTGAGATTGTATCATAGCATGGAATTGAAATCTATAACATGATGTGAATGTTTCTTCAATTCAATATAAAAATTAATGGAACATAATATCAGTAATTCTCCCACCCCCTTTTAGTGATTCAATACAATGACTGGGCACTTTCATGTGATATCAGATCCAGGTTCCATTCACTATTCTTTTATGATAAATAACTTCAACTGTGTGATTTTTAATCATATTCTTGAAAATTTATGAAAGAAATATCATATCTATACAGATATAAGGATTATGTATCTTATGTCTATTAGTTATGGTGTTCTTGAAGCTGAAACAGTTGGGTTTTCTCCCATTGATGACATAGTGCCACATACACATGTTTACAACATGATTATGTAGAATCATGAAAGGGCCAATAATTCTATATTATCATCACTTTATGAAAGTTAATTCTTGAGAGTGAAATTTATTTCCATAGCTAAAAGAATATTGGGTGAATTTAAAAACATATACCATGGAAAAAAAATTAATGAAGGAAAAGTTACAAATATAGAGATTGATGAATAAATACATTAAGATGGGTGATTGTGAATCTATTAGGGAATTATTTACTCGAGTGTATGTTATTTTGAGTAATATCAGATGTCTTCGTGAAAATATGAAATACACTACAGTATTTGAAATTATCATTGAAATCCTACCATACATATTTGATGAAAATTTGTCTACATTGGAAGCTAGTGATCCAGAAACATTATCTCTTGAATAATTACATTGAACTATTATCACATCTGAAATGAGAATAGATAATTCTAGTAAGAAAAAAACATATGTTGATAGTGAAATGTCTTTTGAGTCTATCCGGAATGAAATATCAAAGAATATTATTTTTGAAGATGAATCAGGTGATTCTAGCATTGAAAATGAGGTATGTAAAAATATTAATGAAATCCTATCATTTTTTATACAAATGTGAAAATAGTTATTGGTAAATACAATGGGAAACTTCACTAGAAAATATTTTAATGTGGATGTATTAGTCACATTGCAGATAATTGTCCTCAATGAATCGAATATGAAGATATTGATATTGATGAATGAACGAAAAGATAATCGAGGAAGAAAAAAAGAGAAAAATGAAACGAATAAAAATTATTAAAATCAAAAAGAAGATGTTTCTTTTCAAAAGGATATGAAGAAGAAGGGATTGAAGGTGAATCCAAAAAAACGGAGTGTAGAAATGAAAATACATTCATTGAAACTATGTCTAATGAAGAATTTATAAGCATTAGTTTTGAGGAATAATAAACTCATCTTGAAATGGATTTGAAAGTGGAGTTGGAAAAATATATGAAAAAGATCAGAAGACATGAAAACAAAATAAAAAATATGGATGATTAATGATCAAGATACGATGAATTATTTCTGGTGCAAAATAAAGTATAGTCAAATAGATTAACTATTTGAATTATTTGTATGAAGATTAAAATAATAATAAAAAAATAGGAAGTGAAGCTGAAGGAAACATTTTAAGAGTCGGAACCTATCCAATAAAAACTCATTGAAGCGCAAAATAATGATATATGTTTCCAAAAATCGATCACTAAAGATGGTGATTATTCTTATAATGAGAAAAACGAGAAGGTTCAAAAAAATATACCTTCAAATGGTGATAAGAATAATAGAACTCTATCGGAAAATATTAATGCTAAAAAGGTTACGTTTGTGGTCAAAGTGATTAATTTAGAAGTTAAAAATATCCTATGTCTGAAATGGTTATATATGGGTCCTAAAAAGATCAAATTCATATGATTCTATCAAGGCATAATAGAGTATTAAGAATCATATTGATTGTGAAAATACTATGGTTGAGAATTTTTTTTACAATTTTGATTAGTATTGTGGTTTCAGAGGCAAATACTCATTATGTTGGTATTTCTAGTATTTTTGTGGATTCCTCCACAAATTATGTTTGTGTTGGTTTAATCGAGAACATTACTATTATCCAACATGTTATGTAAGGAATGGGTTGAGGCGGAGTCAGTCACATCAATTAAAGAAAAATGAGAAGGTTGTCTTGATGATATCTTAAAAGAATAAAGTAATGATTTAAAATAGGTTCCAAACTTTGAAACCATTTGTGAAATATAAATAAACCTGCAAACCCTAAACAATATGAATTGTTTTGTTACTGGCTCTGAAAAATATTCTCATTTCTCATAATATGAAGGTGATTAATGAAATGAATAGAGAAAATGCTCTTGTTGTTTAAACTACATTAAAATCCCTGAATGGTGAAATACCCTTGATACCAGATAATGGGTGTTCAACTCAGATGATAGGATACATGAAATTGATGAATAACGTA